>JBAPLH010000874.1:2447500-2902500 GCA_037897445.1 Ceriops zippeliana | reverse complement strand
AGGCAATAGCAATTGGTGTGAGCGGTTGTTGTCCCATGACAATCTCGAACGGGCTTTTGGTTGTGGCCTTGCTCCTCTGAAGGTTATATGAGAATTGGGCAGCATAGAGGGGTAGCATAGAGTAGCTTCGCCCAATCTCGTTGGTGAGCACTGACATAGTGCCTCAAATATTGCTTAAGCAAGGCTTTGATTCACTCAGTTTTCCCATCGGTTTGAGGATGGAAGCTTGTCAAAAAGTTTAGCTCGGTTCCCAGCAACTTGAATAGCTCACGCCAGAATTTACCTGTAAAGCGGGGGTCTCTGTCACTAATGATGCTCTTTGGCACTCCCCATAGCTTTACCACGTTCTTAAAGAACAAGCATGCAGCTTCGTCCACCTTGCAATCAACAGGAGCTGGAATGAAGGTGCCATACTTGCTGAACCGATCGACTACAACCATGATACTTCCGCATCCTTCGGACTTTGGTAGAGCCACAATAAAGTCCATTGAGACACTTTCCCAAGGCCTTTCGGGAGTGGGTAGTGGCTCAAGTAGACCAGCTGGTGGCTGCTGTTCTACCTTATCTTGTTGGCAAACCAAGCAAGTTCGCACATAGGTCTCGATATCTGCATGCATGTGTGGCCAAAAGTAGTGTTGTTGGATAAGAGCAAGGGTTCGTGCCATACCTGGGTGACCAGCCCATAGTGAATCGTGGCATTCCTTGAGGATCTCCTTCCGCAAGTTACCCCACTTTGGCACGAAGACACGGTTCCCGATTGTTGAAATCGTGCCATACCATCGTCCCTTCTACCGGCGATGTGCTCCTGGCCTTAATTGGCCGGGTCGTATCTCTGGTGCCGTTATTTTGAAGAAATTAGAGTGCTCAAAGCAAGCCTACTGAAACGCCCTGGAATGTTCTAGGGGAGCCTAGAGGCTTACTAGGACCCTAGAACATTCCACCTTATTCCATATTATTCTAGAATTCTCTTGAATAGGTAGACTTGTGTAGATCCTTGTAGAATTCTCTAGATCTTTGATTGTAGCCGTTAGATTAAACGAATCCTAACCATCCATTTAGGAGGAAGAGTTGTATATAAAGGGATTAGCCCCAAGGGTAGGAGGCATCCAATTCACTTGTATTCTCTCTGAAGTTTAATATAGTGTTTCTTTTCTCTCATCATTCTCTCTTATGTTTTCTATTGTGCTCTACTTTCTCTTCACTATCCAAGAGGGAAGGCTGACTTAGCTTCTACGAAGGGCGTAGTGAAAGCTAAGTGCCACACGGTCGTGAGGGAAATTCGTACGTCCATGACAGTTGGTATCAGAGCCTGGTTCGTGAGGCATAATGTCGAGCACCATGGAGGAGAATGTGCCGAGGGAACACCAAGGGTTGGAGAGGGGACGTGATCCATCTCCCATTCGAGATGGGAACAAGAAGAAGGAGCGTGGATGCAGCAAAACTCGTTCTGCGGTCACTCTTGCTATGTTGGAAGAAAAGTCGAACATCCTTGAACAGGTAATGTCCGCAATGGGTACACATATTGAACATATTGAACATAATTTTGATGCTTTAGAATCTCACACATTAGAAGAGCTTGATAAAGTTAAAGGGGACATCCACGAGTGTCTTTCCAATAATGAAGGGTGTTACGGGGGTGAGCAAGCCTTCAAGGCGACGGTCATGCAGACTGTCGAAAACTTGCAAACTCAAGTGACCTCCTTAGAAACCATTCTAGAGGAGATGCGCCAAGACGTAGCCATGTGCAAGAAGGTCATGGCTAGCGATGGCGGCTTAAGGGGAGCTCCTAGGATGGAAGCTCCCTAGGCCAAAGAATTCTCAGGCAAGTGGGATGCCCAAGAGGTGGAGAATTTCCTTTGGCAGATGGAGAGATACTTCGATTGTTTAAAGATGGTAGATGCACGAGACAAGGTGAACACGGCAACCCTTTACCTTGCGGATACAGCAACTCTGTGGTGGCGGAGGAAGCATGCGGATATGCAAAGAGGCCTTTGCACCATAGAGACATGGGAAGACTTCAAGAGGGAACTCAAGAGGCAGTTCTTTCCTGAAAATGTGGTATATGAGGCACGTAAGCAACTAAGGGAGTTGCAACATAAGTCCTCTATCCCTGACTATGTTAGGGATTTCACTACGGTATTGTTGAAAATACCTAACCTAGGTGCAGAAGATGCACTATTTTACTTCGTGGATGGACTCCAGAATTGGGCCAAGCAAGAAGTGCAGCGGCGAGGGGCAAAAGACGTTGACGAGGCCATTGCAATTGCGGAGTCCCTCACCGAGTACCAAAGGAGCGAGTCTTCTAGAAATAGGAACTCCAAGAGTAACTCGAACAAAGGTGGGGGAGAAAGAGATAGAGGCCAAGGAAGTCACAACCCGCCTACAAGAAGGGACTACGAGGAGAAGAAACAATCTTTCATGCCTAGAGGAGGGTGCTTCGTGTGCAAGGGGCCACACCCTATGAAAGATTGTCCAAAATTGGGTTCGTTGGCCGCTATGATCGAGCAACAAGAGACACAAGCAGTAGATGACCCAGCAGAGCCGATTGGTTCTCTACAATTGCTCAATTCTCTTAAGGGCAAACAAGAGCTACAAGCAACGAAAGGTAAGGGACTGATGTTTGTAGATGTGCAGATAAATGGACAGCACACTCAAGTCATGATTGACACGGGTGCCACTCACAACTTCATCACTGAGGAGGAAGCTAAATGGCTTGGCCTCTCTGTGGCCACTGGTGGGGGTTGGCTCAAGACCGTCAACACTGGTGCCAAGCCTTTACGTGGAGTTGCCCGAAATGTACCAATGAGTCTTGGTCCATGGAGAGGTGCAGTGGACTTCTCAGTGGCGCACATGGATGACTTCAAGATCGTGTTGGGCATGGACTTCCTTCGCAAGGTACAAATTGTTCCTATGCCATATTTAAACTCTGTGTGTGTGCTTGAGAAGGAGGCCCCGTGCATGGTTTCTGCCGTGTCAAAAGTGAGTGATAGGAAAGTCCTATCTGCAATGCAAGCCAAGAAGGGCCTCAGGCGAGGGGAAATCACATACTTGGCGACGATGATGACAAGTGATCCCTCCAGGCCTCCAGAGGTGGACCTACCCCAGACAATTAAAGATGTCCTTGAAGAAAACAAGGATGTTATGCCTCCCGAGCTGCCCAAACGACTTCCTCCAAGGAGAGAAATTGACCATAAAATAGAGTTGGAGCAAGGGTCTAAGCCACCTACTCTGACCCCCTATCGCATGGCACCCATCGAGCTTGAAGAGTTGAAAAGACAACTGGTTAGTTTACTAGATACGGGTCAGGTGTGACCTTCAAAGGCTCCTTATGGGGCTCCAGTCCTATTCCAGAGGAAGCACGATGGTTCACTACGTATGTGCATCAACTACCGGGCACTCAATAAGTTCGGTAAAGAATCGATACCCCCTTCCTCTCATTCCTGATTTGTTTGATAGATTAGGGCAAGCCAAGTGGATTACAAAGGTGGACTTGCGTTCTGGATACTATCAAGTTCGTATAGCAGAAGGAGACGAGGCAAAGACCACCTGTGTTACTCGCTATGGTTCCTTTGAGTGGTTGGTGATGCCCTTTGGGTTAACCAATGCCCTTGCCACCTTCTCCACACTCATGAACCAAATCTTTCGGCCATTCTTGAACCAGTTTGTAGTGGTCTACTTGGACGACATCCTTATCTATAGTGAGACCCTGGAAGACCATGTAGACCATCTACGAACCGTGTTCAAGCTTTTGCGGGACAATGAGCTCTACATAAAGAGGGAGAAGTGCACTTTCGCGGCACGGGAAGTACACTTCCTTGGTCATGTGGTGGGGAATGGACGGATTCGAATGGATGAGGAGAAGGTTCGAGCCATCCAAGATTGGGAACTACCAAAGAACGTGTCACAGTTGCAATCATTTCTTGGGCTAGCCAACTACTACAGGCGGTTCATTGAGGGATACTCAGCACGGACGGCTGCCCTAACTAATTTGTTGAAGAAAAACCAGTCATGGGAATGGACAACACAACAGCAAATGGCCTTTGAAGGGTTGAAGGCTGCAGTGAGTAAAGAGCCTGTCCTTGTTCTCCCTAACTTTACTAAGGCATTTGAAGTCCACACTGATGCTTCAGACTTTGCAATAGGAGGGGTCCTAATGCAAGAAGGGCATCCCGTGGCTTATGAGAGTAGGAAACTGAATGACACCGAACGGAAGTACACAGTGCAAGAGAAGGAGATGACTGCCATTGTTCATTGCCTCCGTACTTGGCGCCATTATCTTTTGGGTTCTCAATTTGCGATCAAGACGGACAATGTGGCCACTAGCTACTTCCAAACCCAAAAGAAGATGACCCCGAAGCAAGCTAGGTGGCAGGACTACTTGGCTGAGTTTGATTATACATTGGAATAAGCTAGGTAAAGCCAATGTAGTAGCTGATGCATTAAGTCGCAAAGCAGAACTGGCGGCCATCTCTCAAATAAAAGGGGATATCAAAGATCAGATTCGGAAGGGGCTTAAGCATGACCCTGTGGCCAGGCAAATTTCCAACCTTGCTGTCAAGAAGGGGAAAAAAGGTTTTGGATGGAGGATGGCCTAATCTATACCCGAGGTAGGTGACTCTATGTGCCTAAGTGGGGAAATATAAGACGCTTCCTCATTAAGGAGTGTCACGATACCAAGTGGGCGGGACACCCAGGCATGAAAAGGACATGGGCATTGTTGGAGGTGACATACTATTGGCCTCAACTGAGGGATGAGGTTGAGATGTATGTTCGAACATGTCTGGTGTGCCAACAAGACGAGGTTGACCACCAATTACCTGGAGGCTTATTGGAACCATTACCCATACCTCAAAGGCCTTGGGAGACCATTACAATGGACTTCATTTCGGCATTACCCAAGTCAAAAGGGTCAGGGTCGATCTTAGTGGTCGTGGATCGATTTTCAAAGTACGGGACGTTCATCCCTGCCCCAACTGATTGTACAGCTGAAGAGGCGGCACTACTATTCTTTAAGAATGTGGTGAAATACTGGGGGTTGCCGCGCCACATCATAACTGATCGTGATCCTCGTTTCACTGGTCAACTGTGGGACGAGTTGTTCAAGCTCTTGGGGACGGAGTTACACTTCTCCACGAGTTTTCACCCTCAAACTGACGGCCAAACTGAGAGGGTGAATGCTCTTTTTGAGTGTTATGTTAGGCACTTTGTAAGTGCCAACCAACGGGATTGGGGAAAACTCCTGGACGTGGCACAATTCTCTTACAATCTACAAAAGAGCGAGGCGACCAGGAGAAGTCCTTTTGAATTGGCGACTGGGCAACAACCTATAACGCCCCACAACGTGGATATAGATTCATCAACCAGAAGCCCAGGAGCCCTAAGGATGGCCAAGTCATGGAAGGAACAAGCCGACATAGCCCGTTCCTACCTTGACAAGGCAGCGAAGAAGATGAAGAAATGGGTAGACAAAAGAAGACGACACGTGGAGTTTGCTGTTGGAGACAAGGTAATAGTCAAAATCTTGCCCCAACAATTCAAAGCTTTTCGTTCTGTCCATAAGGGTCTAATAAGGAAGTATGAAGGACCTTATTCAGTCTTGGGGAAGGTTGGTAAGGTCTCTTACAAATTGGATTTACCGAAAAACATAAAAATTCACCCCGTCTTCCACGTAAGTATGCTCAAACCATTCAAGGAAGACCAGGAAGACCCCAGACGTGGAGTTTCCACTAGAGCTCCCCCAATTGTGGTAAAGTCCTATGACAAACAAGTCAAAGAAGTGCTGGGCAAACGGGTTGTTCGAAAATGTGGTATACCACCAAACACTCAATACCTGATCAAATGGAGGGATTGCCTGAGAGTGAAGCAACATGGGAAAGCAAAGAGGATCTGTGGCAATTTCAACAACAACTTTAGGAATACGAAGACTCGATGAGGGTGTCGATGGATTAGGTGGGGGAGAGTGAAACGCCCTGGAATGTTCTAGGGGAGCCTAGAGGCTTACTAGGACCCTAGAACATTCCACCTTATTCCATATTATTCTAGAATTCTCTTGAATAGGTAGACTTGTGTAGATCCTTGTAGAATTCTCTAGATCTTTGATTGTAGCCGTTAGATTAAACGAATCCTAACCATCCATTTAGGAGGAAGAGTTGTATATAAAGGATTAGCCCCGAGGGTAAGAGGCATCCAATTCACTTGTATTCTCTCTGAAGTTTAATATAGTGTTTCTTTTCTCTCATCATTCTCTCTTGTGTTTTCTATTGTGCTCTACTTTCTCTTCACTATCCAAGAGGGAAGCCTGACTTAGCTTCTACGAAGGGCGTAGTGAAAGCTAAGTGCCGCACGGTCGTGAGGGAAATTCGTACGTCCGTGACACTACGCTCTGGACATATTAGCATGGGATAACATCATAGGATTTCGATCCTATTTTGTTGGCCTTTGGGATCGGAGTAATGATTAACAGGGATAGTCGGGGGCATTCGTATTTTATAGTCAGAGGTGAAATTCTTGGATTTATGAAAGACGAACCACTGCGAAAGCATTTGCCAAGGATGTTTTCATTAATCAAGAACGAAAGTTGGGGGCTCGAAGACGATCAGATACCGTCCTAGTCTCAACCATAAACGATGCCGACCAGGGATCGGCGGAAGTTGCTTTTAAGACTCCGCCGGCACCTCATGAGAAATCAAAGTCTTTGGGTTCCGGGGGGAGTATGGTCGCAAGGCTGAAACTTAAAGGAATTGACAGAAGGGCACCACCAGGAGTGGAGCCTGTGGCTTAATTTGACTCAACACGGGGAGACTTACCAGGTCAAGACATAGTAAGGATTGACAGACTGATAGCTCTTTCTTGATTCTATGGGTTGTGGTACATGGCCGTTCTTAGTTGGTGGAGCGATTTGTCTGGTTAATTCCGTTAATGAACGACACCTCAGCTTGCTAACTAGCTATGCGGAGGTGATCCTCCGTGGCCAGCTTCTTAGAGGGACTATGGCCTTCTAGGCCAAGGAAGTTTGAGACAATAACAGGTCTGTGATGCCCTTAGATGTTCTGGGCCGCACGCGCGCTACACTGATATATTCAACGAGTCTATAGCCTTGGCCGACAGGCCTGGGTAATCTTTGAAATTTCATCGTGATGGGGATAGATCATTGCAATTGTTGGTCTTCAACGAGGAATTCCTAGTAAGCGCGAGTCTTCAGCTCGTGTTGACTACGTCCCTGCCCTTTGTACACACCACCCGTCGCTCCTACCGATTGAATGGTCCGATGAAGTGTTCGGATCACGGCGACGTGGGCGGTTCGCCGCCGGAGACGTAGCAAGAAGTCCACTGAACCTTATCATTTAGAGGAAGGAGAAGTCGTAACAAGGTTTTCGTAGGTGAACCTGCGGAAGGATCATTGTCAAAACCTTTGCCCAGCAAAACGACCCATGAACACGTTCGACCACACGACGTCGGGCGATCGGTGGTCCACAGACCCCGTTCGCCCCGTCTGCCACAGGGGAGATCGCCCGTCGGTCCTCTCGTGGCTCCAACAACCAAACCCCGGCGCAAGTCGCGCCAAGGAAATCAAAAGGCGAAAGGAAGTGCCTCGTCGCCCCGGGAACGGTGTGCGCTTGAGGTGCTACGTCTACACAATGAGAATCCAAACGACTCTCGGCAACGGATATCTCGGCTCTCGCATCGATGAAGAACGTAGCGAAATGCGATACTTGGTGTGAATTGCAGAATCCCGCGAACCATCGAGTTTTTGAACGCAAGTTGCCCCCGAAGCCTTCTAGCCGAGGGCACGTCTACCTGGGTGTCACTCGACATTGCCCACCCCACCCTCAAATCCTAGAGGGAACGACCGATGGAGGAGGTTGGCGGCCTCCCGCGAGCGCGGCCTCGCGGTGGAAGTATCTTGTAAATACCTTGCTTTGGTAAGCGCTTAGGTAAGCGCTTAGGTATTCTCTCTTGTAAATATCTAAGATATTTTAGAGAAGCAATTGTAGCCACACATTGAGGAGGTGGAACTACTATAAATACCCCCACTCCTCTCATTTGTAAACACACCATTGAATTGCAAGTTCTCTCCTTTGCAAAGCTCTCTCTCTCTCTCTCTCTCTCTCTCTCTCTCTCTTGTGCCTTCAGTTTCCTTGTCTCTCTTAAGCCTCTTTCGACTCCAAGTCGATTCTCTCAAGTTCTCTAAGGCTTACTTAGCGTCTTCTCTCGCAAGATCGACTAAGTTCAGCATGGGTTAGCACGTCGAAAGCACGTCCAAGCTTAACTCCGTGACAGGTGGTATCAGAGCAAGGTAATCCCAAACTCTACTTTGTTCTTGTTTAAGTTGTGAGAATGGTAGGTGAGGAAGGAATCGTTGTTACTGACATCGAGGAGCAACAAATCGAGCTTCAAGCTCGTGGACGAGAGGAGCAGCGTGTTCCAGCCAAACGAGGGAAGTCCAAGGTCGCAACAAAGGAACCTGTGGAGTCTCGTGTGGCTGTCCTAGAAAGGAGTATGACGGACGTGAGTTCCTTGGTGGGAGATCTAAGTGATCAAATTGACAATTTGATCCAGGGGAATGCTGAAATCACCACGGCTGCCAAGTCTATGATCGAGGGATTCAGCTATACTTTCAAGGGAGAACTGAGCTCCCTTGGCCAACAACTGTCTGATCTACGGAAGTTCGTTGAAGGAGAAATTCAAGATCTTCGTAGGGAGGTAGGTTCTCTTCGTCGAAGTAGTCCACTTTCAATGAGTACTGCTGGCACAAGTAGCACCACGGTTGGGCACGGTCTAAAAGTTCCCAAACCTGCCATGTACAATGGCACTCGCAATGCCACCATTGTGGAGAACTTCCTATTCAGCCTTGAACAATACTTTGAGGCCATGGGAGTTGTTGATGACTTTGCTAGGATAAGCAACACTTCAGTCTTCTTTCGGGATGCCGCTCAACTATGGTGGAGAAGGAAGCATTCCGAACGAGAGAAGGGCCTGTGCATGATCAACACATGGGAGCAATTCAAGGTTGAGTTGCGCAAACAATTCGTCCCTCACAATGCTGATAGTGAAGTTAGAAGGAAGCTGCGTCATCTCGAGCAAACAGGTAGCGTTTCTGAATACGTTAAGGAATTTACTACTCTTATGCTTGAGATTGATGACTTGTCAGACAAGGACTTCCTCTTCCACTTTAAAGATGGCTTAAAGGATTGGGCAAGAGTATAATTGGATTGGCATAATGTGCAGACTTTGGGTGACGCCATTGCTGCAGCTGAAGCGCTGATCGACTACTCAACCCACTCCAAGAACAAAAGGCCTAACTCTAATAAAAGTGGGGGAGAGAAGGGTGGACAGAAGAGGGAGGCAAGCCATAAAGAGGGAAGACAATAGAAACCCTCAAGTGGCAAGCCCAAGGGATACAACAAAGGGAACACACAAACGTGTTGAGAGAACACTTGTGTGTGTGAGGTCTTGGCTTCCTTTGTATACTTTGTATAAAAGTAATAAAGGTTGGGAAAGGTTTCCTGTAAACATCGGTGTGTTTTGTGGGAGATAATCGGCTGAGACTAAGTGAGACTTAGTGCCATCACAAGGTCCGAATTTTGGTTGAAATTTCTGGCCCTGTGACAACTGGTATCAGAGCAGCAAGGTTCGATCAATGGCGGGAGGATCGGGTCTTGAAGCTGTTAGAGAGCGGGTGTCAAGGATTGAGAAGGTTCTTGGTGAAATCCCTGAGGGGGAGACCCTTTCGATCTTGACACGGCTAGAAGAGCTGGAAAAAGCGGTATGTCTTTTGCAATCTATCTATGATGGCCTCAATTCTTCTTGGTTTTCTCGTTTTGGTGAGATGGAATAGGAATTTTCTATCCTTAAGAAGGCCATCAGCGCCCAGCCAAGCGGGGTAGCAACCAATTCTGTCCGTCCTATGAAGGTGCCAGAACCGAAGGCCTTCGAAGGGGAGCGTGATGCCAAAGCGATTGAAAACTTCTTATGGGACATGGAGCAGTACTTCATGGCCGTTCGGGTGTTCGATCAAGAGAAGGTGACTCTTACTAGCATGTATCTTGCAAAGGACGCCAAGTTGTGGTGGCGGACTAGGCTGGATGACGATGCAAGTTCGGGTCGGCCACGGATCGAAACATGGGAAAGTTTGAAGAAGGAGCTGAAGGATCAGTTTCTGCCTTGCAACACATCGTGGGTTGCAAGGGAGACACTAAAGAAACTGAAGCATAGTGGCACAGTGCGGGACTATGTTAAGGAGTTCAGTTCCCTAATGCTGGACATCCGAAACATGTCAGATGAAGACAAGCTCTTCAACTTTCTGTCTGGTCTTCAACCATGGGCCCAAATCGAGTTGAGAAGGCAAGGTGTCAAGGACTTGCCTACTGCCATTGCTGCAGCCGACGGGTTGGTTGATTTTAGAATCAACAAATCCTCCGAAGGGGATGCGGGAAGGCAGCAGCAGCCGCCCAAAGAGAAGGGGAAAAAGAAGAAGGATTGCAAAAGAAAGGACAACCAGCAAGATGGGAGCAAAAGAAAAGGCAAGGCTGGCCATCAAGAGCAAGGTAAAAGCTCTAAAAATTCTGGTTGTTATATATGCAATGGCCCTCACCGTGCTAGGGAATGCCCGAAGAGGGAAAAGCTAAGTGCAGTGGTTGCTGAAGAGGGTGGCAAAAGCTTTGGTGGGGACGAAGCAGGACCCTCTCGAGTCAATCCTCTGCAGTTGGTGAATGCTGTCCAAGCAGAAACATCTCCACAACCTGGCCTAATGTATGTAAAGATTGGGCTGAACAATTGGGAGTTGATGGCAATGGCAGACACGGGTGCCACCCACAACTTTGTAGCCGAAAGAATGGTGGAGAAACTGGGGCTAAAGGTGTCCAAGAGTGGCAGTCGAATGAAGGCAGTAAACTCGGCAGCCCGTGATGTGCTTGGCGCAACCCTTGGTGTGAAGGTAACCATTGGCAATTGGACCGGTAACCTTAATTTTACAATTGTGCCTTTGGATGATTTTGATGTCATATTGGGAGTGGAGTTTATGCATGCCAAAGTTGCGTTATTGCCTCATTTGGATGGATTAATGATCATGCATGAGAACTGTCCTTGCTTTGTCACAAGCAAGATAACACCTCCATCGTACGATGGTGGGAAATCGGGTGGAATGCTTTCCGCAATGCAGGTAGAACATGGCTTGAAAAAGGGAGAAGCCACATACTTGGCTGCATTGATGGAAATGAAGGAGGGAATTGTCACGGAAGTACCCGATAGAGTTGCGGAATTGTTGGGTGACTTTGCGGATGTGATGCCTTTGGAGCTACCAAAGTGTCTCCCTCCTCGGCGGGCTACGGACCACAAGATTGATCTGTTTCCGGGTTCCAAAACTCCAGCTCAAGCGCCTTACCGCATGAGTCCGATGGAACTAGCTGAATTGAGGAAGCAATTGATGGAATTGCTGGATGCAGGCTTAATTCAGCCTTCGAAGGCGCCTTATGGTGCCCCGGTGTTGTTCCAAAAGAAGCATGATGGCTCCTTACGGATGTGTGTGGATTATAGGGCCTTGAATAAAGTCACGGTGAAGAACAAGTACCCTATTCCTTTGATAGCGGACTTGTTTGATCGGCTAGCCAAAGCCTCCTACTTCACCAAGCTGGACTTGCGTTCCGGGTATTGGCAAGTCAGAATTGCAGAAGGAGATGAGGGGAAAACCACGTGTGTCACTCGCTACGGCTCTTACGAATTTTTGGTGATGCCTTTTGGTTTGACGAATGCCCCTGCTACTTTTTGCAATTTAATGAATGATGTGTTTCACGATTTTATCGATCGGTTTGCGGTTGTATACCTTGACGATATTGTTGTGTATAGTGAGTCCTTGGAGGACCACTTACTTCACCTTCACAAAGTGCTGTCCAGGTTGAGGGAGCACCAATTGTATGTCAAGAAGGAGAAGTGTGAGTTTGCACGGCAAGAGATCATGTTCTTGGGTCACAAGATCAGCAATGGGCAAGTAAAGATGGATGAAAGGAAGGTTCAAGCCATTGTAGAATGGTCACCTCCTACCAAGGTAACGGAGTTGCGGTCTTTTCATGGTTTGTCTAATTATTACCGGAAGTTTGTGCAGGGTTACTCAAAGAAAGTATCCCCTCTCACTGACCTACTCAAGAAAGATCGACCATGGAGGTGGACCATTGGGTGTCAAGAAGCCTTCGATAAGTTGAAAGCAGCGGTGTCCACGGAACCCGTGTTACGGCTGCCTAACTTTGAATTGCCCTTTGATGTCACCACAGATGCATCAGATAAGGCAATTGGTGGTGTGCTGGTTCAAGAGGGCCACCCGGTTGCCTATGAAAGCTGAAAACTCAATGAGGCAGAACAACGTTATTCTGCTCATGAGAAGGAAATGCTGGCTGTGGTACATTGCCTTCGCATTTGGCGGGTATACTTGTTGGGTACCAAGTTCGTGGTACGCACCGACAATGTGGCGAATACATTCTTTCAAACACAAAAGAAGTTGTCTGCTAGGCAAGCCCGATGGCAAGAGTTCCTAGCAGAATATGACTTTGTGTGGGAACACAAGCCAGGGAGGCACAATCAAGTAGCTGATGCCTTGAGTCGTCGTGAAGTGCAACATGTGGTTGCTGCCCTCACGGGAGTGCAAAGTGACCTGTTAGAGAGAATAAAGGCACAAATCCCGAATGATGCAGAATATCAAAAGCTTGTGCAGCAAGTGAACGAGGGTGTGGTAAGACGATCTTGGCTTGATGATGGGTTATTACATGTTAAGGGTAACCGTTTGTATGTTCCTAGAGGTGCAGGCCTTCGACGAGAGATCCTGCGGGAGTGCCATGACACACAATGGGCAGGTCATCCAGGTGTGGAAAGGATGATAGCCCTGTTGTCCCGCAATTATCAATGGCCAAAGATGGAAGACGATGTGGAGGCATACGTCAAGACGTGCATCATCTGTCAACAAGACAAAATAGAAAGACGTAAAGAGGCGGGGCTACTTCAACCACTGCCCGTCCCAAAGAAACCATGGGTGTCGGTTTCGATGGACTTCATTGGTGGGTTCCCAAAAGTAGAGGGCATGGGATCCGTAATGGTGGTGGTTGATCGATTTTCCAAGTATGCGGTGTTCATACCTGCACCTTCCTCATGTCAAGTGGAGTTGGCCGCAGAATTGTTTTACAAACAAGTAGTTAAATACTTTGGGTTGCCTGGAGATATAGTGAGCGATCGAGATCCTCGCTTCACCGGCAGATTCTGGACAACTCTTTTCAACATGATGGGTTCTGAATTGAAGTTTTCCACTGCCAATCATCCTCAAACGGATGGCCAAACGGAACGGGTCAATGGCCTGTTAGAGGAATATCTTCGGCACTATGTGATGGCCAGTCAAAGAAATTGGTTGGAGTTGTTGGACTCAGCACAATTCTGCTACAACCTACATCGATCATCTTCAACAGGTATGAGTCCTTTTGAGTTGGCTATGGGGCATCAGCCCCTTACTCCTAACGAAATTGCAAGGATAGGAACGGGAGGGAACTGTCCGGCTGCCTACCGGTATGCTAGGTCGAAGCAAGAGCTGTTGGACGAAGCGCAAGACAGCTTGAATAAGGCAGCAAAGCGCATGAAGAAGTATGCCGACAAGGGGAGGAGGGACTTGGAGTTCCAAGTGGGAGACAAAGTGTTGCTCAAATTGACTCCCCAAATATGGAAGAAGATCAGCAGTAAAACAGTGCATCGCGGTTTGATCCCCAAATACGATGGACCGTTTGTGGTAACAAAAAAGGTTGGTAAAGTTGCATATCGGTTACAACTACCAGAACATCTGAAAGTTCATCCAACCTTTCATGTGAGTTTTCTACGGCCCTTTCATGAGGAGGCAGGTGACGAGCCTCCGAGAAGACAAGAGAGGCGTGCTCCTCCAACAATCAGAACCGAGTTGCAGCGCGAAGTGGAGCAAATCCTCGACCGTCGAGTATTGGGGCAAAGCAAAAAGAATCGACGAATTGAATACCTGGTGAAATGGAAAAATTCTCCGGATAGTGAGAATAGCTGGGAAAGGGACGTAACTCTCTGGCAGTTCGAGAAGCAGGTTCAGGACTACTTATCAACCCTACCAACGAGGACGTTGGCTTCAACTGGTGGGGGTGGTTTGTTAGTCCCTTAAGCATGTTGGCTTAAGCATGCAAGAAAATTGGTGACACCTTGCACCAATTCTTGCATAGAAGTTGAGTGCGGACATTCAACGTAAAGCAAGGTGGGTCAATGACATGTATGGGGAAGCATGGGTGAGAGGCTTACCAATGGGAAGCACCGAACGTCGTGGGAGGCTCATTGGCAACACTCGGAGAACGGGGGCAGCAAGGAGGGGTGTGACCACTCAGACATATCAATGCTCCTCCTGCCACACACGACCAGATTCCCTAATGCTCTTTAGGGAGGAAGTGCATGTCTCTCAAAGTTAGCCAAGGCTAACACTATGCCCCACATATTCGGCAACATCAGCAGGTTGGCGCACGGGCACAGGCTCGGGCCAGCACCAAACCGTGAACGGTTGCAGCCAGCACTCACATGGGAAAGTGATGAGGCAGATCATGGCTGAATTGGCTCTCCATGTGCTACCAAAATAGGAGATATGGGTGGTTATCTCCAGCAGAACGTGGGAGTGGCAATGAGGGCAGTTCTGCATGCATCTAGCAGCCTCATCCAAGCCAAATGTGTTGGCAAGATCTCCTTGAAGGAAGGAGAACGTGGGCGGTTGGAGCCAGCACGAACATGGGCAAGTGATGAGGCAGATCATGGCTAAATTGGCTCTCCATGTGCCACCAAAATAGGAGATATGGGTAGTTATCTCCAGCAGAACGTGGGAGTGGCAAGGAGGGCAGTTCTGTATGCATCCAGCAGCCTCATCCAAGCCAAAACGTGTTGGCAAGATCTCCTTGAAGGAAGGAGAACGTGGGTGGTTGCAGAAAATGGGGGGAAGCAGTCCCCTATGAGGTGTCAAGCTCTCCTTGAATGGAGAAGCCTGATCTAGTGAGTTAGTGGGGAAGTTATCCCAAAGTGGAGAGCCCCACTATGCATGATTGGCTTGGCAACCAACTCATGCGTGTCCCTAGGTAGTTGGGGGTGTCAACTACCAACACTATAAATAGGTGTAATGTGTCCAGCCAAGGGATACAACAAAGGGAACACACAAACGTGTTGAGAGAACACTTGTGTGTGTGAGGTCTTGGCTTCCTTTGTATACTTTGTATAAAAGTAATAAAGGTTGGGAAAGGTTTCCTGTAAACATTGGTGTGTTTTGTGGGAGATAATCGGCTGAGACTAAGTGAGACTTAGTTCCATCACAAGGTCCGAATTTTGGTTGAAATTTCTGGCCCTGTGACACCTACCATGGTGGTGACGGGTGACGGAGAATTAGGGTTCAATTCCGGAGAGGGAGCCTAAGAAACGGCTACCACATCCAAGGAAGGCAGCAGGCGCAAATTACCCAATCCTGAAATGGGGAGGTAGTGACAATAGATAACAATACCAGGCTCTTACGAGTCTGGTAATTGGAATGAGTACAATCTAAATCCCTTAACGAGGATCCATTGGAGGGCAAGTCTGGTGCCAGCAGCCACGGTAATTCCAGCTCCAATAACGTATATTTAAGTTGTTGCAGTTAAAAAGCTCGTAGTTTGACTTTGGGATGGGTCGATCGGTCGGCCTTTGGTGCGCATTGGTCAACTCGTCCCTTCTACCGACGATGCGCTCCTGGCCTTAATCGGCTGGGTCGTGCCTCCGATGCTGTTACTTTGAAGAAATTAGAGTGCTCAAAGCAAGCCTACTGTCACGGAGTTAGGCTTGGACGTGCTTTCGACGTGCTAACCATTACGGCACTTAGAAGATGCTAAGTAAGCCTTAGAGAATTTGAGAGAATCGACTTGGAGTCAAAAGAGGCTTAAGAGGGACAAGGAAACCGAAGGCACAAGAGAGAGAGAGAGAGAGAGAGAGAGAGAGAGAGAGAGAGCTTTGCAAAGGAGAGAACTTGCAATTCAATGGTGTGTTTACAAATGAGAGGAGTGGGGGTATTTATAGTAGTTCCACCTCATCAATGTGTGGCTACAATTGCTTCTTTAAAATATCTTAGATATTTACAAGAGAGAATACCTAAGCACTTACCTAAGCGAGGCGCTTACCTAAGCGCTTACCAAAGCGAGACGCTTACCTAAGCGCTTACATAAGTGAAGCGCTTACCTAAGCGCTTATGCAGAAGGTTAAGTCTTTGGAGCATCAATTGGGCTAGTCCAACGGGCCTAGTTTGGCAATGTTTGTGGATGGGCTGTGACATCCTCCCCCACTTAATCTCGTGACGTCCTCGTCACGCCTTCGTCTTTGTAGCGTTGTACATGATCTATAAATTGCCAAAGCAAATCTTCTCGTTCCCAACTAACCTCGTGGTCTGGTAGATCTTTCCACTTGACTAGGTACTCAGTATAGTTAAGAACTCCTCTCTTTCGTATCACTCTATCAGCAAGGATGCATTCCACTTCCTTGTTGAATTCGGTGATGACCGCAGTTGGTGCACGTTTGGATTCCCCACGGCTCGGATCTTCGGTGTCTTCATGAAAGGTCTTTAAAAGACTTACATGGAAGATGTGAATTTTGAGTCTTGGGGGAAGTTGGACTTGGTAGGCAGCCTTCCCTACTCGTTTGATTATGGGAAATGGCCCTTCGTATCTCCTCACCAGGCCTTTGTGCACTTTGCATAAGGACTTGAATTGGTTAGGTAGCAATTTTACCTTCACCAAGTCTCCTTCCGTGTATTCCTTCGGGCGTCGCTTGGCATCGGCCCATTTCTTCATTCGTTTGGCAGCTTTATCAAGGCAGGTTCTTGTGATGTCCGCCTCTTCATGCCATTCCTTTGCAAATTTGTAAGCAGCAGGGTTGCTTCCCATGTAGGAAGAGACAATAGCACTTGGAGTTAAAGGTTGTTGTCCCATGATGATTTCAAACGGACTTTTGCCTACCGCTTCACTCCTTTGGAGGTTGTAGGAGAATTGGGCAACATCAAGCAACTTTGCCCAATCTCGTTGATGGGCACTGATGTAGTGCCGTAGGTATTGTTCTAACAAAGCATTCATGCGTTTGGTTTGGCCATCACTTTGAGGATGGAAGCTGGTTGAGAAATTCAAACCAATCCCCAACAATTTAAACAACTCACGCCAGAATTTACCTGTGAAGCGGGGATCCCTATCACTTATGATGCTTTTAGGTACTCCCCAAAACTTCACCATATTCTTGAAGAATAGAAGAGCTGTTTCATCGACTTTGCAATCAGCGGGGGCTAGAATGAAGATGACGTACTTGCTGAATCGATCAACAATAACTATGATGCTTCCAAATCCATCGGACTTAGGTAAGGCCACAATGAAGTCCATTAAGACACTTTCCCAAGGTCTTTCGGCAATTGGTAGTGGCTCAAGTAGACCGACGGGGTGTTGTTGTTCCACCTTGTCTTGTTGACAAACAAGACATGTCCGCACATAAGCCTCAACATCATCCTGCATCTATGGCCAGTAATAACTTTGTTGGATAAGGGCAAGGGTTCGTGCCATACCTGGGTGACCAGCCCATAGAGAATCATGGCACTCCTTGAGAATGTCCCTTCGTAAGCTTCCCCACTTAGGTACGAAGACTCGTTGGCCAACCGTCATGAGAATCCCATCGTTTAGCCAGAACCGTCGAGTCTTGCCTTCACTCGCCATTCTTAGCAAATTCTTGGCCAAATTGTCTTGTGAGGTCCCCTCCTTGATTCGTTCAAGGAAGTCACTTTTTGGTGTGCTGACGGCTACTGATGCTAGTTCCGCCTTTCGACTTAATGCATCAGCAACAACATTAGCCTTACCTGGCTTGTATTGAAACTTGTAGTCAAATTCGGCCAAGAAGTCTTGCCAACGGGCTTGCTTGGGGCTCAGCTTCTTTTGCGACTGGAAGTAGCTCGTGGCGACATTGTCAATCATGATCACAAACTGACTTCCAAGCAAATAGTGCCTCTATATGCGTAGGCAGTGGATGATGGCAGTCATCTCCTTATCTTGGATGGTGTACCGCCTCTCCGTGTCGTTCAACTTACGGCTTTCATAGGCAATGGGATGCCCATCCTGCATCAATACTCCTCCAATGGTGAAGTCAGATGCGTCTGTGTGAACTTCGAAAGCCTTCTCGTAGTCGGGTAGCGCCATGACAGGTTCCTTAGAGACTGAGTGTTTCAATCTCTCAAAGGAAGATTGGCATTCCTTCGACCAATGCCATATGACATTCTTCTTGAGTAGCTCTGTCAATGGTGCAGCTATGGCAGAATATCCCTTGATAAACCGCCGATAGTAGTTAACTAGTCCCCAGAATGACCGCAATTCAGGGACTTTTGTTGGAGGCTCCCACTCCTGAATGGCATGGATCTTTGCTTGATCCATCATCAACTTGCCATCCTTGATCTTGTGACCAAGGAAATCCACCTCTTGCTTCGCGAAAGAGCACTTCTCCTTCTTGACGTACAGCTCGTTTTCATGTAGAACTTGGAAGACTTGCTTTAAGTGATCTTTGTGCTCCTTGAGGGTGTTGCTGTAGATCACTATGTCATCCAAATAAACCACCATGAATTTGTCAAGGAAAGGATGAAGTACCTTGTTCATTAGCGTGCAGAAGGTAGCAGGGGCATTGGTGAGGCCAAAGGGCATAACTAAGAACTCGAAAGCTCCGTAACGTGTTACGCTTGCAGTTTTCGGCTCATCACCAAGTGCTATACGAACTTGATAGTACCCTGACCTTAGATCCAGCTTCGAGAAGTACCTTGCTTTCCCTAATTGATCAAAGAGATCGGCTATTAGTGGAATTGGGTACTTGTTCTTAATGGTTACCTTGTTTAAGGCTCGGTAGTCTATGCACATTTGTAGTGATCCATCCTTCTTCCTCTGGAAGAGGACTGGGGCACCGAAGGGGGCCTTTGATGACTGAATGTAGCCCGAGTCAAGCAAATCTTTGAGTTGCTTCCTCAATTCAGCGAGTTCAGGAGGTGCCATGCAGTAAGGGGCCATGGCAGGGGGTTTGGCACCTAGCTCCAGCTCGATGTGATGATCTACATCTCGCCTAGGAGGCAACTTCTAGGCAACTCCGAAGGCATCACGTCCTTAAATTCTTCAAGGACAGCTTGAATGGGTTATGGGAGTGCAGGAGTAGGCTTTGTCATGTCTTCCTCATCCCTTAGTTCCCTCATGGTGGCAACATAACTTTGATCCACCTTGAGACCCCGTTTGAATTGCAAGGCAGAAATCATTAACGCTTTAGATTTCTCCATGCTTTTCGACAGAATCACTTGGATCTTGTGGTTGTTGAGAATCACAAGGGAATTTGATGCGGGAACAGGAAAAGCTAAAGCTTTGCAAAAGAAAGCAAGACTCAAAACCATTTTGAAATCATCCATAGTGACAATGGTAAAGTCTAGCTTACCTTGCCAATTGCCAATCTTGACGACTACTCCTTCGGCTATCCCATGAATTGGCTTTGTTTGGAATTGACGGCTTTGATGGTGCCAACTCCCTTGGAAAGTTTGAGACCTAGTCGTTTGGCCTCTTGTACATCCATGAAGTCGTGTGTGGCTCCCGTGTGTAGCATAGCACCCACAACTTTGCCTTCAATAGACGCATCAACATACAATAAGCCTTTCTCCTTGGGGATCGTGGAAGAGAAAAGCTTGGAGAGAGTGTCCAAGTGTTGGATAGCTCCCAAATCAGCTTGAGGCTCCTCTTTGGACTTCTCCTTGTTGAGTTCCGCTACAATAGCATTCATTGCTTTGCGGTTGGGGCAATCCTTAACCCAATGTGGTCCATCACAAATGAAGCATGGCCTTGGAGGTCCATCGCGCTTGCCCGAAGAGTTCTTGGGCTTGCCACTTGAAGGTTTCTGTTGTCTTCCCTCTTTATGGCTTGCCTCCCTCTTCTGTCCACCCTTCTCTCCCCCACTTTTATTAGAGATAGGCCTTTTGTTCTTGGAGTGGGTTGAGTAGTCGATCAGCGCTTCAGCTGCAGCAATGGCGTCACCCAAAGTCTGCACATTACGCCGATCCAATTCTACTCTTGCCCAATCCTTCAAGCCATCTTTAAAGTGGAAGAGGAAGTCCTTGTCTAACAAGTCATCAATCTCAAGCATAAGAGTAGTAAATTCCTTAACGTATTCAGAAACGCTACCTGTTTGCTTGAGATGACACAGCTTCCTTCTAACTTCGCTATCAGCATTGTGAGGGACGAATTGTTTGTGCAACTCAACCTTGAATTGCTCCCATGTGTTGATCACGCACAGGCCCTTCTCTCGTTCGGAATGCTTCCTTCTCCACCATAGTTGAGCGGCATCCCGAAAGAAGACTGAAGTGTTGCTTATCCTAGCAAAGTCATCAACAACTCCCATGGCCTCAAAGTATTGTTCAAGGCCGAATAGGAAGTTCTCCACAATGGTGGCATTGTGAGTGCCATTGTACATGGCAGGTTTGGGAACTTTTAGACCGTGCCCAACCGTAGTGTTGCTTGTGCCAGCAGTACTCATCGAAAGTGGACTACTTCGACGAAGAGAACCTATCTCCCTACGAAGATCTTGAATTTCTCCTTCAACGAACTTCCGTAGATCAGACAATTCTTGGCCAAGGGAGCTCAGTTCTCCCTTGAAAGTATAGCTGAATCCTTCAATCATAGATTTGGTAGCCATGGTGATTTCAGCATTCTCCTGGGTCAAATTGTCAATTTGATCACTTAGATCTCCCACCAAAGAACTCACGTCCGTCATACTCCTTTCTAGGACAGCCACACGAGACTCCACAGGTTCCTTTGTTGCGACCTTGGACTTCCCTCGTTTGGCTGGAACACGCTGCTCCTCTCGTCCACGAGCTTGAAGCTCGATTTGTTGCTCCTCGATATCAGTAACAACGATTCCTTCCTCACCTGCCATTCTCACAACTTAAACAAGAACAAAGTAGAGTTTGGGATTACCTTGCTCTGATACCACCTATCACAAAGTTAGGCTTGGACGTGCTTTCGACGTGCTAACCTGTGCGGCACTTAGTCGATCTTGCGAGAGAAGACGCTAAGTAAGCCTTAGAGAATTTGAGAGAATTGACTTGGAGTCGAAAGAGGCTTAAGAGGGACAAGGAAACTGAAGGCACAAGAGAGAGAGAGAGAGAGAGAGAGAGAGAGAGAGAGAGAGAGAGAGAGAGAGCTTTGCAAAGGAGAGAACTTGCAATTCAATGGTGTGTTTACAAACGAGAGGAGTGGGGGTATTTATAGTAGTTCCACCTCCTCAATGTGTGGCTCTAATTGCTTCTCTAAAATATCTTAGATATTTACCATGGTGGTGACGGGTGATGGATAATTAGGGTTCGATTCCAGAGAGGGAGCCTAAGAAACGGCTACCACATCCAAGGAAGGCAGCAGGCGTGCAAATTACCCAATCCTAACATGGGGAGGTAGTGACAATAAATAACAATACCGGGCTCTTACGAGTCTGGTAATTGGAATGAGTACAATCTAAATCCCTTAATGAGGATCCATTGGAGGGCACGTTTGGTGCCTACAGCGGTGGTAATTCCAGCTCCAATAGCGTATATTTAAGTTGTAGTAGTTAAAAAGCTCGTAGTTGGACCTTGGGATGGGTCGATCGGTCAGCCTTTGGTGCGTATTTGTCGCCTCATCCCTTCTACCGGTGATGCGCTCCTAGGCTTAATTTGTCGGGTCGTGCCTCTGGTGCTGTTACTTTGAAGAAATTAAAATGCTCAAAGCAAGCCTACTATCACGGAGTTAGGCTTGGACGTACTTTAGACATGCTAACTCGCACGGCACTTTGTTGATCTTGCGAGAGAAGATGCTAAGTAAGCCTTAAAGAGTTCGAACGAACCAGCAGAAGACTTGTGGGAGGCATGTAACCGAACAAGAAGAACTTGAGAGAGTTGGAGAGAAAGAGAGAGCACAAGAGCCTTGCAAGTGAACTTGTATTGAATGAGAGGAGTGGGGGTATTTATAGTGGTTCCACCTCCTTAATGTGTGGCTACAATTTCTCTAAGTCTAAAATATCTAAGATATTTACAAAAGAGAATACCTAAGGGAGGCGCTTACCTAAGGGATTACCTAAGCACTTAGGTAAGCGCTTACCTAAGTGAGGCACTTATTTAAGCGCTTACCTAAGTGAGGCGCTTATCTAAGCGCTTACATAAGGGAGGCACTTACCTAAGCGCTTACCTAAGGGAGGCGCTTACCTAAGCACTTATGCAGAAGGTGATGGCCAAGTTTTTGGGCCATAAATTGGGTAGGTGTCCATCAATTGGACGCGCCGTGACATCCTCCCCAACTTAATCCTGTGACGTCCTCGTCGTATTTTTAGCCTTAAATTGCCGGATGTGATTGGCAAATTGCCAAAGCTGGTCTTCTCATTCCCAATTAGCCTCGTGGTCTGGCACAGCCTTCCATTTCTCTAAGTACTCGGTATAGTTGGGACTCCCCTTCTCCGAATCACTCGATCAGCAAGGATGTATTCCACCTCCTTATTGAATTCGGTGACCACAGCCGTTGGTGTGCTCTTTGACTCATTTCGGCTTTGATCCTCTTCGTCTCCATGGAAAGGCTTTAGAAGACTTACATGAAAAGCGTTGTGGATCTTCAGTTTTGGAGGGAGTTGGACTTGATAAGCAGCCTTCCCCACACACTTGATGATAGGTAATGGCCCTTCGTACTTCCATACCAAGCCCTTGTGTACCTTGCGTAGATACTTGAACTGGTTGGGCAGCAACTTCACCATCACCATGTCTCCCGCAGTGTAGTCTTTTGGGCGTCGCTTAGCATCAGCCCATCTCTTCATCTTCTTAGCCGCTTTGTCAAGGCAAGCCCTCATTATATCCTCTTCCTCATGCCATTCCTTTGCAAACTTAAAGGCAGACTGATTGTTGCCAGTGTAAGGAGAGGCAATAGCACTTGGTGTCAGCGATTGTTGTCCCATGACGATTTCAAACAAGCTTTTAGTTGTGGCCTCACTCCTTTGAAGGTTATATGAGAATTGGGCAGCGTCGAGTAGCTTCGCCCAATCTAGTTGGTGAGCACTCACATAGTGCCTCAAGTATTGTTCGAGCAAGGCATTGACTTGCTCAATTTGCCCATCGGTTTGAGGATGGAAGCTTGTCGAGAAGTTTAGCTCGGTTCCTAGCAACTTGAATAGCTTGCGCCAGAATTTTCCCATAAAGCGGGGGTTTCTGTCATTGATGATGTTCTTTGGCACTCCCCATAGCTTTACCACGTTCTTGAAGAACAAGCAAGCAGCTTCGTCCACCTTACAATCAATAGGATCTGGAATAAAGGTGCCATATTTGCTGAACCGATCGACAACCACCATGATGCTTTCGCATCCTTCAGACTTTGGTAGAACCACAATAAAATCCATCGAGACACTTTCCCAAGGCCTTTCGGGAGTGGGTAGTGGCTCAAGTAGACCGGCTGGTGGCTGCTGTTCTACCTTGTCTTGTTGGCAAACTAAGCAAGTTTGCACATAGGCCTCGACATCTGCATGCATATGCAGCAAGAAGTAATGTTGTTAGACAAGAGCAAGGGTTCGTGACATACCTAGGTGACCAGCCCATAGCGAATCGTGGCATTCCTTAAGGATCTCCTTCCATAAGTTGCCCCACTTTGGCACGAAGACACGATTCCCAATTGTTGTCAAGACTCCATCGTTCACCCAAAATCGATGAGTCCTCCCCTCACTAGCCAATCTCAAAAGGTTGTTGGTCAGTTTTTCTTGCCCAGTACCATCCTTCATCCGTTCAAGGAGGTTGCTTGTAGGAGTATTAGTAGCAAGAGCCGCTAATTCTGCCTTACGAATCAACGCATCAGTAAGTAGTCAAATTCCACAAGGAAGTCTTGCCAAAGAGCTTGCTTGGGGCTGAGTTTCTTCTGAGTTTGGAAGTAGGTCATTACAACATTGTCCATCATGATCACGAACTTACTTTCGAGGAGATAGTGTCTCCAAGTGCGCAAGCAATGGATGACGGCAGTCATCTCCTTGTCCTGGATGGTATACCGTCTCTCCGTGTCGTTCAGCTTGCGACTCTCATAGGCAATGGGATGTCTATCTTGCATCAAGACTCCTCCAATGGCGAAGTCGGATTCGTCAGTGTGGACTTCGAAAGGCTTTTCTTAGTCCAGTAGTGCCATAACGGGTTCTTTGGAGATTGCTTGCTTCAATCTCTCGAAGGAACCTTGGCATTCCTCCGTCCAATGCCAAGTGCGGTTCTTCTTCAGCAGGTTGGTCAAGGGTGCGGCTACGGCAGAGTATCCCTTGATGATTCGACGATAGTAGTAGACAAGTCTTAGGAAAGATTTCAATTCCGGGACTTTAGTTGGTGGCTCCCATTGTTGGATGGCTCGCACCTTTGCTGGATCCATTAATAGTCTACCATCCTTGATTCGATGACCAAGGAAGTCCACCTCTTGCTTGGCAAACGAGCACTTCTCCTTCTTGACAAAAAATTTGTTTACCCGTAGAGCTTGGAAGACTTGCTTGAGGTGCTCTACGTGCTCCTCAAGTGTGTTGCTGTACACGACGATGTCATCCAAATAAACTACCACGAATTTGTCCAAGAAAGGATGTAGTACCTGGTTCATGAGTGTGCAGAAGGTGGCTGGTGCATTGGTGAGGCCGAAGGGCATAACCAAGAACTTGAACGCTCTATAGCGTGTCACACAAGTTGTCTTTGGCTCGTCACCTTGTGCTATGCGAACCTGGTAGTACCCCGATCGCGAATCCAGCTTGGTGAAGTACCTTGCCTTCCCGAGTTGGTCAAAAAGATCAGCTATCAAGGGTATGGGATACTTGTTCTTGATAGTGACCTTATTCAAGGCTCGGTAGTCGATACACATGCGAAGTGATCCGTCCTTCTTCTTCTCAAAAAGGATTGGGGCACCAAATAGGGCTTTCAATGGTCGAATGTAGCCCAAATCGATCAAGTCGTGGAGCTGCTTCCTTAATTCAGCGAGCTCCGGAGGTGCCATGCGGTAAGGAGCCATGGCAGGGGGTTTGGCACCAACTTCTAGCTCAATGTGGTGATCCATATCTCGCTTTGGTGGAAGCTTCTTAGGTAGCTCAGAAGGCATGACGTCCTTGAACTTGTTGAGGATGGCATGAATCAGTTGTGGCAGTGGGGGAGTTGGTGTTGCTACGTCCTCCCCATCGCTTAACTCTCGTATGGTAGTGACATAGCCAGGACCCGACTTGAGACCCCGCTTGAATTGCAAGGCTGAGATCATCAATGGTTGAGATCTCTCCTTGCACTTCAAAGGGACTACGCGGATCTTATGGTTGTCGACAACCACAAGAGAACATGTAGCAGGGACAGGGAAAGCCAAAGCTCCGCAAAAGAATGCAAGACCTAACACCACTTTAAAATCATCCATAGGAACAACGGTAAAGTCTAACTTACCCGTCCATTCTCCGATCTGGATAGCAACTCTGTGTGCTATGCCTTGGGCAGGCCTTGCTTCAGAGTTTACCGACTTGATGATGTTGTTACTCTTCATCAGTTTGAGGCCTAGACGTTTGGCTTCTTCTGCATCTATGAAGTTGTGCGTTGCCCCCTTATCCAGCATCGCACTAGCTGATTTGCCCTCGATGGCAAGATCAGCATACAACAGTCTCTTCTCCTTGGTGACTATTGGGGAGAAATGCTTCGAGAGATTACCCAATTGTTGGATAGATCCCATGTTTGCTTGGGCTTCTTCATCAGCCTTTTCTGGGTCAAATGCTGCCATCATCGCATTCATGGCTTTGCGTTTGGGGCATTCCTTCACCCAGTGCGGTTCATCACAAATAAAACAAGGTCTAGGAGGATTAGTCGAGTTGTGCTTACCTCTAGACTTCTTCTCATGCTTGGGACAGTCATTTGAGGGTTTGTTGTCCACCCTCGTGGCGACCAAAATCCTGCTTCTTTTGCCCGACCTTCTCTCCCCCACTTTTGCCAGAGTTTGGCTTCTTGGTTTTGGAGTGAGCTGAGTAATCGACGAAGGTTTCGACAGCAGCAATGGCAGCATCTAGGGTCTACATATTACGCCTGTCCAACTCGACTCTCGCCCAATCCTTCAAGCCTATCCTAGCCAGATCGTCGACAACCCCCATGGCCTCAAAGTATTGCTCAAGGCCGAACAAGAAGTTCTCCACGGTAGTGCCGTTCCATGTGCCATTGTACATAGCAGGCTTCGGGACCTTCAAGCCATGTCCTGCAGTGGAAGTGCTAGCAGGGGCAGCTGTACTAGCAAGAGAGTTGTTTCCGTGAAAGGACTTCATCTCCCTACGAAGGGCATGAATCTCTCCTTCAACAAACTCACGCAGGTTGGACATACCTTGATTGAGGGAGCGTATCTCTCCCTTGAACGAACCGCCACACTCTTCGTTCATGAGTTTGGCAGCCCACGTGACCTCCGTATTCTCCTAGACCAAGTTATCGACTTGATCACTGAGATCTCCCACAAGGGAGTTTATGTCAAGGACGCTCCTCTCCAAGTTACCAACACGTGAGTCCATAGTTTCCTTGGTTGGACCCTTGGACTTGCCACGTTTGGCTGGAGCACATTGCTCCTCACATCCACGAGCTTCTTGCACCATTTGTTGCTCATCAAAAGCGGTCTCAACAAATCCTTCCTCACCTGCCATATTTGCAACTCAAACAAGAACAGAGTAGGGACTAGGATTACCTTGCTCTGATACCACCTATCACGGAGTTAGGCTTGGACGTGCTTTAGACATGCTAACCCGCGCGGCACTTAGTCGATCTTGCGAGAGAAGATGCTAAGTAAGCCTTGAAGAGTTCGAACGAACCAGCGGAAGACTTGTGGGAGGCAAGTAACTGAACAAGAAGAACTTGAGAGAGTTAGAGAGAGAGAGAGAGCACAAGAGCTTTGCAAGTGAACTTGTATTGAATGAATGGAGAGGTGATTTACAAATGAGACGAGTGGGGATATTTATAGTGGTTCCACCTCCTTAATGTGTGGCTACAATTTCTCTAAGTCTAAAATCTCTAAGATATTTACAAAAGAGAATACCTAAGCGCTTACCTTGTGCTATGCGAACCTGGTAGTACCCCGATCGTGAATCCAGCTTGGTGAAGTACCTCGCCTTCCCGAGTTGGTCAAAAAGATCAGCTATCAAGGGGATTGGATACTTGTTCTTGATAGTGACCTTATTCAAGGCTCGGTAGTTGATACACATCCGTAGGGATCCATCCTTCTTCTTCTGGAAGAGGACTGGGGCACCGAATGGGGCTTTTGATGGTCGAATGTAGCCCAAATCGATCAGATCGTGGAGCTACTTCCTCAGTTCAGCAAGCTCTGGAGGTGCCATGCAGTAAGGAGCCATGGCAGGGGGTTTGGCACCGGATTCCAGCTCAATATGGTGATCCACATCTCGCTTTGGTGTAAGCTTCTTCAGTAGTTCGGATGGCATGACGTCCTTGAACTTGTTGAGGACGACCTAAATTGGTTGCGGCAAGGCATGAATTGGTGTTGCTACATCTTCCCCATCACTTAGTTCTCGTATGGTAGCGACATAGTCAGGACCCAACTTGAGACCCCACTTGAATTGCAAGGCCGAGATCATCAATGGTTGAGATCTCTCCTTCCGCTTCAAGGGGACTACGTGGATCTTATGGTTGTGGACAACTATAAGAGAATGTGTAGCAGGCACAGGGAAAGCCAAAGCTCCGCAAAAGAATGCAAGACCTAACACCACTTTAAAATTATCCATAGGAACGACAGTAAATTCTAACTTACCCATCCATTCACCGATCTAGACAGCAACTCCGTTTGCCATGCCTTGGATAGGCCTCGCTTTTGAGTTCACCACTTCGATGGTGCCATGTCCCTTCGTCAATTTGAGGCCTAGATGTTTGGCCTCTTCTGCATCCATGAAGTTGTGCATTACTCCCGTATCCAACATCGCACTACAACAATCCCTTCTCCTTGGCGACTGTTGGGGAGAAATGCTTCGAGAGATTACCCAATTGTTGGATAGATCCCATGTCCACTTGGGCTTCCTCGTCGGCCTTTTCTAGGTTGAGTGCCACCATCATCGCATTCATGGCTTTGCGTTTGGGGCAATCCTTCACCCAGTGCAGTCCATCACAAATGAAACAGGGTCTAGGAGGATTAGTGGAGTTGTGCTTACCTCCAAACTTCTTCTCATGCTTGGGACGGTCATTTGAGGGCCTCTGTTGTCCACCCTCATTGTGACCAGAGTCCTGCTTCTTTTACCTGATCTTCTCTCCCCCACTTTTGCCAGAGTTCGGCTTCTTACTCTTTGAGTGAGCAGAGTAGTCGACGAAGATTTTTGCAGCGGCAATGGCAGCATCTAAGGTCTACACATTATGCCTCTCCAACTCGACTCTCACCCAATCCTTCAAGTCTTCTTTGAAGTAGAAGAGCAGCTCCCTATCGGACATTTCGATTTCAAGCATGAGGGTAGTAAATTCTTTAATGTAGTCAGAAATACTACTTGTCTAACATAGGAGTCGCAACTTCCCTCTCACTTCACTATCTGTATTGTGAGGGACAAATTACCTACGTACTTCAGCCTTGAATTGTTCCCAAGTGTTGATGATGCATAAGCCTTTCTCCCATTCAAAGTGCTTCCATCTCCACCAGAGTTGGGCCGCATCTCTTAGAAAGATTGGGGCGTTGCCTATCCTGGCCATATCGTCGACAACCCCCATGGCCTCGAAGTACTGCTCAAATCCGAATAAGTTCTCCATGGTAGTGGCATTCCGTGTGCTGTTGTACATGGTAGGCTTTGGGACCTTCAAGCCATGTACTACAGTGGAAATGCTAGTAGTGGCAGTTGTACTAGCAAGTGAGTTGTTTCGGAGAAAGGACTCCATCTCCCTACGAAGGGCATGAATCTCTCCTTCAACAAACTCACGAAGGTTAGACATACCTTTATTTAGGGAGCGTATCTCTCCCCTAAATGAGCGGCCATACTCTTCGATCATGAGTTTGGCAGCCCGTGTGATCTCCTCATTCTAATGGATCAAGTTGTTGACTTGATCGCTGAGATCTCCCACAAGGGAGTTTATATCGAGGACGCTCCTCTCCAAGTTACCAACACGTAAGTCCATGGCCTCCTTGGCTGGAACCTTGGACTTGCCACGTTTGTCTGGAGCACATTGCTCCTTACGTCCACGAGCTTCTTACTCCATTTGTTGCTCATCGAAAGTGGTCTCAACAAATCCTTCCTTACCTGCCATACTCACAACTTAAACAAGAACAAAGTAGGGGCTAGGATACCTTGCTTTGATACCACCTGTGACAGAGTTAGGCTTGGACGTGCTTTAGACGTGCTAACCTGCGCGGCACTTGGTCAATCTTACAAGAGAATATGCTAAGTAAGCCTTGAAGAGTTTGAATGAACCAGCGGAAGACTTGTGGGAGGCAAGTAACCGAACAAGAAGTACTTGAGAGAGCTAGAGAGAGAGAGAGCTCAAGAGCTTTGCAAGTGAACTTCAATTGAATGAATGGAGAGGTGCTTTACAAATGAGAGGAGTGGGGGTATTTATAGTGGTTCTACCTCATAAATGTGTGGTTACAATTTCTCTAGATCTAAAATATCTAAGATATTAACAAAAGAGAATACCTAAGCGCTTATGCAGAAGATGATGGCCAAGTTTTTGGGCCATCAATTGGGCTAGGCGTTCATCAATTGGACGGGCCGTTACACTACGTTCTGGATACATTAGCATGGAATAACATCATAGGATTTCGATCCTATTGTGTTGGCCTTCAGGATCAGAGTAATGATTAATAGGGACAGACAGGGGCATTCGTATTTCATATTCAAAGGTGAAATTCTTGGATTTATGAAAGACAAACAACTGCAAAAGCATTTGCCAAGGATGTTTTCATTAATCAAGAACGAAAGTTGGGGGCTCAAAGACGATCAGATACCATCCTAGTCTCAACCATAAACGATGTCGACCAGGGATTGATGGAAGTTGCTTTTAAGACTCCGCCGGCACCTTATGAGAAATCAAAGTCTTTGGGTTCTGAGGGGAGTATGGTCGCAAGGCTGAAACTTAAAGGAATTGACAGAAGGGCACCACCAGGAGTGGAGCCTGTGGCTTAATTTGACTCAACACAAGGAAACTTACCAAGTCCAGACATAGTAAGGATTGACAAACTGATAGCTCTTTCTTGATTCTATGGTGGTGGTGCATGGTCGTTCTTAGTTGGTGGAGCGATTTGTCTGGTTAATTCCGTTAACGAACAAGACCTCAGCCTGCTAACTAGCTATGCGGAGGTGATCCTCTGTGGCCAGCTTCTTAGAAGGACTATGGCCTTCTAGGCCAAGGAAGTTTGAGGCAATAACAGGTCTGTGATGCCCTTAGATGTTCTGGGCCACACGCACGGTGGACGAGAGACCCTCGCACACCGTCGTGCCACGCGCCGTCGCTCGGGACCCAAGAGAACCCGACCCCTTCTCGCAGTGCGACCCCAGGTCAGGCAAGACTACCTGCTGAGTTTAAGCATATCAATAAGTGGAGGAAAGGAAACTTACGAGGATTCCCCTAATAACGGCGAGCGAACCGGGAACAACCCAGCTTGAGAATCCGGCGCCCCTAGCAGAGAAGAGTCCTCAACGGCGAACTGGGCCCAAGTCCCCTGGAATGGGACGCCAGAGAAGGTGAGAGCCCCGTCATGCCCAGACCCTGTCGCACCACGAGGCACTGTCTGTGAGTCGGGTTATTTGGGAATGCAGGCCCAATTGGGCAATAAATTCCGTCCAAGGCTAAATACGGGCGAGAGACCGATAGAGAACAAGTACCGCGAGGGAAAGATGAAAAGGACTTTGAAAAGAGAGTCAAAGAGTGCTTGAAATTGTTAGGAGGGAAGCGAATGGGGCCAGCGATACACCTCGGTTGGATGCCGAACGACGCGAGCCGATCTGCAGATAGGCTCAGGGTGCGGACCGACACAGATTGCGGGGGCGTCCAAAGCCTGGGCCCTCGAAACGCTCGAGGAGATGTCACCCTGGCAGTCGTGGACACAGTGCGCACTATCACAACATGCCTTAGCAACCACACGCTCCTGGTGTCGACCTGCGAGCTCCCCATTCGGCCCGTCTTGAAACACGGACCAAGGAGTCTAACATGTGTGCGAGTCAACGGGTGAGTAAACCCGTAAGGCACAAGGAAGCTAACATGGCGGGATCCCTTCGAGGGTTGCACAGCGGACCGACCTTGATCTTCTGTGAAGGGTTCGAGTAAGACCATGCCTGTCAAGACCCGAAAGATGGTGAACTATGCCTGAGTGGGGCGAAGCCAAAGGAAACTCTGGTGGAGGCCCGCAACGATACTGATGTGCAAATCGTTCGTCTGACTTGGGTATAGGGGCAAAAGACTAATTGAACCGTCTAGTAGCTGGTTCCCTCCGAAGTTTTGCTAAGGATAGCTAGAGCTCAATACGAGTTCTATCAAGTAAAGCCAATGATTAGAGGCATCAGGGACGGAATGCCCTTGACCTATTCTCAAACTTTAAATAGGTAGGACGACGTGGCTGCTCCGTTGAGCCGTGCCACGGAATTGAGAGCCAAGTAGGCCATTTTTGGTAAGCAGAACTGGCGATGCGGGATGAACTGGAAGCTGAGTTACGGTGCCCAACTGCGCACTAACCCAGATCCCACAAAGGGTGTTGGTTGATTAAGACAGCAGGACGGTGGTCATGGAAGTCGAAATCCGCTAAGGAGTGTGTAATAACTCACCTGCCGAATCAACTAGCCCCAAAAATGGATGGCACTGAAGCGCGCGACCCACACCCAGTCGTCAGGGCAAGGGCCAGGCCCCGATGAGTAGGAGGGCGTGATGGTTGCTGCAAAACCCTGGGCGCAAGCCCGGGGGGAGCGACCGTCGGTGCAGATCTTGGTGGTAGTAGCAAATATTCAAATAAGAACTTTAAAGGCAGAAGAAGGGAAAGGTTCCATATGAACGGCACTTGCACATAGGTTAGTCAATCCTAAAAGATGGGGAAAGTTTGTCAGACAGTGATCAAAAGTCTACCATCCTTGATTTGGTAACCAAGGAAGTCCACCTTTTGCTTGGCGAACGAGCACTTCTCCTTCTTGACGAACAACTCATTCTCCTGTAAAGCTTGGAAGACTTGCTTGAGGTGCTCAACGTGCTCCTCAAGTGTGTTGTTGTACACCACAATGTCATCCAAATACACTACCACGAATTTGTCCAAGAAAGGATGTAGTACCTTGTTCATGAGTGTGCAGAAGGTGGCTGGTGCATTAGTGAGGCCAAATGGCCTGACCAAGAACTCGAATGCTTCGTAGTGTGTTATACAGGTCGTCTTTGGCTCATCACCTTATGCTATGCAAACCTGGTAGTATCCCGATCACAAATCCAGCTTGGTGAAGTACCTCGCCTTCCAAGTTGGTCAAAAAGATCAACTATCAAGGGTATCGGATACTTGTTCTTGATAGTGACCTTGTTCAAGGCTCGGTAGTGGATACACATACGAAGTGATCCATCCATCCTTCTTTTCTGAAAAAGGACTGGGGCACCGAATGGGGCTTTCGATTGTCAAATATAGCCCAAATTGATCAAATCGTGCAGTTGCTTCCTCAATTCAATGAGCTCTGAAGGTGCCATGTGGTAAGGAGCCATGGCAAGGGGTTTGGCACCGAGTTCCAGCTCAATATGGTGATCCACATCCCACTTTAGTGGAAGCTTCTTAGGCAATTCGGATGGCATGACATCCTTGAACTTGTTAAGGACAGCCTGAATGGGTTGCGGCAATGCAAGAGTTGGTGTTGCTATGTCTTCCCCATCGCTTAGCTCTCGTATAGTAGCGACATAGCCAAAACCCGACTTGAGACCCCGCTTGAATTGCAAGGTCAAGATCATCGATGGTTAAGATCTCTCCTTATGCTTCAAGGGAAATACGTAGATCTTATGGTTGTCGACAACCACAAGAGAACGTGAAGCAGGCACAGGAAAAGCCAAAGCTTCATAAAAGAATGCAAGACCTAACACCATTTTAAAATCATCCATAGGAATGACAGTAAAGTCTAACTTACCCGCCCATTCACCGATCTAGATAGCAACTCTGTGTCATGCCTTGGATAGGCCTTGCTTCCGAGTTCACCACTTTGATGGTGCCATTTCCCTTCGTTAGTTTGAGGCCTAGATGTTTGGCCTCTTCTACATCCATGAAATTGTGCATTGCCCCCGTATCTAGCATCACACAAGCTGATTTGCCTTCGATGGCAAGGTTAGCATACAACAGTCCCTTTTCCTTAGCAACTGTTGGAGAGAGATGTTTCAAGAGATTACCCAATCATTGGATAGATCCCATGTCCACTTAGGCTTCTTCATCGACCTTTTTTGGATCAAGTGCCACCATCATAACATTCATGGCTTTATGTTTGGGGCAATCTTTCACTCAGTGTGGTCCATCACAAATAAAACAGGATCTAGGAAGATTAGTCGAGTTGTGCTTACCTCCAGACTTCTTCTCATGCTTGGGGCGGTCATTTAAGGGTCTGTGTTGTCCACCCTCATTACGACCAGAGTCTTACTTCTTTTGCCTGACCTTCTCCCCCCCACTTTTGCCAGAGTTCAGCTTCTTACTCTTGAAGTGAGTAGAGTAGTCGACGAAGGTTTCCGCAACAGCAATGGCAGTATCTAGGGTTTGCATATTACGCCTCTCCAACTCAACTCTCACCCAGTCCTTTAAGCCATCTTTAAAGTAGAAGAGTAGCTCCCTATCGGACATTTCGATTTCAAGCATAAGGGTAGTAAATTCCTTAATGTAGTCAGAAATACTACCTGTCTGACAAAGGCAACGCAACTTTCCTCTCACCTGTCTATATTGTGAGGGAAGAAGTACCTATACACTTCAGCGTTGAATTGTTCCCAAGTGTCAATGATACATAAGTCTTTCTCTCGTTCAAAGTGCTTCCATCTCCACTAAAGTTAGGCAGCATCTCTTAGGAAGATTAGGGCGTTGCCTATCCTGGCCAAATCATCAACAACCATCATGGCCTCGAAGTACTACTCAAGACCAAACAAGAAGTTTTCCATGATAGTGGCATTCAACGTGCCATTGTACATGGTAGGCTTCGGGACCTTCAAGCCATGTACCACAGTGGAAGTGCTAATAGTGGCAGCTGTACTAGCAAGTGATTTGTTTCAGCGAAAGGACTCCATCTCCCTACAATGGGCATGAATCTCTCCCTCAACAAACTCGCAAAAGTTAGACAAAACTTGATTTAAGGAGCGTATCTCTCCCCTAAACGAGCGGTCATACTCTTCGATCATGACTTTGGCAGCCCATGTGATCTTCACATTCTCATGGATCAAGTTGTCGACTTGATTGCTGAGATCTCCCACAATGGAGTTTATATCGAGGACGCTCCTTTCCAAGTTACCAACACATGAGTCCATGGTTTCCTTTGCTAAAACCTTGGACTTGCAATGTTTGCCTAGAGCACGTTGCTTCTCATGCCCACAAGCTTCTTACTCCATTTGTTACTCGTAGAAAGCGGTCTCAACAAATCCTTCCTCACCTGCCATACTCACAACTCAAACAAGAACAAAGTAGAGACTAGGATTACCTTGCTCTGATACCACCTGTCACGGAGTTAGGCTTAAGACATGCTAACCCGCGCAGTAGTTAGTCGATCTTGCGAGAGAAGATGCCAAGTAAGCCTTGGAGAGTTTAAGAGAACCAGCGGAAGACTTGTGAGAGGCAGATGCACAAATTGGAACTAGAGAAAGAGAGAGAGCACAAGAGAGAGCTTTGCAAGTGAACTTGTATTGAAATAAAAGATGCATGCTTTACAAATGAAATGAGTAGCCTATTTATACAACTCAAAAGAAGGACCTAGAAAGAAATATTCTTTGGCATATGCAATGACTATTCTAGATAAGGAATATTCTACATATATACATAGATTATTCTAGATATGGTCCCTTCCAAAATTTTCTTAATCAATTGTAGGCTTCTAGGACCTTCCGTAGCAAATGGGCTGGACAGCCCTTGGAGGTTTGATTTTTGGCCCGAAGTTGCACCTTAAGGATATATGAGTGAGCCGAATCAATGTATCCTTGTGACAATAGGCTTCCAAACACCTTAAGATGTTAAAAGGATGCAAATATCTTCGCTTAAAATCATATTTCAAACTATACTAAACTACAATTGTTACAAACTAAACAAACAACTTACTTCAATTACAATGATGTTCCAACTTTTCAAGAATTAAGATAATAAAATTAATGCCTTAATCTCTTCATCAAAATTTATATTCACTAAAATTAATTAATTATAAATTAAATATAACTTATTTATATGATATGCAATAAAGTACCCTTTTTCATTTTCAAATTAAATAATTTTTCTATTAGATATACCTTATTAAAAGGAGATGGTTCCATTGATAGTTTTCTTTGTTTGGATATTAAAAGCAACATGTTGGGCTAGCATCAATCCAATGACTACCAAAACTAGTCTATCTAGCAACTTTCAATCTTTCTTACTCATTAATTATGATCTCTTTCCTAAAAAAGACTAATGCAATTTCTTTTGGTAAAGATAATCTTCAAGCTACATTTCAAAGACCAAAATTGGTACTATTGAATTTGTCAATTCTCACTTTTTCTTCTTTAAACGTTATCGTTCCCACTACCCCTTTAGTTCCCTTAGAACCAAAACTCTAATTCTAGTTGTTGGGAAAAAATATTCAAAAAATAGTAAAAGTAAAACCAATAGAAGGAGTTTACATGATTCAAAACTCGAATGTTCTTGCATTCACGATCGTATTATTACTATTTTAAGAGTTCATAAAGTACATAATAAACATGGGATTTTATATAATGAGATAAGGTAACTTTTATACAGAGATAAATTATATATTTACTTTTAATATAATATTAATCAAATTCCAGTCTTACAATACAACTTCCATTTAGTGATAATGTTTCCACATTGTTACCAAGTGTCAATTTAAATTCAACCTGCTTTTTTTCTTTTCTTTTCTTTTCTTTTTTTTTTTTTTTTTTTTTTTTTTTTTTTGAGCTAAAAGAAGATTACTCTTTATTCATTCATCGAGATGTCATGCATAACCAGGTAGGAATCCCTTTCACACAAGCAAGAAGAAAGACTCCCACAAGGTAGGAACCCTCTGAAGAAAAAAAACACTTTTTACAATATGATGCTTTGCTGCAGAGCTTATTAGATTACAGTATCTTGATAATCCTATTCAATAGATGAGTGTATTCTTGGAACTTTTTTGTAAATTCAACTTGTTATTTACGTGGTTTACGTGTAAGGGCTCCGTAGGCTTAGGGAATATTAGCCTCACTTTGTCAGGCTGCCCTTACTCTTCATCAAATGTCTGGTGTAGTATCATTGGATACAAGATCTAATAGTAAAATTATATGAATTTTTAGTTTCAAGTACAGGACAGCAGACAGTCATATGTATGTATGTATGTATGTATGTATGTATGTATGTATGTATGTATGTATGTATGTATGTATGTATGTATGTAAGCAAATTGGTTAAGCTATAACATAAGGAAATTATGCCAAAAAATAAAAGATTAAAAAAAGAACCAGGAATATTAGCCAGCACATTCGTGGAATAATTCATGGCTTCTGTTCACCGTGCAATTGGATTTCACCAACATCCCAGATGTCACAAGCAAGGAGACTACCTGTTCCTGCAATAAATTACAATATCATTGACCTGCTTGATTTAATCATGGTCATGCACGTAACTGAAATTTTAAAATTGCTATTTTGAATTCGTGGTAGCCTGGAAAATTAAATTTGCACTTGCAATCAGTGGCTGAGATGTCAATTTTACATGGATTATACCTTCACGAGAGAAGTAATTAATATGGGAGGATGTTGGGGTGTGAAGAAAATGACAGGGAAAAGGATTTTAATTAAGTAGTTAATGATTCTGGTTCAAATTTTCTTTTTGATCATGACTAACATAACTTCTGAAGTCGATTGTCCCAATCATAGCTGAGATTGAAAAGCATTTGAGTAGCTGCAAATAAGACTTCTTAATTTTTTTGCTTGGGATCAAACACAATTGCCCTTAATTCAAGGGAATGGTCTGCGTTCCAAAGGAGTGGTCAACCACAATTAGCCCCCATTTCTGTTGATTAGTCTGGCTCCATTTTCTTTAAGTTTGTTCCTACTTTTGACAATCTTAAAAAAAATTCCAGAAAGAATTATATTAGATATTTCCAAGGTCAAAATTATGTGCTCCTTGGTGATCCTTGAATGTCATGTAGAAAAATAAATAAATAAATAGGAAATGAAACCACAATTCGTAAAATCCAAGCTTGTGATTCTCCTCGATCCCATTAATTTGTTCAACATTTCTTGCAAACTTGCTTCCTCGTTGTCTATGCTCACATTAGAATCCATTTATTGATTGATATTAAACTTATTTTATAAGGTGGGCATCTTGCTTTTACTTTTCTACTTTTTATTCACTTCGGGAAAAATTTATTAGTTCTTGGAAGGTTCAAAGCAAGTAGCTAACAATTAACTTTTGATCAAGACATGTAGGAACGAGTCTGATTTCAAAAAATTAAAAAAATAATAAAAAATTTTCTTTTAAAAAAATGCAGCTAAATCAGTGATGGCCTGTGAAGAAAGGGCCATTGGAGTTCGCATGGAACTAATTATGTAGACGTCAGAGAAAGATGCCAAAAGGTCTTCAGTCCTTCTTGGCGAGAATTTCTTGGATTCATGTAAAGCCAAAAGTGAAAGATTTCATTCCAGTGGGATCACTTTCTTTATGATTGCTGTTCAGGTTTTGGGTGTGCTTTTAGGTACTTTGGACGGCTAACTTTTGAATATTGTTCTGCTTTATCTTAACTATGATGTTATTGCGACGGAATTTAAACAGGATTTGGAATCCACCTTCAAAGAAAAATGAAGTCACTAACTTCAAACATTACCAAGAACGGAAAGAATTATTAGCTAATGATGACTTACGAGACAAAAGAAAACACGCCCACACATCTGATTTGCACACACAGAAGAAACAGCCATTAATACCAAGGCCGGTTAGTTTAAATTAATGCGAAATTCTTTATATGGAGCAGTAAGGAGATTTTTCAGTGATACGAGGTAAAAGTCAGAGACTTTTTTTTTTTTTTCTGAACTAAGAAAAAGATTGATTTGCTTGTTCTTTGCCTTGTTAGAAAAAAAAAATAAAATAGTCATCTAGCTGTTTGTTTCTTAAGTTGGGAATATATTGAAGCTCCATTGCCTTTTAAATTTAGACTCTTCTTTTTCTATTCTCTGGTTAATAACCCTTTATGGTTATCATTTTCCTTGCGTCTGGAAACTGCAAGTAATTAATAACAGGCCTGTGTTTGAAGAATGCTCCAGAGAATGCTGGGAGTGAAAATTACAAACCTGTGTTTAGAATAGTTAATGGTAAACCACAATTGCAATAATAAGAACGTAGTTAAAAATTCTACTGGTGGACAAAAGTTAGTGCAATAATGAGAATTTTACCATTTGGGACATTTTTCATGAGCAGATTCAGTATCCTTTCAACAATGTTCTACTTAATGGGCGGAAAAAGTGCTACAGTAGTGCTGGTAGGACCACATCATTCTGGGTGTTTGCTAGTACCCAAAAGAGGAGTCATGATGACCAACAGCAAGTGCTCTTTCTAGGTTTTCCGGACAGATCTCCCCGTGCCTCTTCTTTTACAGTCATGTTTTCATTGCATTAACAGCTCTCTGTGCTTGTTAAAAATAAAATAAAATAAAATAAAGCCTTGTTATATTTTTTTCTCTTATTTCTTTTTTTTTTTTTTGGGGTCCCAAGAAGCTATTTTCTTTTTGCTTCCATGCCAGTGCAACTTCAATCCCAAATGCTACATGCTTCAATTTGCACTTATTTTGCATTTTAGATAACCATGTCCAGACCAGCAAGCAATTAGCGTATGATTTTCTTTGTCGGTTATTTAGTGGGGAAGATACATACGTACATATATATATATATCTATACACACATATATATGAAGGGGGAACTACTGAATCAAGTAGGGTTTCAAAAACTTGCCCCTATGCAATTATTATTACTTGAGACTTGAATTGATTTTAATGTGCCTTCTTGCCAACTGTAACCATGGATGGTACTCATTATGAAAGGGTGCAACGTGTAGACCCTCACTACCTATAAAATTCAAAGTAGTCAGTTAAGGAGTAGGGAAGGGTATTTTTAATTTTCTCAGTCCATGGAGGGATTCAATGGTAGAAGTCATAATAAGGGCAACGAAAACCCAACCGTCTAGCTAAAAGTTATGCCATGGTTTTTAATCGTGTAGGTGGTTGGAAGTGGGACTTGGTGGGTCTAGAAAATAAAGTTTTATTGTGTGAGGACGAAGATTCACCGTAAAAATCATGTTACAGTCCATTTTTTCATGTCTCCTCATCCCTTTCATTAAATTTTTAAGTAAAATTTTAAAAATCTAATGGGTCATTAAATCAAAAAAAATCAAAATTTTAAAATTTGACTAACAAAATATAATAATATACAAATTAGGAATGTTATATATATTATAATATTATATTTGACATATTTAATTGCATATATTTATAGTTTAACATATGATAATGCTAAGGAATTAATTACTATGGTATATATTAAAGGATGAAAGAAATTTTTAAGTCAAATAAATTAAGAAAGATACATTATAATTTATAAACTTTTGCTTTAAAATAATTTTCACGTCTTATCTTAAAAAAGAAGAAAATATTATGATATGAGAAATATAATTTAGAATAAAAGAAGAAGTACAAAATATAATGTAAATATTTTCCAAGAAAAAAAAAAGAGAGAGAGAGAGAGAGAGAGAGAGAGAAAAGAAACATAGAATCAATACACAATCAATATAACAAAGCATAGAAATTTATCAATATAAGACTTTGGCTTAGTAACAAAAGTCCAGGGTCTGAGACTTTTAGGAGCATCAAGATGGTGCTTGAATTTTTCAACAAATTTTTGGATCTTGACGGGTTTAAATTGTATTACAACGCCAACTTTAAAACCGACCGAACTATGACAGTCAGTTCTAGTTTGACGACTCACAGTCCAATCAGTCAGTTAATTAGTTTGGTTACCAACTTTAAAAGCCCAGTAATTGTGAGTGATGTCCGAATGAAAAACCAAACCGATTTCTAATTTTATAAATCCAAATGACCGATTCGATCCGATTTTCAAAACCTCACCTTGAAGAACTTGCCTAGCCAGGCCTAATTTTTGCTGTGCCCATTAATTAATCTCACTTTCTAATGCTTAAAAGGTTTTAATCGATAGAAAATTCCCACTAAATGGTTTGCATTATTTTAGTATACAATTGAATCTTTAATCTATTCGCTGAAGCCAAGGTATTAAATTTTAACATGTAACATGTCACATGTGGCTCTTTAATCTTTCCCTACATCTTAACGCATTAAATTTGAGTTGAATAGTATTATTCCATTTGTGACGAACGATCCACCATCATTTTTCACGTTTAATTTTAAAGTCTTAAAAATAAAGTTGATTTGTGCATTGTTCATTCTTTCAGTTCAATAAAAATGGGTACGAGCATTAGCGGTAAATTTAAACGTATTAGTTATTCTTAAATTTCACCTAATCTCTTAAATTTTTGGATTAAATGGTTAATTAACACAAGCAATGGAATTAAGAGCAAACCATGATCCTGTCACCATTTAGACCAGGTCCAAACTCTTTTATTCCTTTTTTTTTTTAATTTTTTACCCTTGTAAATTTTCGGTGCTATGTCATATGAAATAGTTAAGTTGACAAGAGAAACAAATTGAAAGATTTGCTCCTTACTCTTCCTTTTTCTTTTTTCTCTCTTTTTTTTGGGGCTCATCTCAGTTTCTATTCTTTACTTTCTTATGAGAATCATATGCAGATTTTAGGTAAGAGAATCATATTCAAATGGCCTGTCTGTCACAGCCTGAATATGTTGCACTATCTAGCTACTTAACTCTCTACATTATGATTATGAGCTTCCACGTAAAATATATATATATATATATAGAGAGAGAGAGAGAGAGAGAGAGAGAGTAAACCATAGCCTTGGCCTTAGCCTCTTAACATATTCATTTCCTTCCTGGTAGAAGCCAAAAGAGAAAACATCCATCCCTCAACCTGCAGATCCATTCTCTCTCTCTGTCTCTCTCTCCCTCCCTCCCCCGCCACCTCCTAAGGAAGAACAATTTGAATATCAACACGAGAAACTTATTTTGTACTTTTTTTTTTCAACTATGAGAGATATAATTTCTTGTATTAGTGAAAATTCTATAGATTTGTCTCATTCTTCTTGTTCTTATTCAAAAAATGCTTGCATCTCTCCAAGCCTAATCCCATCAGTACCAAATGCAGTCACTTGTCTGTACAAAATCACCCTCTTTACACAAAAGCAAATCTTGGTCTCAGTTACTTGGTGCAAAAACCAGACTTCTCAAGACCTTAGCATAAGCATTGGCAACGAGCCTTCACCATCTTTCAAGCTCAACACCAATGCCAGGCTATTCAGGAAGATGAGAGGCAGCAAAGTGGTTGACTTTGATAAATATAAGGTAGAAATCTTCTGGGATTTCTCTTCTGCTAAATATGACAGAGGACCTGAACCTGTTGATGGGTTTTATGTTCTAATCATGGTTGATTCAGAAATAGGCCTTGCAATGGGTGATATAAAAGAAGCAATCACCAAGAAGTTCAAAGCTAGCACCCCAGCTGCCAAGGCCAGTCTTATTTCAAGGCAAGAGCATTGTTCAGGCAATGCCTTGTATGCAACCAGGGCACAGTTTTGTAATGCAGGCACTCAACATGATATTCTGATTAAATGTAGCGGTAAGAATGAAGGCCTACAGCATCTGGTTTTATCTGTTTGTATCAATAAGAAGACCGTGCTTCGCATAAAGAGGCTGCAATGGAATTTTAGAGGCAACCAATCCATTTTTCTTGACGGGTTGCTTGTTGATCTGATGTGGGATGTCCACGACTGGTTCTTCAATCCTGCTGCTGGTTGTGCTGTATTCATGTTCAGGACAAGGAGTGGGATGGATAGCAGTCTCTGGTTGGAGGAAAAGATGGTGCAGAAAGAGCAAGAAAGAGCTGAATTCTCTCTGTTAATCTTTGCTTGTAAGAGCCCTTGAAGAAAATAAAAATTCTGTTTTTAGTTGTTTTTCTTTGTTTTATTTTTTTTTTTTTGGTAGGGAGGGGGTTGTTTCTGTCAATTTTCCCTCCCTCCCCCTCTTTGATTTTAGAATTTTTAATCTTCTCTTCTTTTTTGGCTTTTATTTCTTCTTTAAAGGTATAGATTTTAAAATTTTTTCTGTCAGATGAGGAATAATTTAGCTGTAAAATGCAGCTATGTGAATTGTGATATAACACTTGGCTGGCTATTAAATCTGATATGCCTGTTTTCTCTGCTCTCTCAAACCAAATAGCTCTGTTTTTCTAAACAACTGATAGTAATTTTGGTAAAGTCCTGAATTGTGTATGGGTATGAAAAATATACTCTAAAAGGAACTTCATGGGGGTTTTGAAAGATATAAATGGAGATTTGCAATTGGGGCTATATGTTGAAAGATACAAATTGAAGAGGCTTTTGGCTTTGAGAGAGGACAATATGAAGTTGAATCTCATCACAAAGGTCAATGCTTGCTCACAATGAAGTTAAAAATTTTGACTTGGCAAATTTTAGAAGGTCTAGATACATGTTGCACTGTGCTTGTGTGGTGGCCATGGTCACTTAGGTCCCCAAATTATCCATAGGCCCACAACTAGACCAATGATTATCTCTGCACTGAAAATGTGATTTTGCTCAACTATAGATTCCCACAATCCAATGAGGAAAAGCTATTAGGGTTTGCTACTTGCATTAGAAATTGTATCGGTGCATTGATTGGTTGGCCTGGTGGTGGGAAGTATTCCAAGTATCATCGATGGTACTTTTCTCTTTTTTAACTTACTCAGGTGGCGTACTGCTTAATGTGGCAGATATTAATTAAGATACATTGATTTGACATAAAAAATTTAAATTAATAGCGAGTCTAGGTTACCTGATATCAACCTGGCCCATCATTTTTTTTATTTGTTATTTTTTAATGTATTTGTCCTCCCTTAACCTTATCCTATTACATCTCATCATTATTTTTTGGCCACCAATTTGCTACTTGGTCATCCCCTGATTTCTTAGAGCATTATTGCAAGTACATCTGAAGGTTGAATTTCATTCATGGCTACAAGCAGTTGGCCTACTCTTGATGATAAGTTTCGCATCAAGTTGACAATTAGGCAAAATGTAGGGCTTGACCACCGGGTTAGGCAAACGCAAGGCAACTTGCTTGTAGCCAGCTTGCTTTCAACGCAACTCGAAAGCCATTCGATAATGCAGTCAAATGACAGCATGGAAATTTTCTTAAATATGGATACCGACGTTACTTGACTTTAACAGCTCCCTAGTTGCATCAGGCCACTGGAGTTATATTTTATTTAATTATTATCATGATTATTATTTTTCCTCGATTGGAGGTATGCTTCAGTCCTATGTACCAGATTAATCAACCCCTACGGGCGGAACTAGACTTTACAACTTTGATGGATAAATGTAAGATAAATAAAAGTGATTAAAGGATGAAAAAAAAAAAACCCAAAAACAAAGAATCCTTAGTATTCTTAATTTGCTTGTCTTTCTCGCTCTTCTTGCGGATTAGTAACAGTCATTTAATGAGAAACCCATTTTCAATAGAATCGTTGGGAGTGAGAATCCAAAATCATTAAAGAAAACGCAATCACAAATCCTCCTCTCTCCAAGGTCAACATGGATTGAAGCTTAAGTTTGCAAGAAGATGGTAATGATTTTAGGAATTGCGGCCTTGAACTAAACACGAATGCAAGGCCATAACGTTACTCCAGAGAGGGCTGGGAGACCGAGACCATGATCTTATTATAAATGGAAAACAGGATGACATTCCAAATTCAACTACCAATTTTGGATACTCAACGTGATTCAATTCAACAGAAACTTGTTGGCTGCAATAGAGGTAAATCGATATATATATAACATAATAATAAAAAAAAAAAAAACAGGAAATCCTTCTGTGGAAGAGTTGAATATTATTAGCTAGCAAGTTGTGAAACTGTACAGTCGGAGCAGGCAACCGAGAATCTCCCAAAAAAAAAAAAAAAAAAAAAAAAAAGAGAAAAGTCAAAAGGAAAAACAAAATTTTGATAAGTTTGTTAAAGAGTTAGGTAAATACTGAATTTTTTGATACTCATCGATTTGATCTCTGAACAAGATGTCTAAAAAAGGTCTTCTGTTTAAAATAAAAGGTTCATCAGACATTGAATAGCAAATCTGACCTTACATTTTGTAATCAATGGCTACATCCATAACATGAGAAAGTTCAATGATCAAAGAACAAGCCCCATCAGCTAAATGATCTATTGGACACGGTGGTTGTTTATCTGTGTTGGTAATGGGCCTCTTATACACCCCAAATTCTTTTATTTCATTGGGCTGGATTTTAGGATTTCAAGTCCCGTTCATCTCCCCCTATTTGAAGAGTTGGGAGGCTAGAGAGATTCGGTCCAATTTGGATGGCCAACCATAGTTGTAGATTATATTGGTTTACCTACCTACGACAGAAAAGTTGTGGAGCATGATCAAAAGAGAAAAAAAGAAAAAACATACAATTCTTGGAGCCACTTAAAATACCCGTAAGATTGGATATATGTTCACTATAATAGTTAATTATAATTAATTATTATATATAAAAAAACATATCAACTACAATTAACAATTCTAATGAATTTATATTTAATCTTATGTATATTTCATGTGACTTTGTAATAATGGCAAAAAAATGTAACCCAAGAAGATTCCATAGAAAATTCTTTTTTATTTATTTTTAGAATAGCCCGCGGTTACAATGTCCTGTTGTCATGGGCATAACACAAACTTAGTTTCCATGATTTCATGTTTTGTCGATTTTTTTTTAAATATTAGATATATATATATATATATATATATATATAATGATGTTTGAAATCAATAAACAATCAATCAATTAACATCCCATTTAATATTTAATTCCATGTGGCTCTTCTGTTACTCCATATTCATTGGATCATTGTTCAAATATCAACATGAACATGAAAATAATGAAACAGAAAGAGAAGATGCAATCAAGAGAAGGGAGAAAGAACGAAAGTGTTTCAAGAATTACTAAAATCCAACATGGAAAGTCGAAGATCATTTAAAAATTAATATGAGTAATTAAGTTAAATGACACAAGCAATTGAGTCGGATTGTTTTTTATTTAAAAAAAAAAACAGATTAGGTTAGGTGTATATTTTGTTGCATCACTATTAGATATAATATTAAATTTGTTACTTTCCAAAAAGGATTGAAAATTTATTACTTATAGAGATTACTTTTAAAAATTTGCTCAAAAAAATTAATTTTTAAAATACTGCAAATTTTTGAAAACATTAGGCCATATTAGTGAAAGAAAATGTAACTTGAATTTAGAAATTTATATCTCTTATTAACGAAGTTTCATTTAACTTGAAAATTTATATCTTTTATAAAAAAATTGAATATATATATATATATATGATGAAGCTGCACCTTTTTAATTTTAGAAAAACAAAAGGCTAACCAACTGTAGAGTTTTAAGTCTAATAATAGAATCACTTGAATTATTAATTTCAAGTTAAAGGTTTAAATCCTAGTCTATAAAAAAATTTATAAAAAAAAAAAAAACAAAGATAAGCAGAATTTTGTTCACCGAGTTGAAATCCTCATAATTGCTTAAATACTAGATTATGTGCCACAGCCACAATTTTTTGCCAAAGTATTACTTCCAGCAAAAGCATTATACTTGAAGGAATGTTCATGGCATTGAAACAATGACCTGCAAATGGCCTTTGAAGAAATTTGCTTCTACTATTTTATTTTATTTTATTTTATTTTTTCCCTTATTCCTCTTGTCTTCCTTTTGGTTTTGCAATCGCCACTAGCACAATACTTCATTATTTAACATGTAAGAAAAAGGTAAAAAGAACAATATGCTGTGACCACTTGGGCTCTAGGCAAATGCTTTCACTCGGAATTTCCCTATATACGTGTGTGTGTGTGTGTGTGTGTGCGTGCGCCTTGCACAAGCGTCCCACTCTATAAGCTCTGAGATGCACTCTTACCCCTATTGTAACAGGGATTGTTTTCTTAACTCAGACATGAATCCTAAGTTACAACACGGTAATATTACAGTTGCATATACCTAAATCTTGTTTAACAATAAGGACGAGCAATATGAATTTCTGCTAATTCGTTTTAACTTCTTCTCTCTTTATGCAGCCAACCACTTGAACCTGATCAGGTGATCAGATATGAAAGGAAAAGAGAGACTGAATTGAAAACCATCTCAAGATTATTATTAGACATGCGCCACAATATTAATGAGGAGAAAGCAAGTAAATTTTGGTTTGTATGGTTTTGACTGAAGTTTCCGCGCTCAAAAGTTGATGAAGAGGGCCATAACTACCATGGCAAAGAGCATAGAATAGTGCACACTACCAGAAGGCTTTAGTGATGAAGCAACAGAAATGATCTTGTCTTCTGCAAGGAACCATCAGAAACATCAAAACTTATAAACCACAGAAAATGAAAAATTACTAAAACCAAGATTAATATCAGGTCACTCACTGCACTCTTGAGGGTGGCACATACACCTCAACCCAATGCCGCAATTTCCATTAGGCTTTTGGCATTCATTGCAGATATGTGGCAAATGATCTGGAATCATGTCAAACGATATTCTTGTCCCTAACTTGTATCCCCTGTAGTCATCATGCTTCAGTGAATGTCTGTACACCCAACGATAATGTGAACAATTCAAATCAGTTGGATGAAAACCCTTGCCAAGCTTTTCATGATCGTTAACAAGTAGACATTGTTCAGAGAAGCCCTTAAGGTCATCTTGCCCTTCTGGCTTATCAAAAGCTGAACATGCATTCAAGTGACTGCAGTTTTGCCCAGTAACTGATGTGGGATAGTTATTGCTTCTCAAGCAGTTGAAGAGAAGAAGTGAATTGGGCTGTGTAGAAGCAGGGAATCCAGCAGATAGAAGCAAAGGAGATGTATAGTGACGCGACGGAGAACAAGAAGGGTGAGCAATGATTAGCGTTTTACTTGTGTAATCAATGGAATATATTGGAAAAAGGCCCAGGGAGGTTCTAAAGTACAGCTTCTGAGATTTGCATGAGATCAGGCGGTCTAATGGGAATGAAACTGTTGAATTTGGTGCTGGAACTTTGCCACAAGAGCTCGCAGAAGTAATCTGTGAGAGAAAAAAGGAGTGGAAGAAATTAAGAACGAGGATAGGACGCAACAAGTTCAGATTCATGAGTGTTTGCATTCTCTTGCCTCCTTTCTTCGCTTGTGGGTTCTTCCAAATGGTGAAGAAAATTGCTGGAGATTTTTGGCCTTGGTGGTGTCCTTTTTTACTTATCCCTTGGTCCCCTGGAATCTTTCAGGACAAAGAAAGATCATTTGCCATACACTTTGTGCTATTTTCAATTTCATTTTTGCCATTTCTTTTCTAATGTAGGGAATTTGGCATCTCACTTTCCAAAGCATCTTTCATTTCTTTCTGCAATTCTTCTTTTCCAATGGAATGTGACTTTTGCTGTTCTTTATGTGGAATCTGCATGTTTCTGACTTTCTTTATTTGTAGTTTTAAAGCATGCATGTCACTGATGGGTCATCATCCCACCCCACAGTACATATGTTCAATTACCTCTTCACATCTTGTCTGTTCATGAACCTTCGCGCATTGATAGATCTGAAGCCCATATGCCTAAAGACTAATCGCATTCATTTTCTCATTAGCCATATCAAAAAGAGGATGACAGTGCAATTGCTCGGAGAGCTACAGGCAATATGACCGAATATTATACAAACCAAAACATATTGATAAACACCCCCATCATCAGACTAATACAATACAATTTTTTGTTGCGGTTGCGATTTATTTTACAAAGATCTTGTTGCATCATGTACGTGGCTTGACCTGGACAGTTGGGAAATTAAGCACCACAATTTTCTCAATAGCCACTGAAAATGTGGCAGAGTATTCAACATGATGAGGATGTGTCTGAAGTGCAGAGAAATCTTCCTTCTTGTCAAATGTCATGGAGAAAGCATGGGTAAAGCCTTGTGTAAGCATCTCTTGGCCTTCCATTTCCTGTCCCCTGCCCCGACAAAATGTGAAACGTAATCAATAGAGGGATTCATGTTCTCAAAGTGGTAATACCCTGACTATCCAGCAAAAGAGAGGTTAGCTTAGAACAATGGACACAGCTTAGGAAAAGCCTTATAAGGGAAAACCGATCCAAGAGCATATACAAAAATTTGGAATGGATTTGCTACTCATGGGACACGAGCATATTGTTATTAGTTTCTTTCTTCATGTCGCTTCCAGTACATATAAAAATTATTCGTTTGCACCTCTAGCAGACCAAATATCAACTAAATATTGTTAAATTCCAACATTGTTCTGTGGCTTAAACAAAAAGAGTGGTGTCATCCTTCCATTTCACCCAATCCTTTTCCATAATCTCTTGCCCACAACAGAACGAGAAAAGATATGCGCAACACAAAATGTGGCGACTCTTAATTCACTTTTAAGGACTTACAAAGAAGGACTCACCATTCAAAGGACTTGATAAGATCGACATCAGAAGCCAGCTTCTCCATTCCTTTGATAATCTCCTCTACCACAACACCTTCCTTAAACTTTACAATCACCAAGTGCTTGAACTCTCCCATGGCTATTGCATCCATAACACCTAGTTATATTACTCTAGGCCCGGTATTTATACACAGACACCACCACACGTCAGCGGTACGTCAAGTTCCCCATTCCTATTTGTCCACGGTCACAACTATCCCAGTAACACTTTCTCCTCCAACTGGTAAAAAATAAAAATACAAATAAACAAGGGAGTTACACCCTGGGTCTAGGTAAATGTAATGTGTTTTATGTTTATAGTTTTGAAGAATAGTTTGAATCTGCGGCGAACAATAGTTTGAATGGTCTATTGACACACCAGTCAGTCAGCAACTTCTTCTCTAAATCTGACAGTAAAAAATGTCCAGTCCCCATTTGTCCTGCCTTTAGCTTTTGCACATGAACGGGGTCCTTAAAAGCTAGTGCCACATATTTTCTTAAAACTTGAGATATGGTGTGATGTTGATTTCCATACTCGTTCTCATCACATGGACAGACACTTTTCTTGATCGTTTCGTTTGGTATGTGGGGAGGGGAAAGGAGACTACTTTTGGTGTAATGACTCTTTTAAAAGTAAACTTCAATGCAGGGGTTTTTCACACTCTAATAAATGTTTTTATGTAACTTATTTTTACAATTGGAATGTGCAACTTAATGGGAGTAACATTGACCTGAGAGACCAAGACTCGCCTTCTAATAATAAACCTTTCACTCTATGGATTCCAGAGTGCAACACTTGTTGCTGGGCTCTTCTCCATGTCCTTCACATGTGCTCTAAGGGGTTAAATTATTGGACTTTGCAAAGCATGCAGGAGTGGGAGAGGACAAAAATGGTGGTTATCTTTAAGGAATCTTTATTTAAGCCCATTTCACAAAAGGAGGGAAGCTTTGAGTTCTTGTAATCAAGATCAGTGTCTCTGGACACACTTAGATTTTTCTCATTCTGTACTGCATGCTTTTATACAAATCATTGACCCCACAAAAAAAGCTTAAGCGGCATGATTAGATATCAAATTTTGGCTAATATTGTTCGTCTAATATTTGGATTCAGTCAATTCAAAGGATTTGCTTGGATTTTGAACTGAAGATGCTGAATAATCAAGGTTCATTTACTGTTTATATTCATTTCCATTATCCCTCCTTCATCAATAACGTTACGAGCACGCACAGTTGCGGATCAATTGTTTTCGGTTTGTCCATTCAATTCGGTGACTTTAGTTTTTGTTGTTTGAAGAATGAGACGTTCGCGTGAGGTTAATTGTATTGATGTTGTAAAACAGAAAAAATTTCTAGGAGTTTGTAGCCATTTGCTTTGGATTTTTCTGCTTGGTGCGTAATTTCCTTTTAATTCTTGCCAATTCAACCGCAGACATTGGATAGCCCACAGTTCTAATCCACATTTCTAATCCTCTTTAATTATTGACGATCACAATCACCCAAACACAACCTTCAAACCACTCGTCTAAATCAGTCTTGTTTTGCTTATCAACTGAGACAATGAGAGCAATAATTTTAACAGTAAAACGAAGAAGCCAGTGCTCCGATTTTGTTGATAACTTGCTGATAAACACGACTGCAGTTTTTAATGAATTGGCAGGCAGGCAGGCAGACAGAGACAGCGTGACCCTCGTGGAATTCTGGATAAATATTAACGAGGTCCCAAAAACAAGGTTGGTTGGCAGATTTAGCAGAAAGTTTTAGCTTTATAACCTTAGATTTCAATTAATGGTAATGTGAATTGATCCCGACTTCAGGTCTCCGTTTTTGCAGCACATTCATTCGTTTTTCCTTGTTTTTTTTTTTTCCTTGTTGCTTGTTTTTGCTGAAATAGAAGGCAGTCCATAACATGTTCAATGCTCGAAAAGAGCATATTCATACATCAATGTTTTTTGCCAATTATTGATGAATTTTGAAGCGAGCCATTTGTCGGGTCGTTCATGTGGGGGGGAGGGGCGGGGGGAGGAAGGTTCATCAAGCTTTCAACTTCCCAAAAAGCTAGAGCGAGTGAGAGTTGGCAGCACCGTGCGTGTAGCCTGCAGTTTGTCAGATTTCCCCGCCATTAAAAAACTTTATTTCAAGTTGGACCAACAGTCACTATCGGGTCCCTTGTCCTCAATCATCCATGCCCGTAACAGCAGCTTCCCTGGCCCACTGAAGGGCTTGTGCACCTTTGGTAATGCCCCCCCACCTCATTTGTCGTCATATTAAAAATCATGAATTTATTTTATATATATATATATATATATTTGTCATCACTGCTACTAGACAACTCTTTGCTAGAAACTCCAACAGAGCAGTCAAATACACATCTACGTAATGTAGTCAAATACAATCTATCTTAGCCAATCCTCCACATTGAGGGTATAATTAACAATAAAAACTCCCTTTAAACTTAATCAAGAAATTTTGAAGCTAACTAATTAAAAGAATTGAATTAGATGTAGTGTAAATTAACCCACCATTAGCCCATTCACGCCCCACATTACACACAACTAATTAATTATAAACAAAACTACTCGTCACTCTTAACGATCACCAGCATCTTTAGTGTCTCACTCTTTTTTCCTTTTTTGCTTTTACCTTTTCTGGTTCATCGGAATGTAATGCTGACGACCACTCAATGGGCTTGGATAATTTAGAAAAGGACGTGACAATTTCTTTTTCTTTTCTTTTCTTTTTTCTTTTTTTTTTATGTGGGGTGTTGTTTTTTTTTTGGGGGCGGGAAAGGGTGGGGGGGGGGGCTCTTTTATTCCTATCAATCCCATTTGTTACCAACCCTCCAATTAACACAGCCGACAGCGTGGGGAACCCCTCGTGCAAGGAATAATGTGTTGAGTATACGTCTCATCCAGACAGTGGCGGTATGCCCTAAACATTAACAACATTTACTTGGTGCACCTTACAAGAAAAGAAAAATTGAAAGGGGCACAGGAGGGATCTGCATTATTGAACTGGCGAGCCCTGTTGCTTGCTCCAGTTTTATTGACCGAATGGGGACCCTTAGGATTGTGGGACAATGAATTAGAGGACAAAACGTTCATTATCAAGACAATGGTACACACAGCTTGCGTCTCCACATTTGGGTGTTCCTTAGCTCTTATCACTTTCGAGGTCAGTATTTGCATGTGTTTCTGCTACGTCCATGAAAAAATTTTGATAGTTTTCCCCCTCAATTATCTGCCCACTTCTATCAATTTTCTAAACAAATATATTTTTATAATGAATATATTTCTTAATGTGTGTATATATATGTGTGTGTGTGTGTGTTTTGTTTGTGTTTCTTAATACACGCTTATGCACAAACTATTGTGCGGGCAGTCCAAGTCGATTGATAGGATTGGTGGAGATTACTATTTAGAAATGTAAGTTTTAACCTATCAAATGAACAACGTGAAGATTTATATGATAGGAGAATAACGTCATTAGTTACAAAATTTGGTGGTAAAATTATTTGAAATTTTAATGTTAAGTTTAGGATTTAATATTTAGTCCTCACAAACAAACAAACAAAAAAAATGTCAAATATCTAAGTAGAAATGATATAAAATTTAAGATAACTAGGAATCCAAAGTGACCCACAACCCAAGTGACTCAGAATTTGAATAATTCAAAATCGACATGATGTGAACTAAAAAACTCTTAAGAATACCGAGCCATAAAATCCAAAACATGTTCATAATATTAGGATTTGGAGTTTGGTCTCTTCATCTATTTCTTTTATTAAATTCTTGGTTGATTCTACTTTTCGGTTACATTAATGAAAAGAAAAGTAGAATTGTTGGATCCCTTTCTCTCACTTGGACTCGGCTTTCGGCCTTTTCAGAAATTGGGCTAGACGGTAACCATGAGGGGCTGACTGGACACTGCATGACTTCACTCCCAATAAACTCTGAGACTGAGACTGAGACTGAATGTCATCAACTAAAGTTCGGAACTTCAATCTCTATGTTCTAATAATTACATACTCGCAACCAAAGTTAAAACCCACCAAACAGGCCATGTCAAATTCCCATATCAAAAAATTGTTAGGATGAAGTTTCAACCATTACGCCAAAGGATTAAATGGTTAGTTGAAGCGTAATTTTATTTATTTATTTATTTTTATGTGAAAACTGCATCTTATATTAAAGAGATGCATTCATTATGTGTGTCGTGGCCTGCTTTGTCAAATTCATAGTTTAGAGGAAGTTTTGGTACATTTAGCTAACAAGAACTACCTGATCCTTAACCCCCGAGAAATATTATGTAATCTAATTCAACTAATTTCTTGCAAAAGTGATGAGTTTTATCTAATTAAGAGGAGGCTGCTGCTGAATGTGGCGTGACTGAAAGCTAATTTTTGAGAAGATGTAATGAATAAAATGATGTTGTAGTTAAGAAAAGATTAAAAAAAAAAGAAAAAAAAGAAAAAGAAAGAAAGCTAATCTCTGTTTTTCATTATAATTATGATTAAAATGCTCGAATAACTCTCTTCAATCTAGTATATATATATATATATATATTCTTTTTTAAAAAAAAAAGATAATTGAAAATTTAAAAAAAAAATAAAATTTTAATTATCAAATTTGTCACGAGAGAAAACTACTCTGTTATGTGTTGTTGCTTCACTGGTTGCAGAGTTTGAGGCACAGAATCTAGCAGTTGGGGCAAAATTAAATTTCTGGTTAAGGTTTTCTTTTGCAAACAATAAGCACTGATTGTGCCAATGGCAGAAACCATGGAGTAGTTGGGGGGCGACTTTTTATACCAAAAATTTAAAAATGTACATAATTTTTTTTTTTTAAACATTATGTGCAGATAAATAAGTAAATTTATGATCTTTTTTCAGGTGCTTTTACATTTTGAAACCATTATATATCAATCTTAACGTTTGCGACTAAACAATCTTCTTTTTTTCTCTATTAAAAAAATTTGTCTACTATTATCGACCACTCATAAATAAATTAATTAATAATTTGTAAGCCATAAATATTACATGTAAAAATAAATAAAATTAAATTTATTTTCACAATTGTCTCGAATTTAAATTTTAATTATTATTAAATAAAAAAATAAAAAATAAAATTACATTATTCAGCAATATTTTTTACTTTGCCAAATCATTTGTTATGGAGTTATAGTCTAGTTTGTACTAAACTTTTTCCTTTTGATACGAACTCTAAAGAGTATAATAAAAACGTCGAATAAGATAAGAAATTTAGAATTAAAAAAGGTAAAATTAAATTTAATAAGAATAAATTTTACTAGAGCAATCTCAATTGATTTCAAAATTTTCAAAAGAATTAAAGAGAAAAGTTTCTTAAATTTTATTAAAAATTGATCGATTTTCTTCAAAAAAAAAAAAGATAATAAGAATTTAATTCATAATAATAAATCTAAGCTATAATAAAAATAATAAACTTATTTAATCAATTACTAAATAAAAAATCAAACAAATTAGATTTAAATTAAAATATTATTCAACTCATTATAATTATAAAATAAAACATGACTTCTTTAAACAAACAAGACATGTAATCAAATACAAAATGTAACTCAAACTCATCAAATAAATTATTTTGATCTGGTAGGAAATTTATTAAGATTTGATGTTCTTCTAAAATCTGATCCTTTTGTTATGAGATACTTTCAACCTAAATAATTTCAATAAGTCAAGTTAAAACCTTTTATATTCTTCTAGTTTTACCTTTTATTATTAAATTTTTACGTATACATGATAAGTCATCTAGAGCAATAATTAACTAACGAATGATTATTTGATTGAATTAGAACATTTGCCAAATAATAAAAGCTTTTTAAAGTGTCGAGTTATAGCTTATAACTATATACGTGCATTATCATTTCTACAATCTATCAGAGTTACACGGATTCTTATCCAACTTTGATGGGGTTATGCAGCAACAAATAAAAATTAGTCGAGTTTCACCATGGTAATGATTGGACATATATTTCTAATACTTAGCATAAATTACGATTGTGTATTAAAAAAATTTAAAATTTTGCACTTGGCAGTTATAATGGCATAATGTGTGGATCTACATGTAAAGTGCATATAATTGACCACTTTCACGTAACTTTTGTAGAATAAAAAATATGCAGAATCAAAGTCTAAGTTATGTCAAATCCAACAGTAAGTCTCCGATGTTCTATTCATCAGCTAGCTCCATCTGATGTGCTGCTGCATGAAAAAATATATGGGCGCACCTTTTTGACCTATTTTCTTCTCTGTTTCAACTTCAATGTCTTCTTTACACGACCTTGGTGTTCCCCCCTTCTTCCAATGTTTCTGTGTATGTTTCCGTTTGCGTCTTGCACAGTGAAAACGAGCGAATCGACGACAGCCCCATGAGCAGCAGTTATCTGTTTGGTGTGCCCTCCAGTTGGAACTCCGAAGCTCCAATTGATCGTCGCAAGATCTCTGCCCCTTGGTCCTAGCTTGATGGCTGGGTCCACATCCGCTTGCACCTGCAACACAAGGTTATACGGTTAGCCATATCAGTAATATACATAAGAATTTCACACTCATATTCACAGACCATTGTAGCAATAGCAGCACTAGTGTGTGAAAGCTTTATAAAACTTTTTTTAGCCGAAAAGATGGCTATACATTTTCCATCAGTGCCTATCGGCTTATGTAAGTGTTACCTGTGAGAGAGAGGTGGCACATGACGACTATGTTGAGGCTCCTCGATCCAATAGGAGTGGAATTGATTTGAGAGAACGGAAGGCATGTATTCTAAACAAATGTTAAGTGGACACAAATTTTTTGACATTCTGAATAATGCAAATCTACAAAAAGAATATATAATCATTATCGTTGAGTTGCATATTGGTGATCTCATTTTGTGCGAGTATATCATAAATTTTATAGACTTATGTTACTCCCACATCAAAACTCACGTCTATAAATAAATTGATGCCATATATTCTAATCATAAGGAAAAGTTTTAGACTGATACCTTGAAATCAAAGAATGGAGTTACTCACAGATCATTGGTCATAAGAAAATGGGGGCCGAGCTGGCTGATTGGATTGAAAAACCGGCGAACTGACCATTGTTCTATAGTGATTTTGCTATTTAACCGGACTAGGCAATGACTAGGGTAAACTGGATCGAATCAAAACAAACCATCTGACCCGCTCCACCAAGAAGCCAATGACCATAGTGATAGTCTTTTGTCAAATTTGTTTGCACATTTAATTGGTTGAGTAAAACCACCAAAAACCCTGCTTAACTTTTAATGGGGCCACTTAAAGTCTCGCATCAATAAAGGTGGAAGATGAGGAAGTGACTTCTACACAGAACAAAAAGGGCACTTCCTCAACATTTAGACTTGCTTTTAGCCATTGGACTAGAAACACTTGGATTATTAAAGGTTTGTGCATGCGCCTAAATAAATCAAACCTTACTACGTATTTTCAAAACTTTAAATGATTAAAATATAATTATTAATTATTAATTATTAAATCAGCAGTTTCGCCAATAAACCAATTACCTAGCCCTCGATCTAGGCCAAGAACTGAATTAAGTTTAAAAAATATGGCAAGGGGAACGTAATGGGAACTAATGGGGACGTAAAATCCACCTGTGTGTACCTATAAAAGCTAAACCATATAATAGTCACAATTGGAGAGGTATAGGGCTAAAAAGCACCTTCCTCCAGATAAGTCTCTGATATCCGGTTCATCATAAGCCTTGTGAACCAATAGATTGTGCCTCTACAAGAACGCCCGTGTCACCTATTCATGCAACATGCGGACGTCGTTGGTTTTGGTAAGATGTACAAGCCATCAACAGGACCAAACAGGCAAACCAATTCAACGCTGTTCCTGATGAAACCGTTTTTAAGACTGTTTGACTTAGGGTTGAATGAAAATACCATGAACAAGCAGCATTCAGTCAAGACTGATTCATTACCAGTTGTTCATGGCACTTTTGTTCAACCATAAATCAAGAATATGAAAAACAGAGGCATCAGGAACAGGGTTGAAGAACAACTAGAGTTGTATGATCACAAACATGCATTGTTGGAATTACAACTCTCCTTTTAGGATATGATCCTCCACTTTGGACAAAACCTGTCCCTGAGATTTTCTAAGCCTTGACATTCGTTTTCGATGCCCACGGCCCTGCATGTGCTGTTCCCATTCATTCGTTCCTCGGAGCACCTTATCCCCACAGGCCTACCAATAAGAAAAAGCACGAAGCATATCAAATTTAAGCCAGGAATACCACAAAGGGCTAAGGAAATGGGTTTAAAATAATAGCTAAGTGTACATTCACTTGTACATCGCAGATGTATTGTGACCACAAGTTCCTTTCAACTGATTTTGTTCTGCCATGACTGTGGGCCTCTGAATTGGGTGCAGAACTCCCATCCTCGCTTAGGAAAGACTTAATAATTTTTACAGCTGGTCCAACAACTTGTGCAGCCCACGTATCATCTGATCTGGCTGGAGTAGAGGACAATCCACATGATCAGGAATGTAGCTAGAGAACACTTTAATAGAAGGTTAAATAACATAAAGTAATAGGATTACAAGGGGGTGTACATGATATAGATTGTGTTGCATCAACATAATGAATGTTCCACCCAAACATCGTTTGAAGCCGTTTGAGCCTCCTTTTCTGTACAACAAGAATGTCTGAATTATTGAAAACTTTCTGGCTGATCATAAGCCACAGAGTTGCATATTGGCCCTCAGGGCGAAAAATTCCAGGTATGCACTTGATCACCACCAGGCAAGAGTGATTCAAAATTAATTTCTTGATGTAGGAATTTTCACTTCTTCCCCAAAAAATACAGTCACACACACCAAAATCCAAAAAAGTTGTTTTGAGAATTAAACCACAAAATGCTTGTGGCTAATTCTTATGTGCAAATAATATAGAAAAGCTTAAATCATTTTCAGCGGATGCCTAAGAGACATGCCAATGACTTACTTGGCGGTGAACAAGTTTTTGAGTATTTGCCTTTACTTTGTCAATGGCTTCTGCTAACACAATTTTGAGTTCATTATTACCAGAGGAATGGAGAAGTTCCATAATATTATCATTCAATATTTTCTTGTCTTCATTTGTGGACACCATGAAGAGAGATCCACCAACGGAGCCATTCACTTTGTCATTCCTGCCTTTCAGAAGATAAACCCTTAGAAAATCCTCAAACTCCCGTACACCAATGGCTTGCCGCAAGCCTCGAGTATAATCCGCATTCAGATTATAAATCTCATAAACTTCAACGAGTAATCCAGCATTAATCATGCAATCAACTCGCTGTCCCACATATTGGTCCAGTTCTAGAAGGGAAGCATCAACACAGATGAAGCAGCAACTGAATCTACAGTTATCAAGGCGACCCCAGTTCTGCTCTGCCACATGCAAAGGGATTTTAACAAAATTTAAGACCTGGTAAAGTTACATACACAACCACAAATGGCCATTTATGGATGGCTAAAGGTTGCGGCAAACAATGGTCTGCCTAAAGTCAACATATGTTGCATTTAACTTCCTCATTGTCAAGAGGAGATATTGACAACAAATAGCAAAATGCAGAAATTTTGAGCATCAAAACTGAAAATAATCAGGAAAAAAAAAACTTGTCAAGTTAAGAAGACACAAGGAAGGCTCTAAGACTTAATAAAAAGGCCAAAGATCTAATCATTTTCTACCATACAGTAACTCTGTAGATGCTTATAAAGGTAAAATGATATTTGCTCTCATTTAAGGTGGAAGACCTCTGAAATTCTAAAGAAGTGGTCTATATTTACATAGGCAATTATAGACTGCAAGATTGCAAGAATTACAAACCTCTGCAGCCTTTCCCTGATAAAGTTTGCTTGGAAGGATTCCAGAGCGAGAATACAAATTAATGTATTGATTAATCTGCAAAACAGAAACATATTCAGGGTTCTCAAAATGTGAAATTACTCTTCATGCAGTTATCCAAGTTTTCCAAGAAAACTTCCGTGTAGAACATTAGAGAAAATAAAATTCATGGAAGTTATATATCAGAGGCAGTGGAAAATCCAAGAATTTCAACTCCACGATGATAACAATCGCATAATGTAAAATCTATGGTTGAGGGACAAAGTAAAAATCCTGGCCATCAATAAGCCAATCTACTTAATTGTTGATACCTAGGCTCTCAACCTCCAGGCGAAGAAGAAGAAGAAGAAGAAGAAGAAGAAGAAGAAGAAGCCTATTTTACCCTTAAAACTCAATCATTGGTAACTTGAGTGAAAAACATTAATTCACACTCCAGAAGAATTGCAGCTGGATGAAACAATAAAGTTTCTGAAATGTGCCCACAAGATGTGTGTATGCGTGTGCATAAAGACAAAAAAAGTAGAAATTAGCAAAAATATTTCCATAATGGTAATTCAACATTTAACAGTTTGATGCTTTCACACATCTATTTTTGAAGAATAAAAAACATGGGATCAATGAGAAGGCTTACCTTTCTATGATTGTTTGGATGGACTCTCTTTGCTGCAGTAGGATCAATTTCTTTAAGCAAATCATAGCTGCAGCTGAAAGTTTCTTGCCCAAAGTCTGAAGCGTGATCAGCCTGCTTGCCTGCTATGAATAAGTGAGCCATCAATTATATTCATGGTATTCATACAAACTTCAAACCAATATAGTTATTGCATACCAGATGGGTCATCCCACAAGCTATCACCCAAATCTGCAGTATCATCAAGAAGAAATGGACTTACCAGCGCCTGAACAGCCAAAAACATAAAGCAAAATAATATTAGCAAAGATAAAGAAGTATCAACTCAAGTTTTTGCTGACTAAATTTCAATGCGAGCATAATTGATAGGGCATTTGTGCTTTACTCTTTCCTATAAAGCTCCTTGCCAAACCAAAAGAATTGCTCTATGCATCCAGAGGAAATTCACAGATGTTATGAATAAATATAGCTCATAATAGCAGGACATGCATGTGATGCCATATGCTGTCAATGTCAACAATCTCACGTAACAACATGAATGGTAAGGAAAACAAGCCAGAGGACAAGACACGGTATTATTTCTTCATTTCTTTTTCTTTCGTATCTTAATGCACCATAGAGAGCTTCAGCATAATCTGAGACACAAACCCCGCTCTTCATTCTATTCAAAATGATCTTATGCAAGAATTCCTTACCTGAATATAGTAATTTGTACCTCCAACAATCACTGGCAGGCTGTTGCGAGACAGTATCTCCTCAACCAGCTGCAAGTAAATAAACTCAACCAAGTCGAAATAAACAAAATCCACAATAAATGTCAACTTAAAAACCTATCACAACATTGAAAAAGGGTCTCATAATATTTAAGTTCACTCACAGGAATAGCAGAGTCCCTAAAATCCTTAGCCGAAAACTCCACATTCGGACTTACGTTCCCCAAAAGATGATGAGGCACTCCTACAACATATAAAACCAACATGAAAATCAGACAAAAAAAAAGTATGAAACATCTTCAACGACATCAAAATCAAAACTTTAGGCCACCCTTTTCAAGAAAATTGAAATTTTTTTCAGATTTACTGACCCTTTTGGTCACAGAGGGGCACCTTATTAGTAAGGATATCGAGGCCACTGTAGACCTGCATCGAATCGGCGTTGATGATTTCAATTGGGAAATGGGTCGCCAAATCTATGGCCAGCTTTGATTTTCCTGAACCCGTGGGACCCATTATCACCACCACCTTCGGTTTCGCTTCTTTCTCCTCCATCGCCGGATTTGTACCATCGCCTCCTACATCTTTAGGGTTCCGATCAATCACGCTCTCCATTACCCCCCTGCCAAGCTGCTTGGTTTCTCGCAGTGCACGGGAACTGCTGGGAGTTTGGAGTTTAAACTTGGGAAACGCTAGTTTTTGGGCCCTGAAACGTTTGTAGATGCTTTTTAATTAAGTCCTTTATCTTTTAATTCATTTCACATAAGTCCTAAATATTCAATTTCCATTTAAATTGAGTCCTTGTCTTGACAAAATTTTATCAAAATATTAAAAAAGTATGTTGATTGATAAAAAAGGAAATTTTTTTTAAAAATAAAATATGGAAAAAAAATAAAATAATGAAAAATATGCCAATTTTCTCAACTTGCATATTTCCTTTTAAGAGACAATTTGTCCAAAATTAATCTTGACTAAGAAGAATCTTATGTCATTACACATCCCTAATGAAAGATTTCATATAATCTCTTTCCCCTTTTTCCAACTTGAACTAATTTTTCTATAGCCATTTTCTTCTCTCACACTATTCTTACTAAGTCATTTTAGAAGTTAGTGCATCCTTAATATTACCATACAATAGTATTCATAAGCCACCCTATCCACCAAAAAACTGTCCAATTTAATTTGTTAGAGACTCACACCTACCTAAACTAAAGAAAAAAGAGAGATAGAGCCATCAAGAGAGAACTTTTATTTTCCTCTAAATTAATTTTATTCTTTTATGACCAAAAAAAAAGTTTATGAATTTTCAAAATATATATGTCTCTTTTGTAAAGAAAAAAGAAAAAAAAAATAAAACAAAAACACACAAGGAAACTGAAGGAAAGGTATAATAAGATCACAAGCTTGACCTACAACAAACACAAATTCTTACTATTAAACACAATTTTATTATTATTATTATTATTTGTTGAGATTAGGATAAAATAAATACAAATTTATTCTCTAATTATAATTTTTTATTATTTCTAGTAGAAATACTTGAATGATTAAAATTTAAAATTTTTTATTTTAATATTACAAAGTGAACATGAAATTTATGAAAATATACAAATTATTTGTTGTATAATTCATAATTTAATAAGTTTTTTAATAAATAAAATAAGAATAAATGATTAAATAAATAAAATTACAGTATGCAATCTCCCAGTCAAGCATCATCGAAAGCGAAGGCCCAAATCAAATGGTCAAGACCCAAACTTGAAAAAAAACTAATCTATCAAAAAAAAAAATCCAAAAATAAAAGGGAAAGCATCGACAGTTGTTTCAATAATAAGAGAATGGAAATAAAATTATTAAGAATCAGTTTTTCTAAAGAAAGAAATTGAAAAAAAAAAAAAAGGATAACATTGTCCTCTTATCTATTTAGAATTTTTTAGAAAGGCAAAATTAGTTCTAAATTAGTCAACAATTAGATTTGGATCCGAATTAAAAACTGATCAATGAACTCGAATTTTAAATGTAACTTTGAAAGAAAGAAAAAAAATAAAAGTAACTTTAAAATAAAAAACAATCGGTGGAATAATCATTGTATTTGTATGTCAAAGTTGCCCTCGACCCCTTTCCCTCCTAAAACCGACAACGCATCAGAACTACAAATCAACTCGGTTCTCCCCAGCAGCGATGTAACGGATGGACAACATTCAACTCTCGCGTTATCAAGTAAATAGAAAATTTTAAATTATATAAACATAAATATTATATAATTATTTTTTCAACTCTCGCGTTATCAAGTAAATAAAAAATTTTAAATTATATAAATATAAATATTATATAATTATTTTTTAAAAAATAATTATTATTAAAATTTATTTTTATTTATTGTGGGACTCTGATTTGATACTAAATAGTGACAATTTACCTTGATGCATGTTTAAAATATCGATAAAATGTGAAAATACATAATATGTGCATACTACAAACTTTCGTGTTCACACGCTCTCGAGTAAGAGAGAAATTTTGAGTGTAGTTTTTTGTTATAGTGTCCAGCACCATTTGTCCAAAAAAACAAAAAAATAAAAACATAAAACATAAAGCAAGAACAAAAGATTCTTGTTTGGTTGTAAGAAGTCGGGAACTCGGAACTTGGAATCATTGCTTGAATTATTTGTTGTACTTTTTAAAATTTTTTTTTGAAATTTTTATTTCTATAACGCAGGATCTTTCTTTATGTGAATACTAGTAATAAAACTGTAATAAAATCAACATACTGTTATCTATTATATTGATGTCCTGTAGTAGAGATGAGAATCCTCTTTTCATTTCATTCTTGAACGCTTTTCTCTTTTCTCTTACTCTTCCCTTTCTTTTTTTTAGGTTTTCTCTATGATGGTTATGAGAACAGGAAAAGTCCGTAATAGTATATATATATACACACATTATTCCTTTTTTGTAACTATTACTTTAAATAGGAAGATACTCCCTCTCTGTAATAGTTATCTTAAATGGGAAAATACTCATCTTCCTGTAACGGTTATTCTTAATAGGGAGAGTAGAGGATTTTAAACCCAATGACCCAAATTACTGTTATACCTAACTGACCATCATATTAGGCCTTTTATTTTAGGTTATACTGTAAATAACATGAGCTACTCATGTTAATTAATTTAACAATCTCCCACTTGACCCATGTTATGACTTGATGAATCAATAACAAATAAGTGCGCATAATCCTTAAAGATTATCAAATCAAAATATTTGATTGAATTAAAATGATTGGATCATGGCGATCACACATCTTTTAGAGACATGATTCCTTCCATGTATCACATAATCATCATAATTCATAATAACCTTACTGAAAAACATTGAAACTTTAAATTTTCATTTCCATATATGTTATTAGTTATTTCACAAACTATAATTGTATACAACTTAACGGAGATAACAAAGCATAAGTAAAACCATAACTTTAATTGAATTCACAAGTGTCACAATGATATGAGCATCCTAAAATATTGGCTTTCAAGAGATTGAGGACTTGTCCATAATGCCTATCCGATCAACATGTCCAGTAAATATTTTTCAGTGGCAAACCTTTAGTTAATGGGTCCGCTATCATCAATTTAGTGCCAATATGCTTAATAGACACTCTTTGGTTTTGCACTTCTTCTTTAACAGATAGGTATTTCAAATCCATATGTTTCGCACCTTTAGAATATCTATCATTCTTATAGAAGAAAACTGTTGTGGAATTATCATAGTAAATTCTTAATGGATTTTCTATACTGTCAATCAAACCAAGCCTTAAGATAAAATTCTGCAACCATAATGCACGAACAGTAGCTTCAAAGCATGTTATAAATTCAGCCTCCATAATGGAAGTAACAATGATAGACTGCTTCCCACTTTTCCATGAAATTGCTTTTCCATCCAGCAGAAACATGTAACTAAATGTAGATTTCCTCAAGTCTACACATCCATCATAATCTGAATCTGAATAGCCTAATATTTTAAGATGACTTGATCTTTTATAAGTAAGTATATAATCCTTGGTACTTTGTAAGTACCTAAGTACTTTCTTTCTGGCTTTCCAATGATCTATTCTAGGATTACTTTGATATCATCCTAACATTCCAACATCGAAACTGATGTCTGGCCGAGTACATGTTTACGTATACATTAGGCTTCCAACCAGTGATGCATAGAGAATTGATTCCATCGCTTTCCATTCCAAATTATTTTTTGGACATTACAATTCACTGAACTTGTCCCCTTTCTGAATTGAAATTATTCATGTTCAATAATTTTTCATTCTAAATCTCTCTAATACTTTATCGATATAGCCTTTTTGAGATAATCCTAACAATCCTTGTGATCTATCACGAAATATCTCTATTCCTATCACATAGGATGCCTCATTCATATCTCATTTCAAAAGTTTTAGAGAGAAATTTCTTTACATTATGTAACAAACCTATGTCATTAGTAGCCAAAAGAATGTCATTGACATATAGGACTAATATAATGAACTTGCTCCCACTGACCTTCATATAGATACACTAATCAACGGTGTTCTTTACAAAATCGTATAACGTAATGGTATTATTGAACTTAATATACCATTGTTAGGAGGCTTGTTTCAATCCATATATTGATTTCTTTAATTTACACACCAAATTTTCTTGCCCGGTGGTGGTGAAACCTTTAGGTTGGTCCATATACACTTCCTCTTCTAAGTCACCATTTAGAAAGGCAGTCTTTACATCCATTTGGTGTAACTCTAGATCATTATGAGCCACCAAAGCCATAATAATTCTTAAGGAGTCTTTCTTAGAAACTGGAGAGAAAGTCTCCTTATAGTCAACACCATCCCTTTGAGTGAAACCTTTGGCAACAAGTTTGGCCTTATACCTTTCGATGTTACCTTTTGAGTTTTTCTTGGTCTTGAAGACCCACTTATAGCCAACTCGTTTTGATCCTTCAGGTAACTCTACTAGTTCCCAAACTTGGTTTACATCTATCGATTTCAACTCTTCCTTTATGGCATTGAACCACTTTTTAGAATCATTACATTCCATGGCTTGTTTAAATGAGACTGGATCTTTATCAATGCTCAACTCTGATTCATACTCAAGTGAGTAAACCACATAATTATTTGAAATAGCTAGCCTTTTCTGTCTTGTAGAACTCCTTAATGCCATTTTATGTGGTATCACTTGTTCATTTGTAAATTGAACATTGTTACTTGGTTCATCTTTTATGTGTTCACTTTGCGTGTTTCGAGTATCAATTTGTTGTCCTTGTATGTCACGTGACTGTGATACAACATAAGGAACAACAATTTGAGTAGAAACACTGGTATGGGGATACCATCTTGAGTAGGAGTACTTATTATGGATCTTTCATTTTGTAATTCTTTAATATCCACCTTTCATGATTCTCTACTCCCACTGAACTAGCCATTTTCAATGAACCGAGCATTACCAGACTGAACTATTCTAGTACTATGGTTAGGACAATAGAATCTATACCCTTTCGACTTTTCAAGATAACCAATGAAGTAACCATTAATGGTTCTTGCATCAAGCTTTCCTTCATATGGATTATATATCCTTACTTCTGCTGGACAACCCCAAATATGGAAGTGTCTCAAACTGAGTTTCCTTCCTGTCCATAACTCGTAAGGAGTCTTAAGGACAACCTTACTAGGAACCTTATTTAGCAGATATGTAGTAGTCCTTAATGCATACATCCATAAGGATAAAGGTACAGTACTGTAACTTAATATAGTCCTAACCATATCCATAAGTGTGTGATTCCACCTTTCCACTACACCATTCTGTTGTGGTGTACCAGGAATTGTATACTATGCACATATGCCTCGACTTTCAAGAAGTTTCACAAATGGACCAAGACATTGTCCACTTTCATTGAATTTTCCATAATATTCACCATCCCTATCTGACTTAATCACTTTTACTTTTCTATCTAACTGCCTTTCCACTTCATTAATAAACACCTTTAGGATGTTTACTGACTGAGACTTTTTCATGTAGTAGATACAAGTAACAATACAGTGAGTAGTCATGTATAAAGGTGATGAAATATTTCTTACCACCCTATGTTGGGATATCAAACGAGCCACAAATATTAGTGTGTATCAATTCTAAAGGCTCATTACTTCTCATGGCTGAGTTCTTTGATATATGTCTTATTTGTTTTCCTTTTATACAATTAACACATACATCCTAATCAGTAAAATCCAATTGAGGCAGGACATCACCTTTCACCAACCTCAATATCCTTTCTTTGGATATATGACCTCATCTTTGATGCCATAAGAAAGCAGAATTTTCATCATGTATATTACGTTTATTACCTATACTATGCTCAACATGAAATATGGAATGAGCATATATAGTATCAAGATTAAAATGGTACAAATCATCAATCAAAGTACCAGATCCATAATAGTACGAATGTCTATACAATAAAAATGTACCGTTTCCAATCTTAAGGTTAAATCCCACTTCATCCAACTTTGCAATAGAAACTAAATTTTTAGCGCATTCAGGAACATAGAGACATTTTTAGATCTAGGTGACACTCAGTGTCCAAGATCAATATGTACGTCCCAATTCCTTCTATTCGTGCCTTCATTCTCTTTCCCATATAAAGGAACTTCTCAGTTCTTGTTATGGGCTGGATTTAAAGGAATCCATGCATAATATGTTACATATGAATAGTGGCTCCAGAGTCTAACTACGAAGTATTATTGGGCACTTCAATTATGTTTGATTCAAAACATATTGATATACAGTATATACCTTTCTTTTCAAACAAAGCCTTTCTTTTTAGGCAACCTTTCTTGAAGTGACCCATCCTTTTGCAGAAGAAGCATTTCTGATCTTTTTGGATTTGACTTCCAATGACTTTTATAGAGGCTTTATCCTTCTTTTTATTTTTCTTATGTGGTTTAGACTTGCTACCACTAGCATCATTACGAATGATGAGGTGAATGGAGTGATCCTTCATTTTCTTTAATCTCTCTTCCTCCTGAACTAACATGACCTTAATTTCCTGAAAGTTCCATTTCTCTTTAATAGTATTATAATTCACTTGGAACTGGCCAAATTTACGAGGCAGTGAGTTTATGATGAATTGAACCAAAATGATTCACTCACATCCATGCCCATTGTTTTCAACCTTGCTGCTATATTAGTCATACTGGTCACATGATCATGAATGAGTTGTGACCAATCAAATTTCTTGGTCATTAGCTCACTCATTAGGGTTCCTATGATGGATTTATCATTTATATTTGATTGAGAGTATTCTTTAATTCTCATCATAAATTTCCTCACATTTTTCGTCTTAGGCATTAATGGCTTTACATTTTCAGCTATTATCATTCACATCAAATTCAAACTCAGCCTATTGGATTGTACCTAAGCCTCATGACAAGACTTATCAGATTCTGTACAGGTCCCGGTAATGGCTGTAGGCTTTTTATTTGAAATGTCCAAGCCCAAAACACCTAAATGAAACTGAATATGCTCAGACCATTCTGCATAGTTCATCCCATTGAATTTGATCATCGAATCGCCTAAGACGAATACATTATTGGAAGCTGCAAACATAATCCAAATTTATACCTTAAATGCTTTGAGTAAACTCTAATGGATTTAGATACATACAATACAAACTTTAATCATGTATTTGAGTTCACTTTTGGGTGATTTTTAAATACATAACTTTAATCAATAATGATGCTAATTTAAATATACTTTAATAGATCAATCAATCATACTAGAGTTAACATGAGTGTTATCTTTGGATATACAATCACGTTTACCCAATATATCAATCAATCCCCTTTAGTGCCATTAATTACAAGCAATGATCCATCTTTGGATGATCTCCTAGCTTTATAATTAATAACCACAATTGTTCATTTTAACATTTTATTAGCATCCAAAAAATGAACAATTTGTAATTCACAATCAACTATTTAAATCCTTTCAAGCCAGACCACTTTGGTGACTAACAAGTTTTTAATATTTGACTTATGTTGATGTGAATTCAATAAACTTTAAAAAATTTTCAATTATGAAGATTTAAATTATCCTTTATGTGGGAGTTAACACCATTCGCGTTGGCGTACTGTTCCAATAACTGGTCCCCTTTACATGGTGGCATCCATTGGGAAAAAAAAAAATTTCTTCTCCACTACCGATTGAGGACCCACAGCACCACCATACTGCAGGTGGCATACTTGCGTGCTGCTTCCGACCAAGGGACCCACGATGGCAGCATCATTGTACTGCGGCCATCACCCGCATGTTGCCTCTAGTTGAGGTAGCTTTGGTGGTAGCACCACCGCACTGCAGGCGTCACCCCCATGCCGCCTCTGGACAAGGGATCTACAATGGCAACACCACCATACTACGGTCATCGACAGCATGCTTCCTTTAGCCAAGCTACCCATGATGGCAGCACCATCGTACTGTGGGCGTCGTCTGTGTGCTACCTCCCCGGTCGAGCAACCTGCAGTGGCAGCACCACTGTATTGTGGGCGTCGCCTACGTGCTACCCCCGAGTTATCTTTAACGGGTCAACGGAGCCCCATGCCACCGAGTCCAAACTCGACCCGTTGGTGTAAAGTCCAGCGGCCGGCGCACACCCCTTACCGGCAAGCCCACGTCGCACAATCCAGTGATACGGGTGTGACTGGTGCATACCCACATCGGCAAGCCCGCGTTGCACAATCCAGCGATCGGGTTTCGCCGTACCTACCAAATCTGATTCGGATCCCTGCCCAAAAGTACAGCTCTCATTGGATCCAAAGTTGTGAAATGGCGACACCAGATCTAGACCGATCCGTGTCTTTAGCCATTCACAAAACCTTAGCCTCACCAGATGCCGTTTCGTCATACCCATGCCATTCCGTTCGGGTCTGGAGGCTGCACCAAAAGCACGACCTACATGGTGAGACCGATCCGCCATACCCAGATTCGTTCGGGTCCGGCGGTGTATAGTCCTCGTGCCGGCTTTCCCTTTTCCTTTCGACGTCTGCCGTTTTTCGGCGGTGTGGACCTTCCATGGCCGACTTTTCCCCTTTCAACGCTGACCGTTTCGTTAAGCACAGTAAAAAATAGAGAAAACAAACGTATATCCTTTTCCTTTCGGGTGCAAAAATATAAAAGGGAAACACGTTGTACGGCACAATAGGAAAACAAATAAATTGCAATATTTGCTGACCCACTCTGATACCAATTGTTGGACTTTTCTAGAATTTCTCTTTCTGAAATTCTTATTTCTATAATGTAAGATCTTTCTTTATGCAAATACTAGCAATAAAACTGTAATGAAATCAACATACTGTTATCCATTATGCTGATGTCCCGTAGCGGAGATGAGAATCCTTTTTTCGTTTTGTTCTTGAACGCTTCTCTCTTTTCTCCTACTTTTCCCTTTCTTTTCTTTAAGTTTTCTCTCTGATAGTTATGAGAACAGGAAAAGTCTGTAATAGTATATATATATATATATATATATATATACACATTATTCCTTTCCTGTAACCGTTACCTTAAATGGGAAGATTCTCCTTTTTTAACAGTTATCTTAAATGGGAAGATACTCCTCTTCCTGTAATGATTATTCTTAATAGGGAGAGTGGAGGGATTTTAAACCCAATGACCCAAATTACCATTATGCCTAACCGACCATCATATTAGGCCTTTTATTTTGGGTCATATTGTAAATAACATGAGCCATTCATGTTAATTAATTTAACATTCTTTTCCTTTTTTTTTTCAAAGAAACATTTCTCTTTCCTTTGTCTTTGCTTCATTTATCATCGTCTACTTTGTCTTTTTGAAACCCCAGTTATGGCGTTTTCTCTTCTTTTCTCTCTCGTAGGGTTTTGTCTTTGGTATTCAAGTGTCTCTTTGATTTCTTTTTCTTCTTTTTAATTTTTATTTTCATCACTTGGGGATTGGGTCTAGTTTGTTTTTGTCGGTCAATGTTGTTATTTTTTTGGTTATGAGTTGGCAGCCACATTATGGGCATATTGCTACCTAGTCTCCACCGTGGCGGCACGAATTTGAAGATAAAGTTAGAGGCAACTGGGGATTTTCGCATTTATAAGGCACTGTAGAGATGAGCCAGATCGGTATAGGCCTCTCATGAGGGAACGGGGATTTACAGATGCTAGAAGGCTATCTCCCTCTCGGCCTAGGACCGGTGAGCGCGAAGAATACGAGATGAACTAGTGGTTTCTGAGTTTAAACTAGTCGACTGACACAGAATTGCCCGAACCAGACTAGTTTGTAGGGTTGCCCCTGTTCAGCGCAGTCGTTGCAGAATGCAGTCTTCAAAAGGGAGAGATATGCATTTGTCATGAATTCTGAGTTTAAAAGTTAGTTGGGTGGTTTGAATATCTATTGAATGATAAAGGAATGTAGAAGGTAAGAACGGAGTTATAGTAACCATTGATGTAGCTAGATTGACAATTAGAAGGGAGCAAACAACCATCGAAGGAATCACCATTAACTCTGTCATTAGGAACGTTAAAAATTAAATCAAATGATTTGTTTTGATGTAAATAAAAGGGAAAAAATGGGATTCTAAGGGAGATGAGTATAAGGAGCCACGTGGTATCCAACGTGTATGAAGTTGATTGTTGTAACTATACTAATCATAAGAGAATGCAACAACTTTTTCTTATCTTTTCTTACCTCTTCTCCTTCTCCCCTACTCAAATGCTTCCTCTCAATTCAGTAAGTTTGGCAATTCCATCCTAACCCTGGCTTCCTTAAACACGCTCATTAAGATCCAGGGCATAACAAAGTGATATTAGAATAGTTCAACTAAAAGAACAATAGAAGAACAAACTGGCTAAAAAGACAAAGGTTGCTGCACACACAAAAGGTGCCATGGCAAGAGAAAAAGAAGAATATATAAAGAAGTTAGAGGAGTAGTTTACTTATCTAAGAGAATGTAGTCTTGTGACAAATGGTAGAGCTCCTATCCCAAAAGGTTACTATTATGCTTGAATAAGGTAAGGTTGAGAAATTCTTTTTTGGTAGTCATATACCTAATAGTAATGTCATTAGACCAATCATGTCTTTTATCATTACCTAAGGAGTTTGTAGGAAGGGAAGGAGCAAGTGAAAGAGAAAAGGCTGGGTAGGTAGTTGAGGGCTTATGTTGAATCCCAGGGCTACTTTTCCTAACTTTGAAAGAGTAAAACCTAGGAAATGTTAGGCAAGTAGTTGAAGGGTTTGTGTTAAATCCCATGGCTACTCTTCCTTACTTTGAAGGAGTAAACCTTGGGAATTAGGTCATGAAGTGCAATAGGTATTTTAAAATTTATAATGTGGCCTAGGAGGATAAGGTGGAGTTGGTTGCTATATATTTAGGAGAGCAAGCTATGATATAGTATGAAGGGTAGTTGGTAAAACAAGATGAGGTTAAATGGAATATATTTTTGGATGATCATTGTACTTGGTTTCCAACAAATATTTATATGTGGTTTAAGAATTCAACAAGTTAACCTAGATGAGGTCATTAAAGGAGTATCAGGATAAATTTCAGGAGTTGAAAGCCTTTATGAAACAAGCAATTTCGTCTTTAACTGGGGATTACTTCATTTCTAGTTATATTTGCGAGTTAAGTGGGACTTTCAAGGCTACAGTAAAGATATGAGAGCCCATATCTTTAAATTACTTATATAAGCTTTCAAAGTTGTAGGAGGAAGTGGTGTAAAGTCTTAGAAAGGTAAGCAAATTGACTTAAAAGGGGAGTACTTGGGAGAATTTAAGTAATATGATGGAAGAAAAGAAATTAGGAGGCTATACTATATTAGTTAATGGAGGTAACTCCAACAAAACCCTAAATTTCCCCACTAAAAGTGCAGTTTTAATGAGTGGTGAACATAATAAAAAAGGAGGCATAGATGGAGAAGGAATAACTCTTGTTAGAGATGTAAGAAGAGATACCTTTTAGGCCATTAAAGCAAGAGGAGGAACCAAATGAATGTCTTAAAAGGAGTAAAAGAGGAAGATAAATGGCAAGAAGAAGTAGGGGAGAAGTTGTGAGATGGGGAGCTAAAAGAAATGATAGAAACATAGAGGGTTATATCAATATATGCCTTGATAGGATTAAAGGTCCATAATACAATCATGTGAGAGAGCTAGTGTGAAACAAGAATTTGATAATCTTGATAGACTTTGGTAACATCTGTAGTTTCTTTAATGATTTTTTTGGTAAAGTGTCTACCATGCTTAGTGATACCCACCTATCCATTATTAGTCATAATAGGAGATGGTCGTAAGGTGACTAGCAAATAATAGTTAGTGATTTTGAGTAGAAGATGCAAAGGTATAGTTTCAAAGTAAATTTTACACTCATAAATTTAGGGTCCTTAGATATAGTTTTAGGGATTGATTGGTTAGGCCAATTAGTCCTGTAATGTTGGACTTTTAAAATTGCAAGATATCTTTTGCGAAAGAAGGGAGATCTATAGAGATATAGGGAATAACAAAAAGGTAAAGGGCTATTCTTAAGTTGCTGATAGGACTAAAGTTATAGTAATAGTTCAATAAGGGAAGAAACTTAGACCAAGCTCATTGGTGTAAGGTAACCATAAAGGATCAACCTTAATCAGAAAAGGGGAAGAATTTTAGGTAGTTAAAGATTCCAAAGGAGTTACAGGTAATACTAAAGGAATATCAAGAAGTATTTGATGAACCATAACGACTTTTCTCCAAAAGATTGCAAGATCACAACATACCCTTTAAGCCTGATGCACAACCTATGAACTTGAAACCCTATAGGTATCCTCACTATCAAAAGGTTGAGATAGAAAGGTTAGTTGTTAAGATGTTAAAGTCTTCCATCATACAAAATAGTTATAACCTATTTGTTTCATCTGTGCTTTTGGTAAAAAAAAATTGATGGAAGTTAAAGATTTTATAAGGATTATAGACAATTCAACTCACCACTATCAAAGATAAGTTCCCCATTCATATTATTGATGAATTATTGGATGAATTACATAAAGCCAACATTTTTTCCAAGCTGGGCTTTAGGGTAGGGTACCATCAAATAAGGGTGAAGAGAGAAGACATCTACAAGACTACTTTTTGAAACTCACCAAGGGCAGCATAAGTTCAGAGGGATGCCTTTTAGATTAACCAATGCCTCTACCACCTTCCCAGCCATCATGAACCAGGTGTTTGGCATATAATTTCTTCGCACTTAAAGTCTTTAAGGTGATTGCCAAATGTCTAACATGTTTTTTTAGGGAATTACTATACATCAAAATGTCATTAAAAAATACTTCTCTCAACAATTCACCATTAAGATGGATGCCAATAGAGTGAGCCTTAATGTAAAATCATAGGCCTATGGCATTCTTAAGTAAAAAAGCTAAATGGGAGACATTTAGGCCTCTCTATCTATGAAAAGGAGTTATTGGCAATTTTAATGGCAGTGACTAAGTGGAGACATTACCTAAAGGGGAATCATTTTGTTATTAAAACTGATCATGAGAGCTTGAAGTTCCCTTTTCAATAACCCTTCATACTTATATCCAAATTAATGGGGTTACTAAACTGCTAAAATTGGATTATAGCATCCAATATAGAACAAGGATGGAAAATAAAGTAGCAAATACCTTGTTAAGGATGGAAAACAATTGTGAAGAAGGAAAAGACATAAATGACGCAAAATATTATGTAATGCTTACCCAAATTCCTTAGTGGTTATTGACTGAGGTTATGACAAGCTACCAAAATGACCATATGGCCTTGAAATCAATTGCTTCCTTTAGCTTGGTATTTAATTCAAAGCCCCTCCTTTTTTTTTTTTTACTAAAAAGGATTATTAAGATATAACTAGAAGTTATACATTGGGTTCACTAGTAACTTAAGGCAACAGTTAATATCACAATTTTATACTTCAATTAGGGGGGATTTAAGGACTTAATACCACTTATTATGAGCTAAAGCAATACTTCTATTACCTTAAACTTAAATAGGAAATACTTCAATTTATAGTGAGGTATGAGATGTGTCAAAAATGCAAAGGAAAAAATATGACTTGCCTTAGGCTTTTACAATCATTAGCCATACTAGAATAGGTATAGAAGGACATTAGTATGAATTTCATTGAAAGTCTACCTTAATCTGAGGGAAAGGAGACTATTCTAGTAGTGGTTAATTGTATCACCAAGTATGGACACTTTATTGCCCTCTAATATCCTTTTATAGCCATCAGTGTAGTTAAAACTTTCATGGAACAAGTTTTTAGACTACATGGAATGCCTTAATCCATTATATCTAACAAAGACAAAATATTCTTAAACTTGTTTTGGCAAAATCTCTTTAAGCTACTAGGCACCACTCTTCACCTTAACACAATTTACAATCCTTAATCAAATGGCCAATTAGGAAGACTTAACAGATGCCTCAAAAATTACCTGCGTTAGATGGTCTTTCAAAAACCTTCTTAATGGCATAGGCAGATACATTTAGTTGAATGGTGGTACAACAATAGCTACCACTCAGCCTTGAAGATATCTCCATTCTAGGCCCTTTATAGGTATAATCCCATTTTCTTACTTAAACTTCCCTTAAACAACACAAAGGTAGTAGAAGTGAAGGCTTGGATTCAAGCGAGGCATAAGTTGAATGGGTTGCTAAGGGAACAACTCGCTAAGGCACAACTTTAAATACAATATTATGTAAATTAAGAGAGAAAAAAGGGTGTTTGAAATGGGAGAATGGGTGTATCTAAAACTTTAACCTTATAGGTAAACTTTAATAACTTTACGCAAAACCTTAAATTGGCTGCTAAATACTATGGGCCTTTCAAGGTGATTGCCAGGGTAAGATAGGTAGCTTATAAGCTATAACTTTCTCTAGGAGTAGCTATCCATTTAGTCTTCTATGTGTCATTACTAAAGAGATCAATAGGGAATTATCACCAACAACTCATACCCAATTACCCTTAATAAGGAAGGATTGTAACTTATTGGCTAAACTAATAGCCATTTTGGATCGCAAGATTATCAATAGGAAAAATAATGTTATCATTTAAGTGTTAATTTAGTGGTTTAGTTTGTTACATATAGATGCTACTTTAGAGGACTAGATGTTTATAACAAAGCAATTTCTTGAATTCAAGCCTTAAGGAAAAAGTTAGTTCGTTAGGGAAACTTATCATGAATTTTGGGTTTAAAAGTTAATTATGTGGTTCAATATCTATTGAATGATAAAAGAATGTAAGAGGTAAGTAAAAGTTTCAATAGCTATTAATGTAGCCATATTAATGATCAAAAGGGAGCAATAGCCATCAAATGAAATATTGTCAACTTTGTCATTAGGGACATTGAAAATTAAATGAAACAATTCATTTTGATGTAAATAAAAGGGAAAAATGGGATGTTGGGGAGATAGGTATGAGGAACCATGTGGCAACCTATGTGTATAAAGTTGGTTGTTATAATTGCACTAATCATAAAAGAATGCAATAACTTTTCCCTCATTTTCCCTATTTCTTCTCCTTCCTTTCCTTTTCTAAAACTCTTCCTCTTAACTCTGCAAGTCTAGCAATTCTATCTTAACCCTAACTTGCTCAAACCCACGCGCTCATTAAGATCCAAGGTATAACAGCATTTTAAGAAACCTTTTTGGTTTAATGAATCTTAATCCCTAAAGGAGTCAACTTTTATAAAATTTTGGTGGGATAATTTATTACCTAAAAAATCCACAAATGGAAAGGCAAATGCAGACATAGGTGGAAGTGCAAAAAAAAGGTTTTTGTTTAAGTAATTTTAATGATGAAAGTGATGATTTTAGTAAAGTCAATGGATTTTCTAATATGGGCATGGTCCCAATGGAAAACAGTGGGTCTAGGGCTTCCTCTGGTACTAGGTGGACCTAATGGGTGGTAAAAAAGCTAAGCTTATTAAGGAAGGTGGTTATGTCTCCCTTTTAAAGAAGTTTGTGTTAGAGTTTTTAAAATAAAAGGAAGAAATGAAAAGTTATGTCTTTTAGGATTTGAATTAGGAAGCATGTGTAGTTGCAAAACCACACAACTGTTGGACAGAAGGTTATGACCATTGGACAAGAGATCGTTACAAAAGTTAGACAAAAAGTCATGATTGTTGGACAAAAGGTTGTGATTATTGAAGAAAATGTTATGACTATTGGATAAAATGTTATGATTATTAAATAAAAGGTTATAACCATTGGACAAAATGTTGTGACTATTAGGCAAAAAGTCGTAATTGTTGGATAAAAGATTGTGACTGTTGGATAAAAGACTATGACTATTGGACAAAAGGTTATAGCCATTAACAAAAAGTCACTAACACTTTTATAAATACTAAGGTTTGCCACTTTTTTTTTTGGCATGAAATGTTTTTCTTTTCTTCTCTTGATTTTCCATTCTTTTATCAAAGATCCTATTGATATTGCTATTAAAATATTATAAACAAATTAGAGAGCAATTCTGAAAATATATTAACTTATTGGGGCTTGATTTCATTAGTGTAACTTGCAATTAAGTATGCTTGATTTTATCTTATGAGAGAATTTGCATAAACCTCTATTGCATATTAGTGAGGGCAAATTTTGCCTTAAGGAGAGTGACATTGGATACATGACTTAAAGTAATCTCTTTTAATTTTAGTACAACTTTATTTATGCACTAACAATCTTAAGGCAAAATAATATTATATTATGGTTGGTACATTAAAATAGTTGGCTTCCAATTTTGTGAAATTAGAAAAGTTTAATAGAAGAAACTTTATATGCTAGGAAGAGACAAAAATGAGAGATAGGTGATGAAATATACAGAGGACACACTTTGAACATAATATATGAATTATTTTTTTTATATCTATTATAATTTTCAAATTGCAATGAAACTATAGGAGAAATTAGAGATAAAATATATATAAGAGGATGTAACAAGTAAGTCTAAAAGTTATTAAGGTATGCCTTTCTTCTTAATCATGTGAAAAACATTAAATCAAACTATGATCATGATTTTTACATCATTTGCATGCTTGAATAATTATAATGGTTGCAAAAAGCTTTACTCAAAAGTAGGTGTCAATTATTTCGACACATACTCACCAGTGACTAAAATTGCCATAATGAATTACTTATTTTACACACCTTAATTCATAGCTCAATAATTTATTAAATGAATGTAAAAACAAAATTCCTAAATGGTGAATTAGAAGAAAAAGTATACAAAGCAACTTGAAGGATTTATTGTGTTTGGTTAAGAGAAAAAGGTGCGTAAATTAGTTAAATCATTGTATGGACTAAAACAAGCACCTAAGTGAAGGCATGTAAAATTTGATTAGGTGGTACTTGCTAATGGATTCAACATTAATGAATTAGACAAATATGTTAATAGTAAGTTCCAAAAAGGAAGAAATGTTATTATTTATTTATATATGAATGACATGTTACTTTTTGGAATTGACTTAAAACAAGTTAAACTTACCAAAATATTTTTGTCAAGTAACTTTGATATGAAAGACATGGGTAAGGCAAATGTCATCCTTAAAATCAAAATCTTACAAGATTAAAAGAGAATAATGTTATCTCAATTGTATTACATTGAAAAGGTTCTCAGTAAGTTTAATCATTTTAATTGTACACTAACCTTTATTTTATTTGATCTTGACATGAATTTTACTAAGAATATTAAAAGTCTAATATGTTAACTAGAATATGCCAAAGTGAAAAGTATTGGTCCCAAAAATACCCAAAAAGGGGTTAATTGGATAAACAAAGGGCATGAGAATATAATGTTAAAAAAAAAAGAACTAGTAATTATCTCAACAAAAAAAATATATAATATAACATGTGAATAAATTAATGTGATTTAAATGATGCAAATATTGCTCAACATAAGAATATAAATTAAGTAAATTTAAATCAACAAATAATTTGCAAAAGAAGAATATGTGTTATGATAAAAGAACTGTTGATTGTATGAGCTCGTAAAAGAAAATTAAATTTAAAAGGAATAGAATATGATAATTTATAGAGGTTCAAAGTTCTTATTCCCATGTCCTTTCCCCAAGATTACTGTCTTTGGAGTTTTAAATCCACTATTAAATTCCTAAGGAAGAAACCAAGTACAATTATAGTTGTACTAAGGTCTATGACCTTTTTACAACACACTTACACAATTGTATTTTTTCAAACTCTTGATATCTTAATTTTATACCCTCAAAATTTCACACCTTTTTTAAGGAATTTTTCTTGCTCATAACAGATACACTTTTGTTGTAATAACTTGTTATAAGCTTTTTGATATGTCTTGCTTCACTCTTTTGTTTTTTGTTTTTACTTTTCTACTGTAGATGAGTTTATATAAGTCCAAAAAAAGCCATTTGAAAAAAAAATGTTTGTTGATTCATTAAAGACATTATTCATTGGAATATTTTCCATATCCACAATTTGTTTGTTGTTATTGGTGTCCTTTACTTTCATCTTAAAACAAGCAACTTCCTTAATGAAAAACTAATCTCCAGGAAATGCTTACCTTTTTCCTCATAATTTATTTAAAATTAATTATATAAAAGTTCATCATTTTAATTAAAGGTCAACGATACAAAATTAATTCTAACAATTTATAAACCAATTATTAAGATATTCACTTACCATACAAAAAATGGAAATTCAAAAATCAACATTCGTGTATATTAATTTTAACAATTCATAAACAAATTTTTAAGGAGAATTAAGATATTCACTTACCATACAAAGAATGAATTTTCAAAAATCACCAGCCTTGTACAATTATCAAGAATATATTGTAATTTAAATAATTCATTGCTATAAATATATAAATTTAAATACTTGTAACACATATGGCAAAGATCATAAAATAATTATATTGGCACATCAAAATATGCAATTAATAACACATGATCTAATAATAGGATGTCTAATGTATGCAATGACAAGTATAAGGCTAGACATAACCTATGTAGTTGGTAGAATAAGTAAGCATACAAGTAATCTAAGTCACATGCATTGGCATTAAGTAGAATCTTAAAGTACCTACAGAAAATAAAGAATTATGATATAAGTGATACTGGCTACCTTTATGTTTTAGAAAGATATTTAGATACTAGTTGGATCACTAATAAAAAAGATTATACTTTAACCAGTGGATAGATCATTATGCTTAGTAAAGGTGCAATTTCTTGGGGTTCCAAGAAACAAACTTGCATAACATATTCTATAATGGCTACAAAATTTATAGCATTAGCTTCAATAAGTAAATAAACAGATTAATTAAGGAATTTGCTTAATGAGATACGTTTGTGGGAAAAGCTAATTGCACCCATTAATATATATTATGAAAATGCTGCGACTTTAGTAAGAACATATAATCAAGTATATAATGGCAAGTCTAGACACATTAGATTAAGACACAATTATGTAAAAGACTTGATTACAAATGAAGTAATCATTATTGATTTTGTGAGATCAAGTTAAAATATGGTTGATCTTTTGACAAAAGGATTAACAAGTGATATGTTGAATAAGACTTTAAGAGGGATGAGTTTCAAGCCTATAAATGCATATCACCAATAATGAAAACTCAACTTAATGCTTGATACAATGTCAAGTTTTGAGTTCAATAAGTTAAAGTACATCATTAGTGTGATTGAAACATTATAATCAATTTTATTTCTATCCTAATGTTACATAGTACTTAATTCCCACAAAACATTGGGAGGATAAATCTATAAGGCTCTTAACAAACTTGAAAAGGTATTTTATAGTGAGGGCCCTAGTTTGCCTATATAAATGTGGAATGTTTAGGTCGTTCCAATAAGTTAAAGGACTTGATTTAAAAATATTTGTGGAAAGGATATGGATACAATGACCTTTAATGTGTCAATTATTTAAAAAAAGAATTATAATAGTGTATAATCATTTGTGTTAACTGGTTTTACAACTTGTCAATAAGAATAGTTGGTTTAAAGCTTGTTTACCATATTATTCAAAATTATTGTAATGTCCTTTTCACTATATAAAGGTTCAATCTATAAGATACCTTTATTTATGCAAATCACTATTAAAATTATATAAGATCCATTATATTCTTTATATTTTAAAAATGGTAAGAGATTGTTAGAGTTTTCAAAATAAAAGGAAAAAAATGAAAAGTTATATGTCTAAGGATTTGAACTCAGGTGGCATATTTACCATACAACTGTTAGATTAAAGATCATGATTATTGGATAAAAAATTGTGACTATTGGATGAAAGGTTATAATTGTTGGACAAAAAGTCATGACTATTAAACAAAAGGTAATAATTGTTAGATAAAAAGTCGTGTTTGTTGAATAAAAGGTTATGATTGTTAGACAAACGGTTGTTACTGTTAGAAAAAAAGTGGTGACTATTGGATAAAAGGTCATGATTATTGGATAAAAGGTTATAATAGTTAGATAGAAAGTTGTGACTATTAGACAAAAGGTCATGACTATTGGCAAAAAGTCACTACTACTTCTATAAACACCAAAGGTCTACCATTTTTCTTATCTTCTCTTGATTTTTCATTATTCCATCAAAGATTCTATTATTTATAATATTGTTACAAAAATATTATAGACAAATTAGAGAGAAATTATGAAAATACAATAACTTCTTAAGTGTGCTTCATTTCATCATGTGAGGGAATTCACATAAACCTTTGTTACATATTAATTTTACCTTAAAGAGAGTAACATTGGATATATGACTTGAAACAATCTCTTTTAATTTTTAGTATAGCCCTATTTATGCACTAACAATTTAGTTGTAACACTCAAAGGACAAAATTTAGTTCATTGTCACTACCTTTAAATCCCCACTTGAAGAAATGCAAATTATTAAGCTAAGGAATGCTAAAGAGGTTAGAGATGGTATGAAGTAGAACATGATATTGAACAATCATCTTTACACTAACATCACCAGCATTTTGCATGTTAAAAAGTATTTAGATTATGAAAGCATATCTAATCCTTCCTCAGACTTTACAGTATATGGGAGCCTTGTGCATCGAGAACACTCTTTAAGTACAATAAATGCAAGTTTGGATCATAAGAGCTTGTAACAAGTAGATAACTCTTGTTTTGACAAAGACAGTGGTAATGGTAGTGATGATGGTAGGTCTAGCTCTTATAAAGGTAACTTCAAGAGTTTAGCTTTGCAATGTGAAGGTGTGTATAAAAATTAAACTAACTTAAAACAAAGCACATAGTAGATGAGTTAGGTATTCATAACACATGAGATATGATTCTTGGAAGACAATATAGATTGGAAGTGGAAACTAGCTAGGGTGGTCAGGAAAGTGAGTCTTATTCTGATTGGTATGCCTTTGATGGTAGAAAAGATATGAAATCCAACTATCAAGAGTGGATTGATAAAGATCTTGAGCAATTGTCTTTGTTAATGAACTTAAAGTTTTTGGTACTTAAAAGGAATGGAACTAGTAAGAACATTTGATATTATAAGAAGTCTTGGGAATGTCAATTATAATTATTCATTGTTATGTATACGAATAGATATTTTTAGTAATCCTGTTAAGCCTTCTAAAAGAGATATCAAGAAGTGGCTACGGCCTTCTTGAAATCTAAAGCAACGTTTGGGGCCTATTCTTAACATAAGAAATAGGCAAAGTCTTGCTCTTAATGTAGAGCAGCATCTGAGGCCTTTTCCATATTCAAGGAAGAGCCTAAGAGGTTCTAAAAAACAACACAAGGAACTTATCTAAATGAAAGTGATGTAATAGAGGTGTCTAGAAATTTATGATAGCAAAATTGTTACAAATAGGTCTAAAGCATCATCATTTGCCAAAAAAAAAAAAGAAAACTACTAAGATCAAGTCATCTGAATCTTCATGTAAGTGCATGTAGTTGGTGTAACGTGCTTTCTTGAAAATTTTCAAATTTTTGAATGAGAATTTGAATAACCAAAGAAAGTATATAGACCAAGGAGTAACTAGTGTTTGGAAATGCATGGTATATGGCAAGTTTGTTATCCTTTTGGTTACATGCCTAAAATTGCAGCAATTTATTTTTTTGTCTTTTGGCTTATGTCACCCATTTTTTAAAACAAGTAGTCGTTTTAGCAAATTGATGTTGTATAAGGAATTTTTTCTTAAAATGTGGAGGAAATCCTTTAGTTGGGTTTGTTTAAATAACATGTTATGCTTAAGGTTTTTTCTTTTTTTTTGTCCTTTAATTTTTTAGAGCCAATTGAGATGAAGGTCTATAGGTTCTAAATATGTCATGCAATTTAAGGACAACTTACAATTGTAACAATGGGTTAAGTTTACTAAAAATCATATTTTCCCTTTGATCTAACAATAAGACAATTTTAAAGTTGTGAATTTTAAACTCTTCATATGCATGTTAAAACTAGTAGGACCAATGGTTACAGATATATGGTAGGGGCATGTGTTTCTAATCATGTTTATTAAATGGTATAGTGGTTAATTGTAGTGATGCTGGTGTTCTTTATAGCTAATTAGTCATGGCAGGATGTAATTACTATTAGGGGTATTAGCTTTACATACCTATAATACTACTAGTTAAAGGGACATAAGACATGGGAAATTTAAAGTGAGTCCTTTTGTATGTCATTTAAAGATAAAAAGGCACATGGAATTGGAGCTTTCTAATCTTGTGCTAAGTTTAGAGGCAAGGACAAATAGCTGAAAACACTATATTGGACATTTTCTTTACTTTTTTTTCTCAAAAGGGAACCTTTTGGACTTTAAAGTACTTGTTATGTGTTCCTAAAAGTGCCTTGTTTGAAGGCCTATGCCTCTCTAACAATGGACATAATAAACTAAATGGTTCATATTATAAAGGCTACTTTTTGCCCGGATCAAATGGGCTAAAGCAACAATGGTTAGAGTAATATGTAAGTGATATTGTCATTTAAAATTTTATTGGATGGTTGGAAAAATCATAATCTTTTGTCCCTTTTCTTTCCTTTGCCTTACATCAGTAGTTTTGCAATTTCCTCACTTGAAGAAAGGCCAAAAGGCAAATGTGTTAATATAAAGGAGCTAATAAAATCCTTAAAGGTATTAACAAATGGTTGAAAAAACACCCATCTTTTGTCCTTAATTCTATCTCTTCCATATTTATCAATAATATTATCATGTCTACTGTTGTCATAGGTACTTAAGTGTTGTGAGATAACACTTTCCACATGATAATAACATACCATATGGATTACTTAAAGAGAGCAATATTAGGTGATAGCAACATATATATTTTTTCATCTTTCTGTGGCACGGTCGATTTGGTTTTATTGTTTAACATGAGCTTTATTTCTTGTTGATTGCTTTATTTGTATGCCTATTCTATTAACAACTCCAAAGTGTTCATAAATACATCAAGCTTAGCATAACATGCTTTTATATCTTGTAAGGTTAGATATAGAATAGAGCATTTGGATCTTCATAAAGCACTTTATGTATTGATAGGTTGGAGTTGCATACACATGTCAAAAGGTCCATAAGTTTAGTATATACTACTAGATTCTGGAGCCTTGTCAATCAAAGAAGACCTTATTATCTTGCCTCCAGTTGTTATCCTTTACAACAGTTCTATAACAAGTGATCATCTTGGAGAACAAATCATTTTAAGTGTGGAACAACTTGGTACTTTTCTTAGAGGTAAGTACTTAATATTTCTACTTTTTCCCATTTTCCTAATATTCCTTCTTATTAATGTAGTATCATTTTTTTTTTTCCAAATTCTTCCTTATTGATCAATATTTTAATCATTATGACAATTGTAATATAGAAGGACGAATCTTAGTGTAATTGTAAGATTATTCTATCATGACATAAAGGTCATACATTTAAGTTATTGAAACAACTTCTTTGTGAAAACAAAAGTAAGATTGTGTATATTTAACACTTCTTAAGACCACTTAATGTGAGAAATTCATATAGTGAGATGCCTTTTACAACTATTGTCTTATCCTAAAATCAGAATCATATCTATGAAGCCATTATTACAGCTCACCATGGTGCCACAAAATTATATCCCCTATCATGGATTATTAGCAAGTATCTAGTATGCATGAGAATATGATATGTTTATTCCCAATTATATGATTGTTTTTTTTTCAAGTTTTATTGAAGTTGGTGCCTTAGTAGTTCCTTCTTACTAAAGAAAGGGATTGCTAGCACTATTTTTTATTAGTTGTCACATATAGCTGTCCTTATATGTTAAACACATCGTGTGTTTTGTGTTTAAATTTTGAATTTTGAAAATGGTTACTTGCCCTTTATAATCCCAAGGAAAAGAGTTGGCTAATATGAATTGTTTAACTTATCAAGTCAATAATTAAAAAATGTAATGATGTTTAATAATTAAATCTTTATATATAATAAAAATTGTAGGCTAATGAAAGTGTGTTCTTTTCCTTAATTCCATTTGCCTTACTATTGTTGTTAGCTTTTGGTTTGTCTTACCTTTTCTTGTTATCTTCATTGTTGTGAAACTATTGAAAAAACCAAACTAAACCTTGCCCATCTCCCTTCTTCTATTAACAATTTGTTCCTAGATCTTCTGCTTTTTATTTTTTATTTTTTCCCTTTTTTATTTGTTGTTAAGATTTCTTTTCATTTTTTTTGCTACTATATACTATATACCTCTAAAGACTTTTGAAATTCTAACTTTGTTCCATTTGTTTGATTACATTATCATAAAGGACTATTTGTAGATAGGGTTTCCATACAAAGCCTTTGCTTCATTTCAACAGGTAGCTTCCACTTAGATGTCTTGGTTTAACTAGAATTAATGGACTTATGACCTAAACAATGACTTTACTTTTATCCCTGAAAATTGAGGTGATACTTATTGAATTATTGTTTGGTGTTCTTTTATGTTATGTGTTGTTTTTGTTATTTTTGTTTCTTGTTTTCTTTTCGTAATTAAAATTTCAAAGTTAAGGTTTGATTGAGGGAGACCAATATCATAGTACAATGGTAATGAATTTTAGTGGCACCTATTCTAGTGCTAGAAGCATCTAGGCTTCATAAGTATTGTATTGCAAACAAACTTGAAAGGTCTGATTTTTAAAAATTTGGTCTTAATAGCTCCATGAGGAGTAGTTAGAAAACCTAAAGCACTCTAGCAAATAAGGTAAAAAGTGTTTTATATGGCTATTTAGGCATTACAGATGTTGTTCTCACAACCTTATATGAGTTGTAATTGTTGTCAACTAAATTTAAGTGGACAAATAATTTGAAACCACATAGAGGGGCAAGAAAGTAAACCACAATATACTGGGGTTTTCATGAAAGAGATATATAAACCAAGACTTAGACAGCATAAGTGGTGGTAGATAGCCAAATAGAGAAAATAGCAAAACACAACATATGACCAAAGCACACCAATGGCAAAAGAGACCTTGGTGAGAAAAAACCCTACAACAAGAGAGAAACCACTGACTAGACGGCAAGAGACAACACGACAAGAGAGCAAAACGACAAAAGGAGAGCACGACAAGAGAACAATGGGAGAGCAGAACGGCAAGAGATCATAAATGTCACCACTGAGAGAGCAAACCAGAAACGACACCACCAGGAAAGCAAACCAAAAACAACACCACTAGGAGAACAAACCAGAAACGTCCCACCAGGAGAGCAAACTAGAACATGTGATGGTGTGACTAACCAGAAATAGGAGACCAAAAACAGGTGACTAAAAATTGGTGACCAGATCGTGAGACCTGAAACGGGTGACAAGGCCATGAGATAGGAAATGGGTGACCAGGCCATGAGACCTAAAACGGGAGACCAGTAAAGCTGAAACGGAAGACTAGTGAAACTAAAATGTGAGACCAGCAAAATGTGTAAACCAGATGTGCAAGAGACGTGAAATGACAGACCAAAAGTATAAGGCAGTCCGTGAGAAATTAAATGGTAGACCAATAGCATGAGGTAAGCCATAAGGTGTGAAACAGCAAACCAAAAGCATGAGTGTAAGCCGTAAAACTGTGAGACGATAAAAGCAGGAGTCGTGTGAAACAACCTAGAAAAGGAATTAGGTGAAGCAGTGGAAAGAACTCAACGTATTTCTAGATTTCTTCAAGAGAGGTTATAAAGTGTCGTGGTAGACTTTTAAGTAGCAGTGAAGTAGCCTATTCAATTCAACAAAGGCAAGATAAGGTAGAAGAAGGGTAGACATAGTAAGTGATACTCTTTGTATTATACTTGCTTGGTATTTACAATAGTAAAAGGAACAGAGGATTAAAACATCCATTGTAACTATATTGTGAACATCGGGAGTACCACATTGGTATTCTCAAGTATAATGGACTAACTCGGTAGACGAAGAGTCCCTACCACTGTGGATATATATCACATTGATAGAACCATGTAAATCTCTTATTTCCTTACTTTGATTTACATTCTATGTTTTGAATTGAGTTTTGAATGCAGTTAAAGTATCATCGAACCTATAACCTAAAGAAGACCGAATCAAGAACATCCAATCTATCTAATAAGTAAGGTGTCTAAAAGGTGACTTTGGGGACTATTGTGATTAGTAGGTAACAATAGATCTACCTTTGTCGAATTTGAGAAAGAGTTCGCTTTTAAGAAGAGGTTGAAGTTATTCACATACTTGCATATTGACGAGAGTGAAAGTATTAAATAAGTAGAATACTTTGACTTAAATTATTAGAATATGTTTTTAAGGGGTGTGATACTGATTCACCCCCCTCTCAGTATCACAGACTAGTAAATCTTAGGGTGAAATTGGGAACTTTAATTGGTATTAGAGCACAGGTTCACCAATTTGAAGTTTAACAACTTGGTGTACTAGTTTGAAGGGTTTCAGAAGTTTTAACTTATTCAGCATACTGAGAAATGGATGTCAATAGCAGCACCAGCATTACTTACAGCAAAAAGGTTCCAATCTTCAACGGAACCAACTACCATATATGGAGAGCGAGAATGCAGGTGGTATTTGCAAACATACGCATGAACGTGGTGAAATCTATATAGAAGGTTTTTATGGCCCTAGAAGAAGGTAAAGATTCAACCTCATAAGAATTAAGGTAGTTTGAGATAAATGGGAAGGCCTCAAACGTCATTATTTCAGCATTGATAGATGCTAAGTATGCTAAAGTTATGGATTACAAATTTGCTAAGAAGATATGGAACAGACTGTAGAAAGTCTATGAAGGTGATGACAGAATGAAAAAGGTCAAGCTTTAAGTGTTCAATGAGAGATATGAATCTCTCATAATGCAGAAATAAGATAGTCCAAGAGTTCTTCACTAGGGTTATTGATGCTGTAAACGATCTTAGAAGTCATGGGAAGAACAAGAAAGACTCATCTATTATGAAGAAAATTTTGAGAATTCTACCTGAGAGGTTTACCTCAAAGGTAGTAGCCATAGAGGAGAGTAAAGATCTCAATTCTATGTCTCTGCATGATCTCCAGTGCAATCTTATTGCATATGAGATGAGAATAAAGTCAACTGAGAACTCCTCAACGTTAAAGGTATCAAAAGAGGCAACTTTCAAAGTTATAAGACACTTGTAGATAAGAGAAGAGGAAGAATCATCCAGTGAGGATAATGATGGTGATGAGGAAGAAAGTGAAGGTAAAGCATTGGCTTACTTCACAAGAAAATTCAAAAAAGGTTCTAAGAAGGGAAAAAGACAGTTGTCCTTGAGATGTTATCGTTGTGGGCAGATTGGACACTTTGCTTCTCAATGCAAAGTGAAACTTAATGATGAAGATGAGGATGGTGATGATGAGCAGAATTCAAAATGGAGAAGACCATCGTTCAAATCAAAGAAGTCCAGCAACAAGACTGCCAACTCATAAAAGAAGAAAAGAGGCTCATTCAAGAGTTATGTGAGTCAGACAAAAGAAGCTGATGAGGAGGAAGATGAAGACTCATCAGATAAGTATGCCTTTATGGCATTAATTTAAGGTGGTAGTTCAACTTATGAAGAGGAAGAGGAGGTTGATGAAGAAAAATAAGGAGCAAAACTTGGAAAAATTCAATACTAGGTTTGATGAAGGTATCTTTGTGGGATACTCAACAAAGACAAAAGGTTATAGAGTTTTCCTATATAATTTGGGAAAAGTGATCACGTCCAGTGATGTGAGAATAGATGAGAACTAGAAAACAATATAGAATGAAAAAACTGAGGACAATGAAGAAGATGACTTCAATGTAAATGAAGAATCAGACCAACCTGAAGAAAATGAACTAAAAGTAAGTTTAGACTCGGAGAAGAGTAAGTCTGAAGATGAAGAAAAAGATCCTCTTGCAACTAAGATTGTGTAAAAAAGAAAGACAAAGAAAACGTGGACCAGTGCTCATCAAGGAAATTAGATCATAGGTGACCCATCAGCAGGAGTTACAACAAGAAGAAGAATTGTGGGAGCTACTATTTTACTCTGATAAGTTGAACCTAAATTTGTTAAAGAGGCTATACAAGACAAAGCCTAGGTCAAAGCTATCAATAAGGAGTTAGATCAAATTGAGAAGAAAGATACATGGGAGCTGGTTCTAAGACCCACTAATAAGAATGTCATAGGAACAAAATGGGTGTTTAAGAATAAAAACAATGAAGATGATAAGGTAATAAGGAACAAGGCCAGGCTGGTTTACAAAGGTTACACTCAGATAAAAGGAGTAGATGTTAATGAAACGTTTGCACCAATGGCAAGGTTAAAAACTATTAGAATGTTCCTAACTTTAGCAGCACATAAGAGGTATAAAGTTTATTAGATGGATGTGAAATCAGCCTTTCTGAATGGGCTCCTAAAAGAAAAAGTATATATTGAACAACTCAATGAAGTACAAATCAGTGAGGTTGAGACACACGTATGCAACCTGAAGAAAGCCTTATATAGCCTTAAACAAGCCCCAAGAGCATGGTATAGTAGGCTAGATGCATACTTGAGAAGGTTGAACTTTAGAAGAGGAATAATTGATAATAACCTATATGTGTTCAACTTAGAGAATGGACAGCTGATAACTATAATATATGTAGATGACATCATCTTTAGAGGGGATCACTCTGAGTTATGCCAAGAATTTGCACAGAAGATGAGTGAGGAATTTGAGATGTCATTGATTGGAGAAATGACTTTCTTGGATTACAGATAAAACAGTGTGAAAATGGTATTTTTATTTCTCAAATGAAATATGCCAAAGAGATGCTGAAAAAGTTTGGCATGGAGGATAGCAGGCCTGTTAGTATCTCTATGATAGTGGGCTGTAAGTTAATAAAAGATCAAGAAGGAAGAAGTATAAGCCCTACAAAATACAGGAAGATGATAGGGAGTCTTCTGTACCTTGCAGCATCAAGGCTTGATCTTATGGAAGCTGTGTGCTTTGCCAGTTGATTCTAAGCTGATCCTAAGGAATCTTATGTGTTGGCAATGAAAAAAATCCTAAAATACCTCAAAGGGACACTGGAAATGGGTTTATGGTATCTTGCCATGGATTCTGTAAAACTACAAGCATACACTAATGCAGACTGGGCAGGAAGTACAAATGATAGAAAATCAACCAGCGACTGTAGTTACTTAGGTTTAAAGTGTATTGCATGGTTAAGTAAAAAGTAAAACAGTGTTGCTTTGAGCACAACTAAGGCTGAGTATTAGCTGCTTGTACAATATGTACTCAAGTGATATAGATGCAAAGACAATTGGTAGACTTAGGTGTTAAAGTGAAGTTACCAGTAAGTGTACTTTGTGATAATTAAAGTGCTATTGATCTCAGCAAGAATCCAGTTCAACATTCAAAGAGCAAGCATATTGACATCTGGTAACACTTCATCAAAGATCAAGTGGAACAGGGTACAATTCAGTTGGAGTATATTGGCACTAAAAATCAAATTTCAGATATTCTAACTAAAATTCTGTCCATAGAGCTATTTGAAAAGCACAAATTGAGTCTATTTGTGCAAATGCTTCATCAAGCTTGAAAATTAGGTGAATCCTCCATCGCTACTTTGCGAATTTTTTAGAATTGTAATTGGTTGGCAAAGGGGGAAAGAAGCAATAATGTAGGGGGAGCTGTTAAGAAAAGGGGAGTGCATATTTAGGGGGAGTTATAATTGCTGCACAATGGCTTTTTGTTATACGTGTTGCCAACCATTACAAAGGAGGAGATTGTTGTTCCTACAGCCTTATATGGGTTGTAATTTTTGTCAACTAGATTTAAGTGGGTAAGTAATTTGAAGCCACATAGAGAGGCAAGAAAGTAAAGCCACATGAAGGGGTAAGAAAGTAAATCACAATATATTAGGGTTTTCATGGAAGAGATATATAAACCTAGACCTAGACGGCATAAGTGGTGGTGGATGGCCAAATAGAGAAAACAACAAAACATAACACACAACCAAAGCACACTAACGACAAGAGAGACCTTGGTGAGACAAAACCCTATAACAAGAGAGAAACCACTAGCTGGACAACAAGGAGACAACACGGTAAGAGAGCAAAACGACAAAAGAGAGCATGACAAGAGAACGGTAGGAGAGCAGAATGGCAACAGAGCAAAACGATAAGAGATTAGAAACGTCACCACGGGGAGAGCAAACTAGAAATAGCACCACTGGGAGAGCAAACCAGAAATGACACCATCGGGAGAATAAACCAGAAACATCACCATCAGGAGAGCAAACCAGAACGTGTGACTGAGTGACTGACCAGAAACTAGTGACCAAGCCGTGAGACCTGAAACAGGAGACCAGCAAAGCTAAAACGAAAGACCAGTGAAACTAAAACATGAGACTAGCAAAACATGCAAACCAGAAACATGTGAGAGACGTGAAATGGCATACCAGAAGCATGAGGCAGTCCGTGAGACGTGAAATGACAAACTAATAGCATAAGGCAAGCCATGAAACGTGAAATGGTAGACCAGAAGCGTGAGTGCAAGTCGTGAAACCTTGAGACGGTAAAAGCAAGAGTTGTGTGAAACAACCTAGAAAAGGAATTTGGTGAAACATTAGAAAGAACTCAACGTATTTCCAGATTTCTTCAAGAGAGGTTAGAGAGTGTTTTAGTGGACTTCTAAGTAGCAGTGAAGTAGCATATTCAATTTAACAGAGGTAAGACAAGTTAGAAGAAGGGTAGATACAGTAAGTGACATTCTTTGTATTGTACTTGCTTGGTATTTGTAATAATGAAAGGAATAGAAGATCAGAACATCCATTGTAACTACATTGTGAACATCAGAAGTACCACACTTGTATTCTCAAGTATAGTGGATTGTCTCGGTATAGGAAGAGTCCCTACCACCGTGGACGTATATCATATTGACAGAACCACGTAAATCTCTTGTGTCCTTACTTTGATTTACATTTTGTGTTTTGAATTAAGTTATGAATGCAGTTAAAGTATCATCGAACCCATAACCTAAAAAAGATCTAATCAAGAACATCCAATCTATTTAATAGGTAAGGTGTCTGAAAAGTGACTTTGGGGACTATTGTTATTAGTAGGTAACAATAGATCTACTTTAGTCGAATCTGAGAAAGAGTTCACTTTTAAGAAAAGGTTAAAATTGTTCACATACCTACGTATTCACAAGAGCGAAAGTATTAAATAAGTAGAATACTTTGGCTTAAATTATTAGAGTGTGTTTTTAAGGAGTATGATACTAATTCACCTCCCCTCTCAGTATCACAGACTTGTAGATCCTAGGGTGAAGTTAGAAACTTCAACAGAAGACCTTGATAAACTTATAATTAAGATCAAGAAGTAGTGTGTAATTAAAAGCAAAGAGATTGAAATAGTTACAAAAGCATCTCTTAATATTTAGGAACAAGTGGAATTAGTTTATATTTAGAATATAGCTAAATGGTCAACAACATATCTTTTGCCTTTTGTTATCATAGACTCAAAACTATAGCAGATTAGGTTGTCTTACATTGTTAATGTAATGAACACAAGTTTTATCTATGGCTAAAAGAGGTGTTTACTATAATGAATTAAATAGATATTCATTTGGGAATTTTGCAAACTTAATCAAATTTTTATCTTTTAGATGAAATGAACACAGGATAATGATTTTTTTTAATGAATATCCTTGTTTTGTTTTTCATTTACTATTTTTTTCATTAGGTTTTGTTGATATACTATAGCATAATTATGAATGAAAGGGTATTCATATCTCTAAATTCCATCTACCTAAATCCCTTCTTACAAGGGAAAAATATTTGTCTAATATAGCCTACTGAATTTACCACAAACTTTAGAGTTGACATAAAGGTCTTTCTTATTTTACCTTTAAATCAAATTACATTATGGAATGGTTTATATAGGTGAAAATTATTGGAAACTCTAAAATATCCAACATACCTATTAAGTGATGGGAAAGGGAAAACGGAGTACAAACTATCTAAGAGACCTCTCCTACTTATTTGAATTTGTGAAAGGTTGTTTAAATAATAAAAGTAGTAACTTAAACAATCACATAAAAAAAACATATCAATTTTTACATGAAAAATCCCTTTAAAATAAAAAGGAAAAACCATAAGACATAATGGTCTAAAGATCAAATTCATTATAATCAATTAGTGAGTACAATAATGGTATAACCTCAATTACATTAATCAAATTGAATAAAGTCAATTTGAACCTAGTGAAAGGTCAAATAAGTTAATTAATAAGAACCTAACACATTCTGTCAATAATAGCTTAACAACCAGATTTCAAAATAATAATCCAACCATTCAAGATGAAATTCCAATTGTCTCCTACTAGTTAGCCAAATTTCAACTCAATTGAACATAGATTGATGTCTATCTACATGGTTTATCAAAATTACCACAATAAAGAAAACATAGTATTACCATAAATAAGTGATTACAATTTTAAGATAAAAACTTGCCCTTATAAAAAACCAAATCACGATTTAACTATTTAAAATCAAGAAATATATGTCCTCTATCAATTGACTAAAAATTAGCTTGATTGAACTACAAATGACCTTCCAATTATAAGGTTGATTGAAATTGTATACAAAACAACTTCCTAAAACACAAACCACAAAATATAAATCAAGAAACCATACTTACAGTCTACCAAATTTAATCTCCATCGTTCAAAATAGAAAACAAGATATTCTTTATCATCCAACAAAAGTTTAGTTCAATCAAATAAGAATTCATTATTGGTTTTGAAAACAATGATTGTTGTTCTTAATGAAATTCTTTCCTCTGTTATTTTTTTTTTTATTGACCACCTCTTAACCTTAATTACTGACTCTTATTTTCTTTATTGTATAAATGAGGTATTTATACCTCATGAAGTCATCTCTTTATTATTATTATATTATAATTATGATTCCCTTAACATAGAAAGGGATTTACCTATATGAAGATATTGACTATCTCAATCAATAAACAACACAACTTAAATTTTTCTCTTAGCAATACCTTTGGTAACATATCGGTAGTATTCCCATCGGTATGAATCTTTTCAGGTGCTAGTTATTTAGAATCAAAAACATTGTATATCCAATGATACTGTATATCAATATGCTTTGATTTAGTATAAAAAAATCATATTTTTACCAAAATGGATTATACTCTAACTATCACAATACAACACATACTTTGATTGCTTAAAATCAAGCTCTTTTATGAATCTGTTCATCCAAATTTACTCTTTAGTTGCTTTTGTTATAATAATGAACTTTTCTTTTGTAATTAATAATGTAATGTACTTTTGCAACCGTGATTGCCAACTAACCGCTCTCCCTAAAAAGTAATCAAATAACCTGAAATAGATTTTTTGTAGTTAAAGTTACCAGTCATATCTAAATTTGTGAATCTAAAATAAGAGTAGGTCCATCACTCCCAAAACAAAATTTGAAGTTAATAAAGCCTCATAAACATCTCAATGTTCACTTCACTGTATTTTAATGCTCCTTACCAGAATTTGAAAGAAACCGACTAACTACACAAACTACATATGCTTATCTAGCCTCATATATACTATTGCATACATCAAACTGTCCATAACTGATGCAAAAGGAACTCTCAACATCTCTTCTTTCTCTTTTACTATAAAAGGACAATGTTTAACTAATAATTTAAAGTGTATAACAAGAAGAGTGTTAACCACTTTATCATTATCCATGTTAAACTTTTAAAGTACCTTTTCAATGTACTATTTTTGAGACAAATACAACTTTTTAACTTTTCTATCTTAAGTTATTGATATATCAAAGATCTTCTTTATTGGTCTTAAATCCTTCATGGCAAAAGACTTGTTTAATTCTCACTTGAACCCTTGTTATCCCATAATAGACTTGAACTTCTTGTACCATTGTCTAGGCACTTGTTTCAAGCCATAAAAGTTCTTTTTTAACCTACAAACATAATCCTCTTTTCTTTTAACTACAAAGCCTTATGCTTATTCCATATAAATTCTTCTTCTAAATAACCATGGAGAAAAACTATTTTCATATTCATTTGCTCAATTTCTGAGTTTTGGCATACAACCAAACTTAACACAACTCAAATGGAAGATTTTTTTACTAGTGGTGAGAAGATATTATCAAAATTGACATCTTGTTTCTGACTAAATCCTTTAACAACTAATTTGTCTTTATATCATGGATATAAAGTAATTTTTTTCTTGCTTTATCCTATAAACCCACTGATTTTTCAAAGTTCTTTTACCCTTAGGTAATTTCACCAATTCAAAAATAGAGTTGTTATATAAAGGTTTCATCTTATTTGTCATAACATATATCTAGTACTACTTATACTTACTTTCTAATGCTTTTTCATAACATTTAGGTTCTCCCCCATCAATTAATAACATAAATTCATCATGTGAGTATCAAGTAAAAGGCATTTAAATTTGGTTGGACCTTCGTAGTTGAAATGAAGGTTAGGGTGAGGTTGAATAATATTTTATGAGAGTATTGAGATAATGTGCACCTTTTACATTATGATCTTACTAAACATTCTTTCTATATTCTTGAACATCATGTTCAGCATAACTTAAAACATCTATAGGTGTCTGAGAAATTAGATTAATATCAATAAGGTTATCATTAACTTGTGCAGATACCTTCTCAATGTCTTTAATGTTCTAATCTTTAAAGAACACAGTATCTTTACTTCTGATAAGCTTTTTTTTAATCGAATCATATAATTAGTAGCTGAAGTCATCCTCACTAAAGCTAAGAAAGATACATTATCATGTCTTTGCATCTAACTTTGCTTGTTCATCTTTAGGGACATAAATAAAAGCCTTACAGCCAAAGACTTACAAATGATCATAAGAGGCTTCTTTACCAATCCAAATTTTGTCTGAAAAATCACCCTACAAAGGAACATTAGGAGATAGATTAATCACATGTGTTGTTGCATTCAGGGTTTCACTCTAAAAGGATCTAGGTAGCTTTACATATAAGAGCAGACATCTAACTCTCTTAAGCAATGTTTTGTTTATCCTTTTAGCTAAGTCATTCAACTAAGGTGTCTTTTAGTGTATAATTCTATGTATTTTATAATACTCATCAAATGGATTACTGTACTCACCAACATTATCAATACGAACACATTTCAACTTTTTTCCTAGCTATCTTTTAATCAAAAAAATAAAATTGTTTAAATATATCAAAGACCTTATCTTTGGCCTTTAAAACATAAACTCAAAGTTTCATCAAATGATCATTAATAAAAGTCATAAAATAATGAGTACTACTAAGTAAGCATACCTATAAAGGACCACAAACATCAAAATGCACCAACTCTGGCAACTTCAATTTTTTAGAAGAAGGGTGACTCTTAAATGTAACTCTTTTTGCTTTTAGCCAAATAATGAGAACATCTTTTTAAAATTACATTTTTTATGCCTAGAAGCTAATTTTTCTTGTCAAACAATTCATTTCCTTTTCACTCATATGAATAAGTTGTTTATATCATAAATCAATCAAAATCTCATTTTTTATTGTATTCACAACATCTCTAACAACAAAAGCTTTAATAAAATATAAATTAAAGCATTTCTTACCTTGTGTCACAACTAGGGAACCTTTGGTAGGTTTCTATTAACTATCATTAAAGATACTACAAAAGCTCTTATCATCAAACTTCTTGTTGAAGTTAAATTCAATCAAATATTTGGAACATGTATAACATCCCTCAATGTCACTTGTGCTCCACTACTAGTCTTTAAGCAAATATCACCAATACCAATGACTTCTACTAGGTTATTATTACCCATCTTTAATACCCTATGATTATCATATATATATATATATATATATATATATATATGAAGAAAAATTCCTTTCATAAAGTAATATAGAGGGAGGCACCATTATTTACAACTTAATCAGTCTTATAAGATTTCAGATTAATTACATTTTCATCACAAACAATAATAAGTCACCAATACCAAAAGCTGATGTAGTAGTAATACGATCATTATCATTATACCTTTTCTCATACTTAATACTACCATCGTTATTTTCTTTCTTCCCCTTATAGCATTTCTTATGAATATGACCCATCTTTCCACAATGATACTAGACATTTTAATACTTTGATTTTAACTTACTTTGGTTATTATTTTTACTCTTTATGCCATTTGCCTTTTCTTGGTTTCTCCTTATATTTTTAGTAACTAAAACCTCTAAATTGAATGATGATAACCTTGAGATCTTCCTCTCATCTCCTCATTCAACATACCCTCTTTCATAAGTTCTAATGAAATAACACCACCAGAGGAAAAATTAGTAAGTGAAATTCGAAATGTCTCTCATAAATTAGTTAATGTAGCAAGTAAACATAGCTTGAGAACCTCATTATCAAATTTAATGTCTATACCCAATAATTGATTAATAACACCCTAAAACTGATTCAAATGGTCAGTAATTAAACTCACTTCTTTATATCTTAGTTATATCATTATTTTTAATATACAATTTATTATTACCAAACTTTGAAACATACAATGTCTCAAACTTGCTCCATAAAGTCCATGCATGTGTCTCATTACAAATGTGATTGTAAACATTATCATAAACAAACTACTATATTAAGTAACAAATTTGTTGATGCTCAAATTCTCATTCGTTATCAGTCTTTGACTAAAGTTTAGAAGCAACAAATATTGACAAATGCATTTTCTTCACAAATAAGAGATCTTTTATTTTCTCCTTTACATATGATAATTCATATCATTCAGATAAGACATTCTATTCACATTCAACTCTATCATTCAAACAAGTCAAAAACATAACTAGGCTTTGATACCACCTTGATGGAAAAAGGACAATGGAGTACAAACTACCTAGGAGACCTCTCTCACCTGTTTAAATCTATGAGAAGTTAATTGAATAACAAAGTTAGTAACTCAAACAATTACATAAAAGAATACATCGATTTTTATATAGAAAACTCCTTCAACGTAAAAAGGAAAAACCACAAAACATATCAGTCCAGAAATCAAATTTACTATAATTAATAAATGAGTACAATAGAGATACACAACCCCAATTACATTAACCAAATTTAACAAATTCAATTTGAACCTAGTGAGAGGTCAAATGAGTTGACTAATAAGAAGTAGGTATGTTCTATCAACAATAACTCAACAATAAGTTCTCAAAACAACAATCCAACCGTTCAAGATGAAATTCCAATTGTCTTCTACTTGTCCAAATTTCAGCTTAATCAGACCATATATTGATATTCATCTACAAGGATTGTCAAAACTACCGCAATAGAGAGAATAGAGTTTTACCAAAAATAAGTGATTATGATTTTGAGATGAAAACTTACCCTTATAGAAAGTCAAATCACAATCTAACCATCTAAAATCAAGAAATATGTGTCTTCTATCAACTGACTAAAAAATCAACTTTATTGGATTACAATGATTTTTCGATTACAAGGTTGATTGAAATTGTACATAGAACAATGTTTCAAAACATGAACTACAAAATATAAATCAAAAAACCATACTTACAGTCCACCAAGTCTAATCTTCACGTTCAAAATGAAGAACAAAATGTCCTCTATCAATAAGCAAAAGTTTAACTTTATTAAACAAAGAGTTATCATTAGATTTTGAAAAAAAAAAAAATAACTATTACTCCTAATGGAATTCTCTTCTTTTTTTTTTTAATCGGCTACCTCTTAACCCTAATTTCTAACTCTTATTTTCTTTATTATACAAAAAAGGTATTTATACCTCACAAAATCATATTATTATTATTATTATTATTATTATTATTATTATTATATTTCCCTCCACATAAGAAGAGATTTATCTAACATAAAGGGTAAAGAATGACAATGAAATATGAGCTGTGTTTAGACCTTTTTGAACCAACTCAAGAAACTAAAACATGAGATTGTAATGCATCATGTTTGTTAGGTCGATTTATGTTATGTTGTCTATCTGTATGAAGTTGAAATATTTGTTGTCAATTAATGTTCCTTTTAAGTTATGCAAACTCAACTTTTCCATCAGACTGTTGTAGTCTACTAATGTAAAAATGTATGCCTTTAAAAGATTGGCAGCTTTACTCCGGGGATGTCGACATGCTTTTAGGGATGACACTTATTTTACCGTGAAGATCTAGAACTTTGTAATTGGATTTTGGATAACATAGGGATGAAGATAAGCTTTAAGAATCCTACAAAAGGAAAAGATAGTCCTAAGAGATAGGTCAAAATTTTGAATAGAAGAATAGGTTGTTAAATTAATTAACATGAGTGACCTATGTTATTTAAAGTATGACCCAAAATAAAAGGACTAATATGATGGTCGGTTAGGCATAACGGTAATTTGGGTCATCGGGTTTAAAATCCCTCCACTCTCCCTATTAAGGATAAACGTTACAGGAAGAGAAGTATCTTCCTATTTAAGATAACTGTTACAGAAGAAGAGGTTTTTATGAAAAGGTAACTGTTACAAAAAAGGAATAAATTGTATATATATATATATATTATTACAAACCTTTGCTAGGATCTCAACCATCAGGGAGAAAACATAAAGAAAAAAAAAGGGAAGGGTAGGAGAAAAGAGAGAAGCGTTCAGGAACGAAACGGAAAAAGGATTCTCATCTTCGCTACAAGACATCAACATAATGGACAATGGTATGTTGATTTCATTACAGTTTCATTGCTAGTAATCGTATAAAAAAAGATCTTGCATTATAGAAATAAGAATTTCAGAAAGAGAAACTCTAGAAAATTCCAACAATTGGTATCAAAGCGGGTCAGCAAATACTGCGATTTATTTTCCTTTTATTTATTTACGCCGTACAATATTTTATTTATTTTTTTTGCATATAATGGACAATGTAGGGCGCATAAACGTGTTCTTTACATTGTTTTGTTTCTTGCTATGCTTAACGGACAATGACGATGACAGACGTTGAAAAGGGAAACGCCGGCCATGGAAGATCCACACCGTCAAAACGGCTGGCGTCAAAAGGAAAAGGGAAAGTTGGCACAATGACTGTACGCCGTTGAATCCGAATGGATCTGGGTATTACGGATCCGTCTCACGGTGTAGGCCGTGCTTCTGGGTGCAGCTACCAAACCCGAATGGATCTAGGCATGGCAGAACGGCATCAGGCGAGGCTAAGGTTTCATGAACGGCCGAAGACACAGATCGGTCTTGATCCGGTGTTGCCGCTTCACAATTTTAGATCCGGTGAGAGCTATGCTTTCGGGCAGGTATTCGAATCGGATCTGGCGGGTACGGCGGAACTCGGGTCATTGGATTGTGCGACAGGGTTTGCCAATGTGGGTATGCACCAGCCATACCCGCGTCACTGGATTATGCGACACAGGCTTGCCAGTGAAGGGTGGTGAACCATGATACGAGCTTGTCAGTGAAGGGTGGTGCAACCACGATGCAAGCTTGCCAGTGAAGGGTCTGTGCCAACGGGTCGAGTTCGGACTCGATGGCACGGGGGCTCCGTCAATCCTTTAGAGATAACTTGGGGCAACACGCGAGCGACGCCTACAGTAAGGTGGTGCTACCACCGCAGGTTGCTCGGCTAAAGGCAGCACGCGGGTGACGCCGCGGTACAGTAACGCTGTCATCGAAAGTCACTTAGTTGGAGACTTTCTCTCCAGTCTCTAAGAAAGACTCCTTAAGAATTATTATGACTTTGGTGGCTCATAATGATCTAGAGTTCCACCAAATGGATGTAAAGACCGTCTTTCTGAATGGTGACTTGGAAGAGGAAGTGTATATGAACCAACCTGAAGGTTTCATCACCACCGGGCAAGAAAATTTGGTGTGTAAATTAAGGAAATCGATATATGGACTGAAACAAGCCTATCGACAATGGTATATTAAGTTCAATAATACCATTACGTCATACGATTTTGTAGAAAACACCATTGATTGGTGTATCTATATAAAGGTCAGTGGGAACAAGTTCATTATATTAGTCCTATATGTCGATGACATTCTTTTGGCTGCTAATGACATAGGTTTGTTATATGATGTAAAGAAATTTCTCTCTGAAACTTTTGAAATGAAAGATATGAATAAGGCATCCTATGTGATAGGAATAGAAATATTCCATGATAGATCACAAGGATTATTACGATTGTCTCAGAAAGGTTATATCAATAAAGTATTATAGAGATTTAGAATGAAAAATTGCTCAACAGGAATAATTCCAATTCAAAAAAGGGACAAGTTCAATGAATTGCAATGTCCAAAGAATGATTTAGAACGGAAAGCGATGGAATCAATTCCCTATGCATCATTGGTTGGAAGCCTGATGTATGCGCAAACATGTACAGCCAGACATCAGTTTCGCAGTTGGAATGTTAGGCCGATATCAAAGTAATCCTAGAATAGATCATTGGAAAGCCGGAAAGAAAGTACTTAGGTACTTACAAGGCACCAAAGATTATATGTTTACTTATAAAAGATCAAGTCATCTTGAAGTAGTAGGCTATTCATATTCAAATTATGCTAAATGTATAGACTTAAGGAAATCTACATTTAGTTACATGTTTCTCCTAGTTAGAGGCGTAGTTTCCTGGACAAGTGGGAAGTAGTCTGTCATTGCTACTTCCATTATAGGAGTTAAATTTGTAGCATGTTTTGAAACTACTATTCATACATTATGGTTGCAGAATTTTATCTTAAGGCTTGGTTTAGTCGACAATATAGAAAAGTCATTAAGAATTTACTGTGATAATTCCGCAGTAGTTTTCTTCTCTAAGAATGATAGGTATTTTAAAGGTGCGAAACATATGGATTTAAAATACCTATCTGTTAAAGAAGAAATGCAAAACCAAAGAGTGTCCATTGAGCATATTGGCACTGAGATGATGATAACGGACCTGTTAACTAAAGGTTTGCCACCAAAAACATTTCCTGGACAAGTTGATCGGATGGGCATTATGGACAGGTCCTCATTCTTTTGAAAGCCAATATTTTAGGATGCTCATATCATTGTGACACTCATGAATTCAATTAAAGTTATAGTTTTGCTTGTGCTTTGTTATCTCTGTTTAGATGTATACAATTATGGTTTGTGAGATAACTAATAGCATATATGGGAATGACAATTTAAAGTTTCAATGTTCCTCAGTGAGGTTATTATGAATTATGATGATTATGTGATACATGGAAGGAACCATGTTACTATAAGATATGTGAACGCTATGATCCAATCATTTTAATTCAATCAAGTATTGTGATTTGATGATCTTTAAGAATTGTGCGCACTTAATTGTTATTGATTCATCAAGTCATAACATGGGCCAAGTGGGAGATTGTTAAATTAAAACATGAGTGGCCCATGTTATTTAAAGTATAACCCAAAATAAAAGGACTAATATAATGGTCGGTTAGGCATAACGGTAATTTGGGTCATCGGGTTTAAAATTCCTCCACTCTCCCTATTAAGGATAAATGAAGAGAAGTATCTTCCTATTTAAGATAACTGTTACAGAAGATGAGGTTTTCCTTGAAAAGGTAACGGTTACAGGAAATGAATAATATGTATATATATATTATTACAGACCTTTCCTGGGTCTCAACCATCAGAGAGAAAATGTAAAGAAAAGAAAGAGAAGAGTAGGAAAAAAGAGAGAAGCGTTCAGGAACGAAACAGAAAGAGGATTCTCATTTTTGCTACGGGACATCAGCATAATGGACAACAGTATATTGATTTCATTACAGTTTCATTGCTAGTATTCATATAAAAAAAGATCATGCATTATAGAAATAAGAATTTCAAAAAGAGAAATTTTAGAAAAGTCTAATATAGGTGAACAAATAGACTTATGATTGATGAAGCGTAAATGCTGTGCTAAACCTTGGAAAGGGATCGACAAATAAATTTAAAAGGAGAACTTGTGGAAGATAATACTCAAGCATAGTTTTACTTTATTTGAATGAATCCAACAGTATTTTAAGGGTGACATACTACAATGCGAAGTCTAAGGGTCATATGTCCGTATTCTTATTTTTGTTTTTGCGAAGAAATTGTTCGGCCACTTAAAATGCCTAAAGAGGGTAATGTATCAACGTCAGAGTGATGATGCAAATATGTATTGTACAAATTGAATGTTCATACATACATACATACAAGAACATTTACAGGTTCTTGTAAGGAAATCGACAACAAAAAGAAATATTAGTCATATTTTGTGTTTGTGTGGATGGGGGCATTAACCCAATTTGTGAAAGAATTTTGGAAGATTTCTGTTGTATGATTTGACTGAAAAATCTATACACTTGGCTGTTCTAGCTACAACTCCTGAATTTTTAATTTCATCAGTGCAGTAATGATTCTCTTATCTCCTCTGGAAGTTCAAGAACTTCATGGAAAGGGCAAAGACAAGGGAGAAGAGGAGGACCCAACCGATATTTGCGAGGACTACTGGCTGGAGAAAGTCATGATGAAAACCAAAGTACTCCTTCACAAATCTATCTACGGCCATTGGTTGTGATCCTGGAATCTGAAGAAGCCTTTTGTTGTCCCCAACCTGAGATGTGGTGATGCCGTTAATTGTCCATGCGACTGGATTGCACCAATAAAGCCATCTCCACCACTTGGGGATTAGCTGTAACATTTTTAGCAGCAACACTTAAAATGTTACCTCAAGCAAAATGATCATAGTAAGTTCCAGTTGGATTCAAGAGTGAAATTACGTACTGGCCTGGGGAGTAAGAAACCACTGAACAAGTTCCAGATGTTCACAAAGAAGACCATAAGAACGGCAGCAAGTTGAGGGCTAGGAGTGAGGGCAACAACCATCATCCCAAACAATGAAAAAGTATGTGAAGCAGATAAAAATGAAGAAATAGTAGTATATGAACTTGTCCAGATGAAAATGGAACCCAATCATGGGGTACAAAGGAAGAGCATAAACAAGGGATTGGACCGCAACATAAATCATCTCTATGGCCACCTGGATCAAAAAAAATTTCATTAACAGCAAAATCAAATTAGCTGTCATGGTCTGACAAGGAAAAAGGACACGTTACACAAGTGCTCAAAATAGCATTCGATTGATTACCTGAGCAAATGCATAGGCACATGTAGAGTACATGCCAGCTGCTCGTTCACGGTAGAAAACTGTTCTCCACATCCACAATAGGTAGGATGGTATCAGCATTCAGAGCTCCAAGTAAAATTACAGAAGCATAAGTACATCCCATAAGATCAATAAGATCTTGCTGTTTGTCCCTGTCAACCATGTAAATAAGTCACCAACCACATGAAAATGTCATCTTCACATTGTGGAATGTAAAGAAATGAAAACTTACAATCTGGAGCCTTTGTTCCAAAAGACGAGACCAAACAACATGCTGATGATTGTTGTAATAAAGAATCGAATAGCATTGAATTCAGAGTTTCTCCAATATGACAAGTATTGTTTCCAAAAACAAGCCTTGAATTGAGTTAAAAAGTTTTGGGAGTATCTAGTGGGGAAGTAAAGGTCTTGGGAACCTGATTGTGGAGTGCTGAGTTCCTTGATTAGCACCTGATTTCTCCTAAAATACGTTTGAATATTAATGAAAGATCAGTGTCCAAGTTCAAAAGAACAGAAATGGAAAACAACGTACTTGTAATCACAAAGACTTACCTATAAAGATCAGAGTGGGCATAAATTTCTGCAAAGTCAATCCCAAGTCTGGCTTCTACTGCAGGAGAACTGACCTCTAACATCCAGGTAGCAGGATTATACCCCTCCTTGATTTTTGGTATTCCTTCGATGCCCTGCAGTATCATCAATGAGGAAAGATTCACAGAGATTATTTTGTCATTAAAAATGCTCATGAGATACATTGACTGCATGTTTTGGTTTTTATTTGAATCAAAACAGGGTTGAGGGCTAAAAAGGACCACGAACATTTGGGAAAGAAAAAGAAAATGTTGAACTGGTGAAACTATCCGTACCATATAAGTTTTTAAATTTTTCAGATAATGTCAAGCAATAAATAACAATGCACCTCGAAATATTTGATAAGATTATGAGAATGATGGCCAAGAGGTCCAGCATACATCAATCGTCCTCCCTTTTTCATCAACAAGAGCTGCAATAGTGTCCAACAAGAGGGGTTATAGAGCCCACTGTGAATGAATCATCATAAATGGAGGAAATAGAGTTAAGCATGTTTGAAACTGAATAGACCTCATCAAAAGCTTCAAAGATATCAGTGCTAGGCTGGTGAATCGTGCAGACCACAGTTCTTCCTGTATCTACCGTGTTCCTCACAGTGCGCATAACAACTGCAGCAGCTCTAGCATCAAGCCCTGATGTGGGCTCATCCATGAAGATGATAGATGGATTAGCAACTAATTCCACCGCTATGGTGAGTCTCCTTCTCTGTTCAGTTGAAAGACCATCCACCCTTGGAAGTCCTACTAAAGCATTCCTTAGCGGTTTAAGCTCAACTAAATCCATAACTTCTTCAACAAGCATCTATAACAAGAAACAAATACATCAAGCCTTATTACCTACATTTTGAGTTGTGTAAGCACAAGAACATCTAATGAGTGTCAATACAGAAAAAGGAAATTTTAACATGCCTTTGGTGTTCCTTTTTGTACATCCTCTCGAAGACGAAGCCAGGCAGAATACAGAATAGCTTCGTATACTGAAACATACGGTGAATGGTTGTCAGTCTGTTCACAATAACTGCAGACACGAACAAATGTGGCTTGGTTTTTAGGGTAACCAGAGATGCTGATACTTCCTTCAACATACCCAGAAGTCTTCCTTCCTGTTAATACATCCATCAAAGTTGTCTTCCCAGCACCACTTACCCCAACTAATGCTGTTAGAATGCCAGGTCTAAAAGCACCACTAACATCTTCTAGTAGCTGCAACCGGCTCTTGGCCATACCTCGGCTTTTCTTTTCCTGATAAATTAAAAAATATCATTTATGAGGTCAACTTAGAATTAATATCCTGAAGCTTGAAATCCCTGGAGCATATATTTGACTTACTTTTGGCATATCCACATAATAGTTCACATGGCTGAAAGCAACTGAAAGAGGCTGGAATGACAAAACCATTCCTCTTTTAGCACTTGCAACATTAACTAATGACTTGCTACGCGTTTCACCACTGGTCACTGACACATCAACACAAGAGTTTTTCAAACGCAATGACAGCAAATCCACATGAAATGGGTAATATTCTTGCATTATTAACTAGAAAGCCGCAAATAGGATGTTGCCATTTCTTGAGTTTATATTGTCAGGTTGCGGGGATTTTTGCACAAAGATCATATTCAACTAAATGCCGACAAAGGAGAAACTTATGCACACTGTGACAGAGTTACTGACCTTCAGATTTAGGTGCCGATTGCTGGTCCAAGACATTGTTAGAATCATCATCGGTAATAACAGCTTCAAAACTATGTAAAGCTGATGTACGATGAACAGAAAAAAGAGACAAAACGTGAACATAATAATTCAATTTGACACACAAAATTATAGTTAATTAGAATCATGACTTACGATTCAAGAACATTAGTGCTGCAATGATGAGTAGGTTGAACAAAAGAGAAAACCCAAGAAGCACGGCTACACAAGTCCAATACCAGTATTCATCTACAAAGAAACCTTTTTCCTTAAGAAGAGACTTCCCAAGTGTGGATCCACCGGGGTCGCTGGTCGGCTGTGCTAGAGAGATTTATGTTATTAGGCCTTTGGAATTTGAATCTAAACATTTTCTGTATGTGTATGCATTTTTCAGTGGATTGTTTAACTTACAGCATTCCATCTGTCGGCGAGAAACTCATTGATAGAAATTGCATTTTGTCCATACATCACAGGGGAAATATAAGAGGCCCATTTCATCAATGGTCCAATCTCATCTGAAAGACAAAAGATTAAAGGGGTAGTTCGTATTGCTACTGCAAATCCCAGATAATAGAAATACAAGAGATTCTGGCCTATGTCTATTCATTGAGATTTCAAAACTTTCGAAGTAGTTAACTAAGCTAGTTTACTACCTCTGGCGACGATGAAACCGCCAAGCACGACAAAAATCATCATGACCAAAGCACCAAGTGTGTGTGCAATAACTTGAGTTCTTCCAACTATAGCCATGAAATGAAAGAGAGAAAGAGCTGCTTGATGCAAACTCAACAAAGCCAAAAACTGTCTGAAGAACCTGAAATGTTGGAGAAATGTCATGTAAGAGGGAGCTATTGTAGCCACCACATCACATCATTGAATAACTATCAAACCAAAACGAACGGAAACATAAAGCAAAACTAGAAAAATGGAAAATGGCACTGACCTACTGAAAGATGGAGCAAATCCAAGAGGGTAATAGGTTAGAGCTACCCAGATCCCAGATTCCAAAACTGAGATGGGAATACACAAGAACCAGATAGGCAAGCCAAAAGCCCAAGCTGGGAAGAACAATGAGTCCCTTTGCTTGAAGAATGTAGGAAGCCGAAGAACCATCATAGGAACCTCTACCATTCCACTAAACATAATATTCATGAGACCCAAAAACAGTGCTCCAAAAAAATTTGTTGCATCTCGTCTTTGACCAGCTTTTATCTCTGATCTTGGGAAGGCAGTCAGAGATATCACGGCCGTGAGTATTATATGGGTGCTTCTAAATATGTACACGAGATAGTTGCGCTTCATCAACGTCCATTCTCTGGAAAAGCATCCCTGAAAGAGCTCCCTGCCAGGCATTGCGTACTTTTCTGTATAAAGTGCGGATGAAAGGACACCAGATTTGTCAAAAGGAATACTAAGATCATTTAGAAGCCTTAGGCCAATGTGAAAGGAATTGAAGGCGCGAACAAAATCAGGCACTGATATGTATCTGTAAGGTTGTTCCCTTCTAAACCAGTACGGCTCCTGATCTTTTGTGGAAGTTACTTCCTGCAGAAAGTCTGCAGCTCCCTTTCTTTCCGGGCATTTGAAGCCCACATATTCGAAGAACTCGAGAACATTCTCTCGAGGGCCCTGATACACGATCTGACCTTCTGAAAGTATGATTATATCGTCAAAAAGATCAAATGTCTCAGGTGCAGGTTGCAGAAGAGAGACAACCATAGTCATATCCATGATATGAACTATTTGTCCTAAGAACTTAACGATTTGGTATGTGGTAGAACTGTCTAGCCCTGTTGATATTTCATCCATGAAGAATGCTCTTGCTGACCCAACCAACATTTCTCCTGCATTGAGTTGAAAATAGTGCTTAGGAATGCAGAGAAAAAGAAAAAATCAAAGATCATGCACATTCTGTTTGATAAAATTTAGTTACTCAATCCAGGAGTTTTTAACTTTTTAAGTGATTAACGTCCTGAAAATGTGATAATGGATCAAAAGGTTTTAAAAAGAAAAGAAAAGGCATTTAGTGATACTTGTTGAAGATACATGAAAAATCTGAATTTGATGTTGAGTTTTCGATTTTTAAATTTTGATCATACAACATCTGAAAGTAATTATCAGTACCAGTGGTTAGACGCCTCTTTTCTCCGCCAGAGATTCCCCTTCTCATCTCATCTCCAACTAAAACATCAGCACATGTATCCAGGCCAAGCAGCTATCAATTAATTGATAAGATGTTGAGATTGATGCACAGAAGAAAATGACACAAGCTTGTGATGGAAAAAGACAGACCTTTAGAACGTAGTTTGTAATCAATTGATTATGCTGGCCGGCCATTGCAGCTTTCCTGAATGCATTGATCACAGGATCTGGTTCGATGCCTTCCTTTTCCTCTTGTCTTGAAAGGTCCATCAGAATTTCGGTTTTTATCACTGCTCCTAAGCAATGGCCCGAGAAATCCAACGTCTCGCGAACTGTCATCTCAGCGTGGTGAGAGGCAAGAGAACTGACATAAGAGCAGGCTCTTTGAGGAACAAATTCTGACAAATCACGGCCACAGTAGGTAATTTTCCCCATCACCTATTCATTTTTTCAAATTATTAGTGTGTCAAGCAAAAAGTTGAAGCTGTTTAATACACATGACCTGATAGAAGTACAGAGAAAAGAGACCAGGAAGAAAAAGACATACCTTTAGATCATCTTCAAGTTTCCCTGAAAGCGCACGTAGCAGAGTTGTTTTTCCAGATCCAGGAGGGCCAAGGAGTAGTGTCAACCTGAAGAGCAAATCGCCATGATGAATTTAACTGCTGTAAAACAAACATATATGGAGATAAAACAGATTGATCATACCTCGATGGTCTTACTATGCCATTTGCATCTTGAAGCATTTGGACAGCCTTCTTCTTGGATGGAAAAACACCAACCACTCCTCGAATAGTCTATGATCATAAATAATGTAAAATTTACTGTCGTTACATCCACAATTAGCTTTAGAAGTGGAAACATTAATTCATGAAACTTGCAATGCCATAAAAGACTTTAAGGAAAGCAGAGGAAATTTTACATCAATTGTGTTCAGAGTAGAGTTTAGCAAATTGGGAAGTGCTCGATGACCAACATATGCTTCCCCATCAACGGTTAAATGTTCGAATCTAACTTCTATTTTCGGAAGTTCAATTCCCACCCTGTTTCCAAGTGAACTAAATATCAATCAGAGAAAGGAAAGAACAATAAAGAACATCATATATATATATATATATATATATATATATATATATATATATATATATATATTATTGTATAATAAGTTAATTACCTGCAAATTCTATTCCTGAACCTCCTTAGGAAGTTTCCATATCCTTCATCAGCAAACTTGTACATGCTATGCATCTCCTGTAGTTTATTTTGCATTCTGAGTTTGATGTCACCATTACCCTCGTCCTCCTGCATATTGTCAAGGCTCAACTTCTGCTTCAACAATCCCTTGCCCATCCTGTCAAATACCTGCCATTAGTCTTTTGTCAGTCTTTGTTCTGATGCTTACCTACTTGCCACTTTCTAACAAAATACTTCATTAAAAGCCACACATTAACTCAGAAGCGTATTTTGCCCCACAATGACTTCAGTATATTTGTTTAACAAATCATTGAAGTTCTTGGCAGTACAGGTAGCTGCATCAGTACCAAAAAAAAAAAAAAAAAAAAAAAGGCAAAAAGAGAAGTTGTGGCAGTGTAAACATGTCATTTGGAAGATATGGTACCAGACTTACGTTTTCAAATGTTTTCTAGTGCACCTTTCAAATTAGAGCCAACGCTCAAAGTACGGTTGTGGAAGTCATTGTAATGATAACAGCAGTTGATGACTGGATTCTGAAATGCCACATTCTGAAATGCAGATTTCATTGCATTACTCATAAACTCCTTGAGAAAGGATCACTGGATTTCTATTTGGGGTCTCCAATGGAATTGGACATGTGGGTGTCTCAAATCTCATATAAGCGTGAAGCATATTTTGGACGTTTGAACACTGTTGGTTAATTTCAAGTACTGAAATGATCCAGATCTATAAGCGTATTATATTATTTGCTTACTATATAAATTAATAATCTCCACAGATCAAAAAGTGGGTCATATTACTTGAATTTGATGTAACGCACGTTATGAAAATTATTTTTTTATTATTTTATAAATTATATTATAATTTTTATTTTATAATTTATTTATTTATTTTAAAGTACTTAACTGAACTATTCTAAAATATTTATTCTTTATTAGAAAAATATTTAATAACTTGATTTAATTTCTTTACTTAGTTGTTGAACATTTTATCATTTAATTAGAATATTTTTTCATCTAACTAAAAAATGTTAATTATAACCACATATATATAAGTTTAAGGATTAAATTATCTCTTAAAATTATTAATGGTAAGTACTCAAAAGAATAATATGAAAAATCTCTTTTGAGTGTTGGCTTTTGATTATTTTATTTTCTAACACTTTTGTCTTGCGATCAATTGATATTACAAAGTTTAAAAGAATCATGAATATAATAAATTTCATGTTAGGGTTAGCTAACTCAGTTATGAAGCAAATGAATAATAGGTTGATGTTCAATATTATTAACTCTAATGAGGTAAATTTAAAATTCAAAATTCATTTATGGTGAGGATATGCAAAATGTTAATCCAAAATTCATTATGATGAGATTTTGTATAAATTAAATTGATAATTAAGTCAATATTTAAAAATTATCGTAAAAGTTATCCTATTTTGTGGCAATCCTTTAATTGTGGCACAATGCATCTTGATATTGGTTCTTTATTAGATATAAATTTATGTATTCGAGAGTTTCAACCTATATAAGAAATTAATTTCATTGATTTTTATGCTTTATTAATTGAAGAATTATAATATTTCTAAATATTCTTGTAGAAATAGTAATTATTTATGAGATTGACTAAGATTATCATAAAAGGTTAACAATTAGTGTTATTATTGATTCTACAAAAAAAAAAAAAAAGTATGTTCTTTAATTTTAACTTATAATCTACTAGTCACAAAACCTTATTGATTATTCATGTCATATACTGTTAATTTTATTAGATAGAGAAATTTAGTTATATGTTGATGTTATTAATCTATTAGAGATTGCCCTCGTAAAGGAATAAGCAGAAAAAGTTAAAGACCTTACTATACTCAAAATAAAATATTTATTTATTTATATAGTGTAAAAATGTCTGTCATTCCTTTCATTAACTTAAGGATGAGTTCCTTCAAGTGAATTCTTTTTAATGTAAGACATGTTAAGAAAGTTATATTTTATTATTTTATAAATTATACTATAATTTTTATTTAGTAATATATTTACTTATTTTAAAATATTTTAATTTAATTAGAAGTTTTAACAAAAATATCTTAGTAATTAAGTATTTTTTATTAAGAAAATATTAAATAACTTAATTTAATCTTTTTACTTAGTTGTTAAAAATACATGAGTAAGTTTGAAGTTAAACCATCACAAAAAATTATGAGTTATCAATTTTCATATTAATGATATAAAAATTATTTTTTTGAGTTGTTATGTCTTCTCTGTTGAATTTCAAATTTTTTGTAAAGTTTTAATTGAGTGTTTTGGTTATTTAATTTTTTTCACTTCTATCTTACATTAGCTTTCATATTAAGTAAAAAAATAGAGATGACAGTTTTCACTAGAAACTTGCTTACTTTTTTTTTTTTTAAAAAAAAAAAGATTAGATAAGTTGATTAGAGTAATTTTTATCAACAGCAGAAGGAAAGCACTGCTAGAATGGCATAAGGAGCTTTGGTAAAAGTACAAATTATATCAAAGTATCGTATTTGAGCCATAAAATTAAAACTTTTAATGACAATCTATCTACAACAAATGTTGCATATGGAGTGCTATTAAAATGCAGATTATATCAAAACATCATATGCACAATTGCTCAAAATAAATAAAATAAAAAAAAATCATATGCAAGCTATAAATTAGAATTTTTAGTAACAACTTGTTTAGGTAAAAAATCGATAACAGAATATCATGTCATTGAAAAAAAAAAAAACAGGAAGAAGAAGAAGAAGAAGAAGAAGAAGAAGAAACATTCCAATACACAAAGCATTCTAGTACATAAAATCTTCATATTTTTAGAATGTAAAAATAAATTAGATATATATATATATATATAATTATTTATATTTTCGTTAAAAAATTATTTGGTCAATAATGCATGCGATTTACATTTCCTTTGTTTTATCAATGCCAATTCCTCTGCAGGCCTAACTAGGAGAGACTATGTTACAAAGTAGTTAAGAATGTCTTGTCAGCTGGTCGAGTAAGATCGTTATCATTATAAATATCATCACCATATTCTTGATGATGACTAGAATTTACGTGCCTTGTTTTACTGGCAATTTTAAAATATTAGTAGAATAATAAAATTTCGGAGTCCGATGTTTAGAAAGCTGGACATCAACGAGGCATATGTTTCAAAGCACGAAACTGACCCTTGTTTAAAAAAAAAAAAAAAAAAAACAGAAAAATATATTTTTCCAAGGTTGGTTTCGATCGAAAGTGAATCATCTGCTTGTCTTTTCGCGACTTACAAGCAGATGACGACGGCGGCGATTAAGGGTTCAAGGTACCTAGGCCTGTTGGCAAAAGTTGGCAGTTACTTGACTTGCAGCCAAAAAGTCAAGAAAATACGGTTAGCAAGAGGTGAAAGAAAAGGAAATTGCTTAACATAACAAATCATGCACGCATATCATGCATGAAGAAGAACGAGAGAGTCGAAGAGACATTGCATTGAATTGACTTGCTGTCAAAACAATTTTTCTTACGTTTGGAGTGGTTATCTGTAAGGAAGGTTCTGTCTCTGGGTCTAATGTTTCTCCTTCTCTTATATCGAGTATTTGAGTTTTGAAACAAAACATATATAGAGAAAGTAAGAGTTGAAAGAAATCTATCCCGAGTGGGTGTGCTTTGTAAATTTCTTATTATTTCACAATAAAATGCTCTGATTACTTATTTATATACATATTAGTATTATTATTATTAGTTGGTCATAGATGTAAACTTAAAACCAGATCACTTAAAATTCTGTATTCTTAAGAATTTTGTGTATTATCGCTGCTATTATCTCCACAAAATAATAAGTTTGGATCCAAGGATTCCATGGTTAGTCACACCAAACTAGTATCACAACCCAACTGATATAATAAGGTAGAGATATATATATATATATAATTTTTTTGACGATGGTGACTTTGTCGTCTACATGAAAATCAGTTGGGTTGTGATGCTAGTTTGGTGTTAAGGTGGCGAACTTCAATGGTACCAATGATTTCAACGTGTAATGTGAACTTATTAATTCAGCAAGGAACTGAGACATCAAATGGCAATAAATAACTACCATAGACACTAATGAAACAAAATAATGAGGAGTTTATGGATAAGGCGTATGGATGAATACTATCTGATGAGGTGTAAGGAAAAGTTGCAAATCAAATCACGCTATCTAGCTTGTGGTCCAAAATATAGTCCTTTTATGTGATCAAGTCCTTAACAAATCAAATTTATTTAAAACATCGGCTATATAATCTACAAATGAAAGAAAACAACCATTCAAAATTACCTTGATGGGTTTAATAAGCTAATTTTAGAATTGAAAAACATTGATATCATAATTGATGACAAGGATCAAATTATCATGTTGTGTAAGTTAAAAATCTCCTATTAGAATTCCGTGGATACGATGCTATATGCTAGAAAAAGTTATTGCTTAGATACCATAAAATTATCATTAAATTTAAGAAGATTTGAAAAAGCAGATGACAAGAAATTTTGTAAAACATTAATTTTTAAAGGTAAAACGACTCAAAAAGGGTCCATTAGACAAGGAAAATCTGAATTCAAATTGAGACATAGTAGAGCAACCTATTATCATTGTCATGAAAATCAACATATTGGATTGAATTGCCTAAAGTACAAAGATAAGCAAAAAAAAAAAAAAAGTAATGATTCTCTTGATGCATCAGTTGTCCCTAGTGAAACAGAAAGTAATAATGCAGATAATATTCTAATAGTATTAACTAGCAGTTTAAATGATGAGTTGTATATTTAGATCGTAAACTCTATATATGTTGTAATAATAAGCATGAGTTTTTCATGTAAAAATCAATTAGTAACAGAACAATTTTATTAGGAAATAGTAAGTCTCTTTCTCTTATTGGTGTGAGTATTGTTTGAATCAAGATAAACGATGACATTATTAGGACATTAGCGTGGACATTTTTGACAATTATAACTATTGGTACTCAACTACTAAAGTGGAGCAAAATGCCTGCAAGGGCACAAAGATTGCGATAAAAGAGAAAAAGGTAAATAGTTATTTGGAGCTGCTAACGTTTCGTCAGCAACAAATTCAAATTTTAGGGTTATTTAGTGTTAGAATTTTAAGCAAGAGTTATATGATTAAAGAATTTTATATTAGAAGTCAAAGAGTAAAGTAACTTATAAATAAGAATGATCAATAAACTTAACGTTTTAAGGTTTTGAATTAAAAGTGATGTTAAATTTGTAAGTTTGTTACTTATTTAGACCTTATTTAAAATTTTCTCTAATTTTAAGATCAATTTTCTTAACAAGCAATATGAAAACTAATAATCGACAAAAGATAAATATGCTCAATATAAGTATTGGACAATATATGTATCCTATAGTTATTGTTTCTATAGGAAAGAAAGAGATAGACTATATTCATTAGAAATAAGTCCTAGATGGAAACCTAATATAAGAGAGATTGATATTTAAGGAGGAGATTGTTGAGATTTCAATTGTAAATTGTATAAGAATCTCATAATAAAAGTGAGAGGTATAAGTAAGTAGTTTATAAGTAAAACAAGTTTATAAATTTAATACCTTAAAGTTTTTAATTAAAAAATCATGTTAAGTTTGCAAATTTACTACTTATTTGGACTTTGCTTCAATTTTTCCTTGGTTGTGAGCTCTTGCCTTTCCTAACATTTATTTGTAACAAAGGAAACTTTGTAGCAAATGAGACTAGACCACAAAGATAAGCTAGGTATAATTGAGTTAAGCAAACAACATTTACTACAAATATTATTCATTTGGAAAAAATTCAATATAGTGGTCTATAAGATTTAAAAAAAAAAAATAGTGAACTATATTCACTTTGATTGGTGGGATTTACTTTTATTATATCTAGAGGTAATAAAGGTATTTATTGACTTTTATAGAAGAATTTTCAAGAAAAGTGCAAGATTATTTCATTAAACAAAAGAAGAAACTATTTAATAAATTTAAATAATAAAAGAACTCTATCCAAAAGCAAGTTAATAATAAAATCAAAGTGCTTGACAAATAACAATAGTTTACAATAATATTACAATATTTAAGAGTTTTCAAAGATGAGAGAATCATTAAGCATCTCATTATTAGACATGCGTTATAGTAAAATAAAGTTGCAAAACTCTAACTTGTGCCTTAAAAGTTTTTACTTGTGCTATTATTTTTATTGGATAATCAATTTGAATCGAAAAAACTTGCAAATTACTCATAACCACTTAAAAATGACCATTTTCCTCTATAATATATCATAAGTAGCATTATAGATCTTATTTGTGAATACAATTATAAGTTGAGTTTTTTTTTAAACCATATGTGTGAGGTTAATAGTAAAATAGGAATAGGGTCATTTATTTTTTTAGTACAATAGAGGTCAAAAGGCTAGAAAGGCTGTTTCTCTTATCCTCCCTTAAAGCTTGATACGGAGAAGGGTGCTTATAAAAATCTATTAGTCTTTTATATTGTAGATACTTAAAGTTTATAAAAGTTTTGCAAAAACTCATTAAAATACAAAAGAATATTCTCTTTGATTTTGATAATTCTAAATAATTGATATTGTTGTATAATGTATTCATAGTTTATTGTGTTTTTAAAAAGGTAACTTTCAACTAAATGGTAAAGCATAATTACCTAAAGATCTTGCACTTTATACTATAATTAATTGTTGGAACTAAAGTAGCTATGTTTGAAGGGAGGAAAAGTGGATTGGATTTTTCATGTTGGGATTAAACCTAACTTAACATGTTAGTACATTTAGATAATTAAGGTCTTTTGTTTGGATGAATATATATTCACATTTTATGTTTTTTTTTCTTTTTAGGAGCAGTTTGTTAGGACCAAAATAAATTGGGATATACTGAAAATTGAAAAAAAAAATTACTTTGTATGACCAATATCACTTTTTTTAAGATTAAATTTCTCCTTACTAATTTATAACAATGATTTTTGTAAATTTAAAATATTTTTATTTTAATAAAAATAATATTTATCCTTTTTCTTTTATGTTTTCCATTAAATTTTTTGTTATCATTGGATTGATTAAAGATCATTTAAATTTTCAATTGTTTTCAATGCATATCTTAATTAAAAGATGTTGTTGTTTTTTAATAAACAAATGTACCTTGTTATTTGAAAAATAAAATTTTAAAATATATTTAATTTTTTAAAAATAGGGAAATTATTATTATTTTTTACAACTTCATAATTATAACTTAAATTTGAAATTGTTTACATCCAAAGTGATGTAAGATCCAAAAAGGTCAAAAAGAAAAAAGAAAAAAAACAGACAAAATAGGAGGGGAAAAAAAAAAGGAAAAAGAAAAAGAGGGCCACAAGCGAAGATAAGGAAATGTTTCCTTGGTACAGTTAGTGTTCAATGGGGCAACTGTCATGTAGGCTGTGTAGACTTTTAACTTTTTAAGAGTAAATTATATAATTTATTACTAAATATATTAATTATTTTTATTACTTTATTTTAATTTATTATTCTAAACTATTTAATTTTAATTATGTTTCAATATAATCACTTTATCATTTTATTATATTAAAAGTTATCAAATTTTTCTATAAAAAATATTTTTTATAATTAAATTTATTATATTTATTTTGTTCAATTAGTATATTTATATGTTAAAATTATTCATATCATTTCATACTACTCAACGCTATGACGATGAATGAAACTAATTAAAAAAAATGCAAAATTTTTAAGTTAACTCAAATATTAATAAAAATTTACTCATTTAAAATTTCAAAATAATAATAATAATAATAATAATAATATACATTTATAAAATTATCATTATTGTGGCTGTGCTGTGTAATTTATAATAATGTAATTAATTTTAGTATATAAAATAATTAATTGAATAAAAATACATGTGATAGATTTAATTGTATAAAAATATATATATTGGTAGGCAAATTTCATAATTTTAAATTTTATAAAATAAAAAAATAATCAAATTAAAATAAAATTAGAATCACAATGATTTAATTATGATAAAATAAAATTGAGTGATGAAATAAAAATAAATAATAATAAATTTAGTAAACACATTACGTAAATTAGTCAAAGGTAAGCTTTCTGTTTACTTCTTTGGGACACTGCCTTGATTTCTCGGCAGCCCTTTTAGATTACATCAGAATTAATTGCGCGTTTTGCACATCAAAACTTGAAGGAAAGGTAAACAAAAGACGACTGTTCCTTTTTTTTTTTTTTGGGTTTTTCTTCCCTCTTGATTAGACCTAAATTATTTTTATTATATGACGTCATTATACTCAATAACGTTGCTAATTTTGGGCTCATTGGATCTTAATATAAAGTAATGTGCTCTACGTTGCAGTTTATTCTCTTCTTCAGTTTTTTTTAATGTAGAAAATTTAAAAAAAAAAAAACGTATTGGGCAAATACTTAAGGAATACATTGTTCTTTCCCAAAAAAAAAAAAAACAATTGGGGAAGAGATATGGAAAATAGACTCAAATTAAATATGTAATGATTAATTTTTACCAAATTAAATATGTACTGATTAATTTTTAATTATAGTTAATTTTTATTTATAAAGAAAATTTTCAATTACAACTAACAATAACAATTATAATCAATTTGTGTCAATGTCAATTTTATGTGTATTTGTATATATTATTATCTTGTCCATATTTTCCCTTTCTACTCTCTCTCTCTCTCTCTCTCTCTCTATCACTTTCTCTCTACTCTCTGTCATTATTCTTTACTCTTTTTGCCTCCGTCTCTCTGTACTCCATCATTCTCTTAACACTTTTTTTCTTGTCTCACTTCATATTCTCTCTTTACATTTTATCTAAATTTTTTCTCATCTTTTTCCACACTTGCTCGCCCTACTCTCTCTCTTAGGTTTTTTCTTTGTTTTTCTTTTGGATTTGTAGCTAACAAATATATCTGAATAAAAAAAAAAAGAAAGAAAGAAACTGTTTCTTGGATTTGATTTTGGTGACAAAATAGTCAATTGTAGAAAGAATGATGCAAATAATATATATAGTGCACAATGCAGTCTAAAATCCAGACCAAAATGAAAAATGCTTTAACACGAATAATTTACCTTGGAAAGGACGATTAGTCTCTCCATTTTGCTTGACAATTTCTCCCTTCCATTTTCATGCAAATCTTGATTAAGAAGATCGTGCAAAGATTTCAAAATTATTGCATCTTCGAGCAGTGAAGCTTTGCTAGTGGAAAGGCTGCTCTGCTCTGTGCTTGACCTCTCTATGCGTTTATGTATGCGTACAACACATTCTGTGCTTGAACATTAGTAAACTGACGCGGTATTCTCGCTTCCTGAAAGTGCATGCAGTAGCACCAAACACCCGTCTCAGCTGCTGCTGCCAATCATATTCTTTCTATATAACTCAGAGGAAGGTTGATCCACATCCTAAGATTTGAATCCCAACAGAGTGCATGGGCGTCAATTCTTGAAACACTATATAATAATGAGATTACCAAGTTTTTTGACGATTTTTCCGACACCCCATCAAATGTAGCTGCTTAACTGTGTTTGCATCATGAAATTAATTACGTTGGTACTTAAGTGACCTCCCTATCTGTCCTATAGTGAAATCCGTCCGACCGTAGTCTCGTATATGACGATCCAGAGAGACTAATCGTGGTTTGTCTCGCTACTCTTTAGTTGCCGCCTCCCTTTCTTGCTTATTCCAAAAAACAACCACAAGTTTTTTTTTTATGTCGTTTTCTCGTACTGCACGAAAATTTTTTTCACGTTGGACGCTCATGATTATGCCGAATTTGTCTTTGGGGTTCGAGTTTCTTATAATTCATTTGACCTTTTTCTTTGATTTCTTTTTTACTACACTCTTTTCCTTTTTTTTTTTTTTATTATTTGTTTCTTTAAAAAGGTTTCAAAAAGTAGGGTCGTTTTAGGACAAGAAAGCTGGGCCCTTGAAGCCTTCCCTGGAATCCTTAGAGCATTTTGATCTGATGCCGAATTAGACTTCCTGCTGAGTCCGTTTAAAATATTCTGCCGGAAGATGGTCGAGTAGTCTTGCTATTGAGCCTATTTGGAACCTTTCTACCGATGTTTTGTTGTCCTGGAGGTAGTGGGCCATTCGGCTTTGCTGTAAAGCCCACTTGGAGTTCTTGCACCAGCTTGTACGCCTTATTAATCATAGATTAAGCTTTCTAAAAAATAAGTATCACCCAACTTATATTACTCCATCAAAGTATTTTGACTCACCTTTGTTAGTTAATAGTAAATAATACAAGGATAGAGAAAACTATTGTAGAAGTTTAGATATTATATCATATTTCATCAACTGATGTAGAAAGTTTTAACTGTAATGGGATAATTTTACAATTTTTTTTATACTCTTTTGCTCATGTCATACTTTAAAATTTCTTCCAACTTAGTATGTTTTCCTTTTGTGGCATGCTTCCTTGCATTATTAAATTCTACAATATATTTATTTTTATAAATAATATTTTTACTGAATATAATATCTTTACTTCTAATGATTTTTCTATTTCGATCATCCCAAAGACAATATTATCAATTTTATACCCAATAAAAAAATACTTATAGGATTTACAATTTAATTTATCTCTCTCATCAAAATTCACATGCACATCAAAGATACGACTAAAGACTTTTAAGTGTGATATATTTACTTATTTACTTATCCAAATCGCTTCTAATAGTTATCTATTTAAAGAAACAAATTGTCCTCAGTTAATTAAATAGGTTGTAGTGTTAATAGCATCAATCCAAAATATATCAGATAACTAGCATGTATTTTTATATTCCTTGCATGTTTATTTAAAGTTTTGTTCATGTGTTCAACAATATTTTCTTTAAAACTGTTTTCTTTATTTAAGTCCTATTAGTTGCATAGAAATTTATAAATTTTTTATTGTCATACTCACTACCATTATCAAATCTTAAATAATTTATTTTTGCACCAAATTCACTTCTTAAAAGTCACAAATATATCAAATATATTTCTTAAAAAATAAACTCATACTTTTCAAGTTGAGTTATCAATGAAGGTAACACAATAAAGCAAGCTAACAGAAATGCTACTAAAAAGGGACCCCAAACATTATTATACACAAGTTGTAACTTATGTTTCCTAGGTGTCCTAACTTTGGACAAGCTAACTTTTTTTTTTTTCCAAAACACAGTCCTCATAAATGCCAATATCCTTAGTTTTATGCTTGACAACTTACTCTTCAAGTGAGTGCCTTTATTCGTTTCTCACTCATATGTCCAAGCTTACAATGTCACATCTTGGAATCAATCCTTAATTCAACAACTACCATTAGATCTATTATACTTAAGGTTATATAAAGTGTCCCAATTTCATTTCCTCTTGCTATCACAATTACTCCTTTAGTAATTTTTTATGACCCACCAATAAAAGTTATCACATGTTCTTCTTTATCAAGTTGTCGTATAAAGATTAAATTCATTTTCAATCCTAAAATGTGCTTGACATTTTTTAACTTCCATACATATCCATTGATATCTTCACATGAACATCACCGTTTCCCACTATATTCAACAATTGATCATCATTAAGATGAACTTTTTCAAAATTACCAATAATATAATTATGCATACAATTTCTTTGCGAGGTTAAGTGAAAATATGTCACTAAGTTTAAAATTCAAGACTCTATTAGACTATTAATGCTTAAAATCAAAGCATTCGAGATATTTTAATTATCACATTCATAAAATCTTTATCTTTATCTTGACTTTTTTTCTTTGGCTGCTTGCAATCTCTCTTAAAGTGACCCCTATGGTTGTAATTTTAGCACGTAACATCATATTTTGATTTACTTCTTTCTTTGAATTTTAACTTACCTCTATTATTATCACATTGAATTGTTTTTCTTTTACCTTTAATTCTTAAGGTAGAATTAAAGTTGGATTATATACATAATTCTCTCCAATGAATATCTTTACTTATAATAAAATGTTGAACTATATAGAACTATAATTATTGTAAACTAGATGAACTACTTATTATAGTTATGGTGACATTCCAACTTTTCAATAACACAGATAATAGAATCAAAGTCTTAATCTCTTTATCAAAATTTATATTTACTAAGTTCAATTGGTTAAAAATCAAATCGAACTCATTTATATTATCTATAATATAGAGTTAAATAATTTTCTCATCAGATATACCTTATTAGAAGTAGATGGTTTTTTATATGTACAAGTTAGTTCCTTTATCAATCCTATAGTTATTTTTTCCATGTGGACATTGAAAGTAAAGTTTTGGGCTAATGTTAATCGAATGACTCTCAAAGTTGGTTTATCTAACTCCCAATTTTCCTAGTTCATCAATTTTGGTTTCTTTCTAAACGAGACTAACATAACTTCTTTTGGTACAAATAATCTTTCATTTATGTCTTCTAGAAAGTGACAACACCATCAAATTTGTCGATCCTCAACTTTCCTTCTTCAAATGCTATCATTCCCATTACTCCTTTGGTCCCCTTAAAACTAAAGTTTTAATACAGTTTTAATACTAGTTGTAAAGAAATAAAATATTTGAAAAATAATAAAAGTGAAATGAACACAAGAAATTTACATGGTTCAAAACCTAAGTATCCCTACATTTATAGTCATACTAGAGTTTCACTATTTTAGAATTATCAAAAAATTATATAATAAACATGTCTTTTTATACAAAGAGAAAGGCTAACTCTTATATAGAGATAAATCACATGTTTATTCTCTATATAATATTAATCAAACTTTACTTTTATAACAAAGGCAACAATCATCATTCAATACATTGAGAAGTAAATAAAGTACATGAAGAAAAGGTAGTAGAAACACAGGAACTTATCTGCCTTTTACTTAAATCCTATCATAGTGTACAAAAGAATAATATATATGATAGTCTTGATTACAAAATAGAAAGTCTTTATACTCACTTATAAATATGAATAATATGGATTAATGATATAAAACATGACCTACTAAAAGGCATTATCCTATAAAAGGGGTAAGGATATTCCTACTTACCTAAAAAAATGCATAAGTTAATTTTAAGTACATCCCAGTTGCTTTTTCACAATAGAAGATTATTCTTTCTATAGAAATGATAAATTAAATAGTGGTAGCATTAATAGCTCTAAGGAATATAAAAATAAAATAAGTTGCTCCAAGTAAATTTAATATGTCCTATTCCTTATGTTTGTCAATAGGAAACATAGTGGAAAGGAATTGATTTTAGTACACATCTAAAAGAAAATGGAAAGAAAACCTGTAACTTTTTATATATAATAAATTTGCAAAATAAACTATTTGTTTCTCATGCTTTTGTCCATATCCAAAAAAAAAGGAAAAAGAGTATAAAATAAAATTGAACAGTAAAAGATAAATTCAAAAACTAAGCAATGACATTTCTTCTTATCTGACTATTGCTACTATCTCCTTTGGACCGGTAGCACTGCTTGCACTCGCCCAGAAAAGCCATTCACTGATCCTTCTAATCTTATTACCCATAAATCGACAAAAAGCTAAATGACTTATAAAATACAAGTTTGTCCAGCTGCAACATCAAGCTAGATATTCTTATCGACAACTAAAACCAATATAAAAAGAGTAGCTAGCTCCCAATTTGTTTTTTTAAGTTATTGACACGTTGTTTTGGTGCCTCAACAACATTATCTTGTTATTTCTTTTAAGCGCTATCATTCCTCCTTCACATAACGTCACTAGGCGAAAGTTTTATTGCCAAAAATATCATAATCTACTTTACTAACTCTGGTCACTAATATGCCCAAAGGAGAAAGTGACCCAAAAGGAAAAGCCAAACCAAATAAAAAGTAAACAATAATTATTTACAGTAAAGGTGAACAATAACAATGACTTATGAGGTAAAAAGTAAATAGGAAAAGGTAATTTCAAATAATGAGCAATGATAATTGTATTGTTCAGATAAGTGTCTATGCCACTCTAATCAAATAGTTGCTAGCATATTAATGATGGTGTCATCAGCAGCATATCGTTAAGCTTATATTATATGGAGTTATAGGGAATATTCAAATGCTAAGGTAAAATCATTGATATAATTGTGCCAAATAGGATAAGCCAAATCAAAAAATGCTTTAGCTTTGTTAAGTTTATTGATTGGAAAGATGTTTTGGAGGCAATTCGAAGACTAAATGGGGACTAGTTTAATGGTAATTCGTTAAAAGTACAAATCACTCAGTTTCCTAAGGCTCGATGCAACGTTTCATAAGGAGATCAAAGAAGGTTCACAAAGATGATATAAAATGGGGTAAAACACAGGGGTCTTCTAAGGGGGGAGGGCAAAAAGGGATTCATACAAGGAGGTATTATTGAGGAGTTGTAATGAAAGGGCACTGTTAGTGATGAAAGCTAGGTTAAATAGAATCTCACATGATTTTACTTCATTGCCCCTATTAAGCTATAAGACAAAGATAGTAAAAATAGAGTAGTTATTTCAAAGCACAATGGGAACGCTCCATAAACACATATTAATCACTCAAGTAACAAACACAATAAGGTAGCCCATTAACAAGTTAAGGTAATGACAATGAGCAAGTTAGAGGTCCTTTTATCTTTCAAGTTTAAGATAGATATGCTTAATGAGTTGGATAGGGAGGGTGAGTGGCAACATTGATTATTTTAAGTTATTTTTATAATTTGTTATAGAGGTTGGAACAAACTAGTGAGCATAGGTCTCAATTAGAGGTCTTCCATTGCAAACATAGACAAATGATTTTTTGGCATGTTTAGATGGAGTGGGGCATATACATTGGAATGGAATTGGCTTCTGATTAAAAGTGGCAATTAGATATTTGCTAAATTCTAGTGGTGGTTAAGGCAAAGAAATCATTTTAATAATTACAATGGTAGAGGTTAATGGAAGGTAGTTTGCATTAAGTTTGAAATTAGAGAATGCTTAGGATGATTAGGGAATTAATGTAAGTAATAGGATGATAATTGTCCATAGGAGGTGTACTAGTGATAGTAAACATTCAATAAAGATATAGGGAGATAGGCCTTAGGAGTTAAGAATAAGGTTAAAAAACTCATTTTGCATGAGCTTGATGAAGCAAAAATGGTAGGTTGTCAAATGGATCAAGTTAAGGAAGTTTATCCAAGTAATAAAGGCCTAAAGGCTTTCAAGGTTGGGCTTAAAGGGTCTAGGTTAACCCAATTTGATGTAAGAGGAAATCGGGTCATCTGATATCACCACAGGGGTACCTAGAGTCAAGTTATTTCAATGATTGTTTAAACAACACTTATAATGATTTTAATGGTGTTGATAAGTAATCTTTTTAAGGTCGGTGCTCCTTGTTGACATCTTTTCTATCAACATGTGTGAAATGTACCATGAAGAAGGGCAAATAAAGGGAGGTAAAGGGGATTCTTAAGGTTTAGATGGGAGCCGAAGAGTTTATAAAGGTAGTAATGTTGGTTTAGGGAATTTGGAAAATTAATCAACAATATAAAAGAAGAGAAAAGCTAATGTAAGGAATAAGGGGCATAATTTAACAAGGTAGGGAGATGGTGAAGTTAATAATTGGTAAGTGTCTCACCTTGATCATTGATAGAGGCAATGCATTAATTACCTAAATCTTTTAAAAAATGAGTTTTTTTTTAGGTCAGCTAAACATCTGATTATGTGTAAAGGAATAGCTAATAAAACTAAAAAGTGAAAAAAATGAAAGAGACAAGTAGGTGTATGTTGCTGACTACCCAAGAAAAGGGAAAAAAGTGGTTAGGTATTAGAGAGGGAGATATAGTATGATGATTAGTAGTTTTCTGATAAGCATATTTAGGTATATAACAAAATTATTCAAAAAAAAGGCATTATAAGTATTAGAGCTAAAGAAGGCCTTAGGATTGATAGTAAGAAGGGGAGACAAAGAAGTAGTTTAAAGGTTAATAGATGCAGAAGTGAGAGCAGTAAGAGTTAAATAGTGCTTTACTTAAGAAATTTTACAATTCTTTGTAAAAGATGATTATCTATATGATTAATTCAAGAGGACTTAAGAAATCTACTAAGCATAAAACGTTACAAAGATGGGTTCACCATATAAAATTAGATTTATTATTTGTATAAGAAACCAAACTTTAGAATCCAACAGACACATTGTTAAGGCAATTTTGGAAGGGTAAGGAGCTATGAACTCAATAAGGGTAACAGGATGACTAGCTATTTATTGGGAAAAGTCAATTTTTAGGTTACAAAATAAGTTTTTAGCTCTCTGCTTTATGGTTATAATAGGTTAGTTACACCATTAAGTAAAAAAGTAATTTTAGTCAATGTGTGTACAATGAATATTCACTCAAAACAACATGTTTTTTGGGGTGAATTAAGGAGATTAAAGAATAAATTTAGTGGTTAATGGCACAAAAAGGGTGATTTTAATATAATTTTAACAAAAAATGAAAGAGTAAGGGCAACAGATAATAAACTACCAATCTAATATTTTAACGACTTTGTATATGAAATAGATCTTATAAATCTACCCTTGTAAGGTTATAAATATATTTGGAACAATATACAAAAGATGTCATCTATGAGCCAGGTAGACATATTCTTGGTAGGAGTTTAATGACTTTAAGAAGTGCTGAATTTGAAACAATAGGGTGTTTATGCTTTTTCTCTAATTATTCAAAAGTCTACTTGGGAATAAATGATTGAAATTAAGGGCTTACTCCTTTCCATTACTTTAATCATTAGATGGAAGATGTGTAACTACAAAAAAAAATGTAAAGAAATGTGGGCTTAAGCTTTGATATCTAGCCATCCAAGGTATAGTTAAGGATATAAAAAATTCTCTTAAGTCCTAATATACATAGGAGAGGGCAAATCAACAATGGCATGTAAAAGAGGTTGAAACCAAAATTATGTAACTAATATTAAAATTGAAATCAGAGTAATTATTAGAAATAGAGATAATAGAATTGGCTAAAACTAAAGTAAATTACTAAATTGCTATGAAAAAAAACAAGTAAAAATGGCAACAAAAATCTTGACTTTGTTGGCTAAGACAACATGATAGAAATTCTAAATTTTTTACATATAGGCATCCAATAGGAGAAAAAATGCAATTAAAGTCATAAGGTTAAGTAATGAAGTCATATCCAAACTTGCGAAAGTGAAAAAAGCATCTTCAACAAATTTAAAGACTTGTTAAAAGTGTCTATTTCATCTTATATAAAGACGAATAAGAGGTTTTTCCAAAATGTGAATAGGGTGAATAATTTCATCTTAAAGAATCCATTCACTAAAAAGGAAGTGTGGGAAGCCATTAAAAACTATTATGGTAATAAAGCTTTAGGACCCTATGGATTTAACCTTAATTTTATTAAGCATCATTGGAAAACAATAGAGAATGAAGTGATAGGGTTCCTCAATGATTTCCTTTTATTATTACTTTCATAATTCTGATACCAAAGGTTGATAAAGCTATAAAAATCAATTACTTTAAATCAATGTCATTGGTTAGCTGCATATACAAGGTTCTAGCTAAAGTTCTTGCCCAAAGACTCATAATGGTAGTTAACAAGGTTGTGGGGGAATCTTAGTCAACTTTTTGGTAAGGGTGTAATATCTTGGACAATGTACCAATGCCTAATAAAACAACTAATACTATAAAAAAACGAAATGAAAAGGGGTAATTGTTAAAATTGACTTTATGACTTATAACACTATTAAATAGAAGTGCTTAGAGTGCATTTCTACACCAATAATATCAATTCTAGTTAATAGTAACTTAATGCAGTAATTTTAAATAATGAAAGGATTGAAGCAAGGTAATCCTTTATCCTTATTCCTATCCATCCTTATTATCAAAAAATGACATTAAATTGACATATCTTTAATTTGTAAATGACACTATAATTTTTAACGAGGTGGAGGATAAGTTGATAAGTAATTGTAAGTGAGTTCTCTAATGCTTTTAATGTTGTTCCTAATTAAAACTCAATCTCACAAAGACAATAATGTATGGAATTAAGGTACATGAAATAAAGCTATGAAGATGGTCTTGTTTTTGGTAGTGTAACCTTGGCTTATTACCACTAAAATACTTTAAACTACCACTAAAGGTGAATTCATGCTCTAAAGGACTCTAAGACTAATGATTCAAAAATTGGAAAATAGGTTAGCCAAGTAGAAAACACGTGTCTTATCGAAGGCTAAGCATTTGGTCCTCTTAAAGTTCTGCCTACAATTTCTTCTACTATACTTTATGTCCTTATTTAAGATGCCAATAAGTGTAAAGGAAAAGATTGAAAAGATCTAAAGATTCTTTTTTTGGGGCAAGGAAAAAGGGAAAAGGTAGATGTATTAAGTTGGTTAGGGCTTAATATGCCAACCAAAATAGTAAGGTGGTTTAAAGGTTGCCAATCTAAGAGACCCTAACACAAGATTGTTGTCCAAGTGACTGTGGAAGGTGAAAAACACTAATAACACATTGTGGGTTAAAGTATTAAAAGCAAAATACAGAATATGTCACCTATAACCTTAAGACTAGACCATAAGATGTTCACATATGTCTTTAGTTTGGTGTGACATATGTTTATTATAGTAGAAAAAAGATAGGGATATAAAAGTGATAAAGGCCAACGACAACTATCTAGTTAGTGATGGTGCAAAAGTAAACTTTTGTAACCATGTTTGGATAGGTGAGTCAACTTTGGCCATGAAATTTCCAAGACTATAAGCACTATTTATAAAGAAAGATGACTCAGTCAACAACTTTAGTAGATAGGAGTGCAACTGTTGGATTTGGGAGTTCATGTGGCAAAGGAGGTTGTTCGACTTGAAGAAGGATTTATATACTAAGTTCATACATTTTATCTCAACTTAATAACCAATAAAAAAGAGAATGATAGACTTATTTGGCAATTGGAAAAAGATGGACAATTTTAGATGCGATCCTTTTATGATTTTCAAGAGAGTTGTAAATGCCTAATTAAGGTTAACACTAAAGGCATGTGGTAAGGATTGACTCTATCAAAAGTGTAGGTTTTTATTTGGTAATTGATCATAGATCAATATCTTGTTAAGGAAAGGCTACATTGGATTAAGAACTTTGATTAGTATCCTATCTGCCCACTATGTACTAAAGGATAGGAATCAGTCAATGATATATTTCTTCATTATCATAGCACTTGGATTGTTTGTTATATGTGTTTGAGATAGTTAAACATGTCATGGTTGGTGTTAGGATTTATTAAACAGGCATAAAAGGCATTATATAGGTTGAATTTGAGATGTGCGGCTAGAGAAATATAGTTGATGGGGTTTTATACTACTGTATGGTTAAGAAAGAATGATCATATTTTCATAAGCAAGCCATTTTGGGTTGATGATACATGTGATCTGATCTAAGTTAGACTATAGTGGTGGTCATAGGCAATATGGTCATATGGCAATTTTACATTTGATGATTTTATAATAAACCTTCAAGATGTTTGACTAGTTTTGAAAGTAAAGGAACGGCCATTAGCACTAAACTGGTCACTACCCTCGTAGGGTACATATAAATTCAACACAGATGTAGTATAGATGGCTGAGCATAAACCAATGGGTATAAGAGGTATGCTACATAACGATGATAAGAGAGTTATTTGTATGTTTTCCAAAGCAATTAGAGTTTCAAGCATTAATGAGACAAAGTTTCTTGCCATTAGAAAAGTAGTTGAACTATGGCAGTAAAGGTATGACAAGCACAAAGCTCCTTTGATCATTGAGAGTGATTCCCTAATAGCAGTGATATGGATCAACAATAGGGAAGGAAGATCATAAAAACTAGTGTTTATGTTCAACCATATAATAAATATAAGTAGAGATCGAGTTTCCTTCATTTTCCATCTCCAAGAATGTAATCATTTTATAGACACTTTAACTAATAAAGGAAGGAACCGTCACATGGTTTTCATAGCATAAAATTAAGGAGTTTATTTCGTTAAATCCCAACATTTTTATCAAGAAAAGGTTTTTTGTATTTTTGCTTATACAATAAGTGTGCATGTTATAGCATTGTAAATTTATATATGCATTGTGTTAGCTACAACAAAACTTGATTTCAAAAGATAATAAATTTGAGAACAAATTGTCTCTTTGTCTTAGAAAAAAAACACAAAATATGAGGCCAATTATAATTGTCAAATAGAACCGGATGGCATTGTACAGGGAATTCCTCCAATATAACCGTTTCTAGGTTTTGTTTTAGAGAAATTATTATGAAAATTGTTAAATTTACGTCCAAAATAATTGGATAGCACTCAAAATCATTGCAGTAATGACAACAATACTATGTATATCCAACTGTCTCTTTTGTTTCTTACATGCAGTAGTGTTTTTTTTTTTTTTTTTGTTTCTTTTCTTTTAAGGATTGATTTCATTTAAGAACTTGACAAAATTTTATAGAGCTTTTACATGTTTAAAATTTAAATCTATGCATTATAATATTATAATTATTACATTTTAAAATTATTCTCATAATTAACCAAAAAAAATTATATCTACATAAAACGTGATGTTATGTGGCGATGAAATCAAAATGAAATAAGTGAAACTCTGAAACTTGATATGATGTCCAACCAATTTGAAAGGAAGAATACAAAAAGATGTCTGCCATCAGGAGACGTGGGAGTCATACCTTTTGTTTAAATATATATATATATATATTAATAAATAAATAAATAAACATGCCCTATAAATACTAATTCGAATACAAAAGTGTAGGCCCTTTAGGACCATTAGATTAAAAAAAAACGTGGATCGAAAGAACTGATATCATGGCGAGTGGCCCTGGATTATTATATTTCTAGAGAAACCCGAAAATGGGGAAAGAAAAAGGTTTCTAATTCCATCATGAATTTTCAAGTATATTTATCGATTGCATTATCTAATACTAATAGACTGATAGATAAATTAAATCAAATAGAAATAAACCGGAAAAAAAAAACTCCAGATCATTGTTTTTTTCTTTTTCTTTTTCTTTTTCTTTTTTTCATTCATTCGCCATCTTTCCTTGTTTTATATCTCTGCCTAAATTTGCGACTGTCAATGGGATATAATTCAAAAAATATCACTAAATAATAATATTTATTATATACATGTAAATACAGAAAAACAATATCTCGTATTAGCTAAGGTTTGAATCTAAGTCGTATTCCAAGCACGTGGGTCTGCGTCCATCTCCCATGTTTCATCGTGGTTTGTGGACCATTATAAGTATAGGTGCTACCCAATTATTTTGAAGCCCTTGGGAGCGTTAGGTTGGAATTACAGAACAACATAATGATCATGACAAGTGGGAAACCATAATATTGGTAATAGGGAGATGGAGAATCAAAACGTGCATATTTCATGCTAATTTGTTCCATACAATCGAATTGCTTTCCTACCGATGGCTGACCTTAAGACTGCATACAATGTTATAAAATAAACCTACAAAATATTGTTAAGACTGAATTGCCTCAAAAGTATTCTCATCTGGCAAAGACACTACACGGTTCAGAAGCCTTAAAAAATACAATAAACCTAATTCAACTTTTAAAACATAGCAAACCATTTTGAAGCTTTTCAACTCCAATAAAAAAGATTAATGATAGCTAAGAAAAATAGACCATCTGGCCATTTCTCACCCAAACTAACCACACTCCTCAATTATTAAGGAAAGCATGCCCCCACACTACAAACGAAGAAAGCTTCACCACCAATTTAAAGTCAGGTGCACTATCTGCCAGAGGACCCAATCAAAGATTTATTTAGCATTCAAAATCAAGGACCAATTTCAGACATTTCACTCTATTTAACATAAACCAAACATTGCAACACCAAAACTGACAGAAAGTTAGAGCTATTATCAGTGAAGCCTCTACTTCCTTTGGCAACAAAGACTGCAATTCTGCAATTATTTTAGGTTCTCAATGCTGAAAACAACACTTGTCCATGTGTAGAAGCACATCATCCATTAAAACTTGAGCAGCAAACAACTTAATGAGTTGACAAACTTCTCATTCTTTCTTACCAATGCCATGCGACATATTATAGATCCCCCGGCCCTGAAACAAAAAGATTTGGGGGAAAAAGAAGGAAAAAAGCAATCATACCACTGGAAGCTAAAGACAAAGTGCTAATTTTCTGCATGGGTAAAGACTATATGTAAAAATCATAGCAAGCTGGTAGGCAGAACAGACTTACAATAAGATACAATGAGCTAGCAGCCAAGGCTAAAGGAATGGCAACGGATGTGAATTTATCCAAGGGTCCTTTGAGGTAAGTGTGTTTGTGGATGCTTTGAAAACGTTTCTGCTTCTCAATGAGCTTTTCTCGGGGATAAAAAGGCAGTTCTGACATCCTGCATAGAGAGTTAAACCCCAAGTGTCTCCCCTGAATCATTACATTATTGTGCTCTTTTGTTGATCATCAGAAACAAATGAAGCTATATTCAAGAAGGCGCTCAAAATAGACCATAGGCTGTTCCAATCACATACAAAAGATTATCCTACCTCATGTCATTGAGATTTTATAAGAAAATAAGAATGGAGTCTCTTTCCCTTAAGCCCAGAATGTCCCCAGTTTTTCACTGTTTTGCTTAGCTTTTTCTGTTGTCTTTTCTCTACCCACAATACACCAAGACATCGAGCAAATGAACCAGCAAAATAACAGCCCATCTCCTCCTACCCCAGTGGTTCTAGACTAAATTCCACTCCCCAGTGCCAGTGCAAGCTAAATTAACTAACCCCCACAGCCACAAAATCAAAGGAAAATAAAAACAGAGAGAGAGAGAGAGAGAGAGAGAGAGAGAGAGAGAGAGAGAGAGAGAGAGAGAGGGAAAACTAATACACAGAATTACAATTTTGAACAATTTGATTAATCCCTCTGTCAATTCATTTTTTTCAAAATTTCGCCGTCTATAGGAATTACAGCAGACACCCCCAAAATATAAAAATGTGAAATGCAGCCAACTTATGCATTTTCTTCCAGCAAGTCCAGGCAATAATCTACGACTCGACACACACAACAGGACCAGAACGGGAAGCAAAGTTACCAAAAAAAAGGAAAAACACAAAAATAACTGAAAAAAAAAAACAAAATAATGAATCCAATCGGACAGCCAAAACCTAGTACCGATGATTCGCCAGTTCCAAGTTTTTACGAACCCTAGCCATATCGGATCGCGTAACCAAGCTAGAACCTATCCACCATGATCTCAGGCTGTCGGATCCGCATTTGGTTTTACCTCTTTCCAAATATATATCCTTTTTCCTACTTCATTTTTCATTTCAAAACAGATTAATGAATCTAAACCTATGCACAACATATATATATATATATATAGACATGGAAACGGAGAGCCGTAGAGCAGACCTGAACTGAGTGAGCTTAGAACACAGCCGAGAACGGATCCTGCCACCGATTTGGAACAGTGAGCGGAAATTTTGTTAAGCTTTTGGCAAGACGACGACGACGATTTCAAACCCTAAGCCTTTGGTTTCTTTTTTTTTTTTTGGGGGGGGGGGTTCCTAGATTGATTTACTGATGAAATTACAGCCCCAGCCCTAATATATTTGATTAATCACATATATGGACACATTGTTTGTAATATTCCAAGCTCCTCCCATGTTTTATAGAAAATGATGCAGGTAAATCCACCTCATTGTTTTTCTTAATTAATTTATTTAAACTTTCTCTTTTATTAATTTTTTTCAATTAAATGATTTAAAATAGAAATTTAACTATTTAATTATTGAGGTACTTCTTGTGGAACTTGCCCTCAATATGTTAGTTTGGAAGGCTTATATTTTAAAAGTTTCATATTTTAATTCTAAAATAAAAAAATAAAATTTTAAAAAATTATAAATAAAAAAAATTATTTTCACTATATAACAAATTATGTTGTAATTTACTACTTAATAAAAAACAAATAAAAATTAACATGTGAGGTCAAATTCCTTAAACTAAGAAAATTACTTTTATATAAATGTATTTTAAAAAATAAATTTTGCAAATATAAACAAACAAAACTAACTATAATATATTAATTTATATATTTAATGCACTCTTATTTATTTAGTTACGTCTTATTTGTGAAATTTGTTTGTAAGAATAATATTATCCTTAAAATAATGTCTCATACTTCTAATAAACTATTTATATTTCCTATCATTAATGGATCGCCTTATATTTTATACTATATATAGCCTTATTCTTAAAATATTGTCACCAAACCTTTGAACTAACATCAACAATAAAGCTTTCTAGATGATTTTCATCATAATTTGGATGGTTATTTTTATTATAGTAATGGATGTCATGTAGGACCAATTAGCTTTTTTTTTTTTTTTAAGTTTTCTCTTTTACAATTAAAAATGTAGCATAGTAATTATGCTAATATTAAATTTTAATTAATAAGTTAAAAATTGAAGATTATTGAAAATAATGAAATCAAATCTCTAGAACTAATATCTCATTTATTAGTGGCCTAAAGTAATTATAATTGTCTCCATGTATAGCTAATTTTAAATTTAAAATATTTTTTTGATTTATTAAAAAATTTATTGATTCATAAACTATAAAAAAAAATTTATTTTTTTATTATAAATTTTGCTATCTTATTTTCATAATTCTGATATTCTCATGTTAAAATTAAAATTCAAAAAGCAAAAAATATAAATTTTTAGCCATGTATTTTTAAAGAACTAAAAGAGTATTTTAGAATAACAATAAAAAATTAAAGTACTAAAATTTATCTACAGCTGAATCTTCTTTCTTAATATAACAATTTAATAATGTAGAAAATTATGGTTAGTTTTGATTTTTGTTTTTTTAAAAAATCAAAGTTTCATATACATCAAATAAATTTAGAAATCAATAATCATAAACAGTTAGAAATTAAAAATAATAACCACTTCCACATAATTGAACTTTTATTATCTTTATATTATTGGCAACTTTTTCCATCACAATTACGTTTAAAAAAAAAGAAAAAAAAGTATATGTTGGTCAAGGTTAAACATTTTAAAGAAAATTTCGTTCTAAATACAGCATCACAAGTAGAAAAACTTTAGGGTGAATATTGTAATTTATGAAATTTATCCTTTCAAAATGAAATTTGACAAGAAGTTGATTGACGGGAAGGGGATGAGTAACTCGAAACGCCGTCGTAATTGGGGGCTGCCTGATTGAGTGCATGTACATGTCATGCAAGGTGCATAATAGCCGCCGTGCGCCTCCTTGTACCCTCTATTCTCTCTCTCTCTCTCTCTCTCTCTCTCCCTCTTCTCTGTCTGCCTGCGAGTCTGTGAAAGCTCCATAGCCATCTGCTAGCCATTTTCAAAACCTTTCACTTCGTTTGAACCATGCGCTCCAAGGACCGCATCGCCTACTTCTACGACGGTATCTCTCTCTCTCTCTCTCTCTCTCTCTCTCTCTCTCTCTCTCTCTCTATGGTTTGGAATCACTTTATACGTCGTCGTTTGAGAAACATGCTCCGTTCTGTTTTAGCTTAAATGCAATTATTTTCTTTTCTTTGTTAGAATTCGAAAAAAAAAAAAAACCCTAGCTCTTGTGCCTCTGTTTGGTTCCGAGGATAAGCTGTTAAACAATTTCAAGTAATTCGTTTAGTCAAGAAATAAATGTTGGAAACCCTCAAGCTGATGAACATTTCCAAACTGCTTGAATCCTTACTTTAAATTTTAAAAAAAGTTCCTTTCTTGTTTAACTTTTTTGTTTTTCTTCATAAATATTTTATTTTTTCATTTACTGGGAATGACGTATTTGCAATCAATTATGTTTGTTTACATTATGTAACTTTTTCCCTTTCTTGATTTTGTGCCGTCTTGTTAAAAATGATTGGGATTGTTATCGTTAAGGGGTGTCGGTTTTGCAGGGGATGTGGGGAATGTTTACTTTGGGCCGAACCATCCGATGAAGCCACACCGGCTTTGTATGACACACCATCTCGTTCTCTCTTATGAGCTCCACAAGAAGATGGAGATTTATGTAAAGAGACTGACTTTAGAATTCTTATCTATTAATGTGTATGCGCTTTCTTTTTATGTGTTGCAAACTGATCTGAAAGTTGGGATAATTAATACTTGATTGACTGTTGCAGCGGCCTCACAAGGCATATCCCGTTGAGCTCGCTCAGTTCCACTCAACCGACTATGTTGAATTTTTGCATCGCATTACTCCTGATACCCAGCACTTGTTTGGGAATGCGATGGCTCGATGTAAGCCCATTTTGTGGAAATTAATTATACATTGAACAAGGTCAAAAAGTAGGTAAAAATTGTTAGCAATCATTGAGGTAAATTTGGTTTGAGTGAAAATGAAATTGGTTAAAACATGTTTCTTCTCCTTGGAAATGTTCTTTTTTTCTTTAATATACTCCTCTCTCTTTTTTTTTTTTTTTTCTATTATTCTGCTAAGTTTGGGACATGAGAGAATGATCAGGTGACAGATTCCCATAAGTTAAGTTTGAAACTAGTCATCCCTAAATCATGGCATAGTCTGTTTCACTAGATGCTATAATAATCTCAACTGTATCAAATTATCATGATGTGAAATTAGTAGGTTGCTTTTTCAATTCATTAGTGCTTCTTGAACATCTTATATAATTTGCTACTTAAACTAGCCAGTGGAAGAAATAAGTTAGATAGTGTGCTGATTGGCAGTCCAGTACGTTGTAATTGTTTTTGCTTGTATAAACAATTAAGTTCTGTATGTTGGGACTTGGAGTTTCCAATATATTGTCTTTCTATGTGTTTGTCAAATTGAGTCACTTCCTTGGATTGTAATTCTGCAACAAGTGATGAGGTAACATCTGCACTTCTCATCTCAACTCTTACAACTTTTAATTGATCTATTTTTTCTTTCATCAGATAATCTTGGAGAAGATTGTCCTGTCTTTGAAAACTTGTTTGAATTTTGTCAAATATATGCTGGAGGAACTATAGGTAAAGTAATGCATAATACCATTGCTGTTAAAACTTGTGTAGCACCATGATTAGTACTGATTGAGATTTTCTATTAGACGCTGCATGCAGATTGAACAATCTACAATGTGACATTGCTATTAATTGGGCTGGTGGATTGCACCATGCCAAGAAGTGTGAGGCATCTGGATTTTGTTACATCAACGACTTGGTTTTGGGGATCTTGGAGCTTTTGAAATATCATGCTCGTGTTTTATACATTGATATAGATGTTCATCATGGTGATGGTGTTGAAGAAGCCTTTTATTTCACAGACAGGTAAGCAAACCTTATCATGGTATTGTGAATTTGAACTAAGAAGCCATAAGATTGATGACAGAATGATTTTGCTACATTTTGCTTGTGAATGCATATCCAAACAGTTTCTAGACCAATTGGACTGTTTATTGCTAAATATACCCATTAATTGAGCCACTTGGTTGCTCTTTCTTATTTCTTTTTTCATTTAAAAAATGTACATGTTCTTTCTGGTGGTTGGACATCTGGTAGAAGGAACTCAGTATAAGGAAACCTAATTTTTAGTCAATGAAAAAAAGTTTATGCTCTTTACACTCTTCAAATTTCAAAATGCAAGTCATTCTTGTTCAAGCTATTACTAATTGCATCAAGTTCAACATGACAGGGTGATGACTGTTAGCTTTCACAAGTATGGGGATTTGTTCTTTCCTGGAACTGGTGATGTTAAGGTGATTCATCAATGCCTTGCTATTTTTCTATGCCATGAAGACAAATAAACCTGTCTGGTTTATAAATGCCTTTTATTTATTTGTTTTGGGTTTGATGCGCATGTGGCATTTAATGCTATGGAGGCTCTTAGTAAAACCATACGTATCCCCATGTTCTTGTTTGACTCATTGAAAAGCCACCAAAAAAAAAAAAACCCTAAAAAATGATGTCTTTTGGTTACCAGGCCTGTACCATTGCTAAAAATGGGGTGAATTATTGATATTGTTTGTTTTGAAGGATATAGGAGAAAGAGAAGGAAAGTTCTATGCCATAAATGTTCCACTGAAGGATGGGATAGATGACAACAGCTTTACTCGACTCTTTAGAACAGTAAGTTCTGTTCAAAACCTGCTAACAAGTAATTGTTTTTGGCTTTTTGGTCTGATGTCAAGCATAAAACACGTTGCCTTTTTCACAGATTATTTCCAAGGTTGTAGAGACTTATCTTCCAGGTGTGATAGTTCTCCAATGTGGAGCGGATTCATTGGCTGGGGACCGTTTGGGCTGCTTTAACCTTTCCATTGATGGTGCATGTCTTCCTGTAATTGAAACCTGTTTCTTTTCTTCCCTCAGAATAATTGTTGAAATGTGTACTGATTATATTTTTGTCCTTCTGTTGACAAAATGATGTTATTTAATCATCCTTGTGTGGGTTAGTTAGAACATTGAGTTAACTAACTGTCATTTTTTTTTTTTTGATGTTTCTTGCAGGTCATGCTGAATGTGTGAGGATTGTGAAGAAATTCAATTTGCCTTTACTGGTGTGCCATAGTGATACAATATTTCTCTTTGTGCATGTTTGTCCCATCAAATCTTACACATTAATCTGTCGCAGGTTACTGGAGGTGGTGGATACACAAAAGAGAATGTGGCTCGATGTTGGACTTTTGAAACCGGGGTTATTTTAGATTCAGAATTACCCAATGGTGTGCTAACTTCTTGATTTGTATTAAGAACTTGCATTGTAACATATGCTGTAGTGCAAATTTTTTTAAACCCTTCTCCTGCTTTCCCCCTCTCATGTTCTTTGGTTTTGGGAAAGGGAGAGGAGGAGGTTGTGGCTGAAATAAATTTACCATGAAGGCTATCTGGTACATACTGTAAGTAATCAATAAGATCTGTTTATTCTTGGGATTAGGGAAAGTGGCATGAATCATACTTATGGTAAATGTTTTCCATATCTTTCAAATTCTAAAATTTTAAATGAAGAATGATTTAATCCCTGAAATGGGACATGTTCTAAACCCTTTTCACTTTCATTTTGAAAAATGGGACTTCACCCACCCCTCCCCAAAACCTAATCATATTATATAATCCAATTTAGTCCTACTTGTGGCTAAATATTTGTTTATTCTATGTTGCAGAGATCCCAGAGAATGCGTATATCAAATATTTTGCCCCGGAATATTCATTGAAGATTCCAAGTGGATACATAGTATGTTTTTCTCTAAGGAACCTGATGTGTTTGCACATTTTTGGTTATCAAAGCAATTTGGCCTGTTATTTGGCCAAGTAGTTCACAGTATCTGTTTTTTGCCTCAAGACCACAAATATATCAGTTAAAGTTTAGTCATGTAACTATAGCCAGCTGGAGCAGGTTAACATTATGAATGTTGCCAGTATTTTTTATCCTATAGTGACAATCGTGAATTCTGCATTAGTAATCCCTTGTGTGTACCTCCTAATTCTTCTTCTGTTTTGGTTGTTGGAGCAGGAGAACTTGAATAGTAAGTCTTATCTTAGCACAATAAAAATGCAAGTAATGGAGAATCTGCGTTGCATTCAACATGCTCCTAGTGTGCAGATGCAAGAGGTGAGCAGCATTCAAGCATTTGTCTAGCAATATGACATCAAGTCTCCATACTGTATCAATTTCTGTGGTTTGATATTCTGACAGTGGTCCTTCTTCTGAGCCGTTTGAAATTGCATTGGTAATTATTAAGTGTGCATTGATAACTAGCAGAATCATTACAATCTCGGGGGGAAAAGGAAAACTAGCAGATTTTTAAATGACTTCCATGAAATATGCACTCTCAACTAATCTATTGTCTTTTTTTTTTTTTTCTGATAATTTTTAATTCAGCTCAAGACTGCAATTTGTGTTTCCATGTGCAGCATGCTATAATCTTATTTAGTTGAATCTTTACCTGAAATTATTATATTCATAGGCTTCATCCAAATGAAATGATAATGGTTTAGATATAAATTGTTACATCCAAATTTATGGGCGAACCCTCAAAGTGAATTGTGGCAATGCAAATGCTGAGCTCTTGCAAACAAAGTATTGCTTGATTTTGAAATGACATCATTTTAATTGAAATTCTGCAATGGTTTTTCAGATTTCTTGGGCTTCTAGTTGTGGTTTAAGTACTGCCATTTGTTGATTGGCGAATTGATGTCTGACAGCATCGTCTGTTGCAGGTTCCGCCTGACTTTTATATTCCGGACTTTGATGAAGATGAGCAAAACCCGGATGAACGAATGGACCGTAAGTGGAATGCATAATTACCTTCACTCCATTGGCAGTGGGGTGAATTGTTGCAAATATTTTGCCTGTTGTTGTTTTGGTTGACTTTTCTCTCTTACCATGCGATTTGGCATTTCTCGTTTATCATTTTTCAGAGCATACCCAGGACAAGCAGATCCAGCGCAACGATGAGTATTACGACGGTGACAATGATAATGATCATAACATGGACATTTCATAAGGATAACCAATCGAATTTCACTTTTGGTTTGGATTGGGGAACTAGATGCAACATAGAATGCAAAATTACTGCCAATATCTGATGTGCATATGTTCTCTGATTTAAGTGAATTGTTTTTTGCCTCCAGTATATTGCCATGCAAAGGTTGATGTCCAAGGGGGCACCTCAAGTGGATGACTTGAACATCAAATTTAGAGATTGTAGATTCAAAGTATTTGGTGGCCTCCCCTTATTGTGAACAGCTTAATGGACTCCTTAAAGATTACACAACACTTGATTTCTTCCTTGTGCAAGGTGCGTGTGTGTTATAAATACCCGTACAAATTTGGTAGAAAGAGGCATGCATTTTTCAAAATTTTCCCAGTGTGTAGCAACCAAAAATGAAATGGGATTTTATAAATATTCTGTCGTTCTGCGGCAACACTGTAACTAAAGCTTTCGTTACTATTAATAGGCACTGACCTCTTCCCTGTTAATTCAAATCAAATCTATAAGGATGAGAGGAATGGTCATGTGAAGCGCTTTAATTTTATTGTGTTTAATCATGGTTTAATAAATTTTATACAGGATTAAATGTTAAAATCTTTTAAACCATAAGTTGGAAGAAAAAAATTGTCGAGTGGGATTTGAAGGATTTGGTAAAATGGTGATTATTGGCACCAACCCAACAGGCGAAGTTAGACATCTAGTTCCTGGGATATTTTTATATTGTGTGGGAAGGGAAAATTCTGATTGGGGTGCAGAAAGATTATGTTAAGCGTAATGTTAAACTTATTATATTAATTATGAACAAAATAATTTTAAATTTGACTCTTTTTAAGAGAGTCAAATTAATTCACACAAAATTTAAAGAAAGGGCCAATTGATTATATATTTGACATGAATTTACCAAACTGCCCCCTATTTCAAGTCTTCCATAAAGATTCCAAAGTTCATGATGCTCGGGCATAATTGGGAAGTTGATCCATACGCTTGGGGTAAAGTACGATAGAAATTGTAGCAAGTGTATTACAGCGGGGTTTAATTCAAATCATAATTACCAGTTGGTTTCATTACCAGAAGCTCAATATTTAGGTTCACATGGGTGTGTTAAAGACAGAGACAAGAGTCAACGTGTGAAGTGGGTGTTACGACAGAGTTCGTATTATGGATCGTATCGTCAACCTGGCAGGTGGCTTGGAATTTGTTGGTTTCTCGACAAAAGATTCGTATAATTTTATCAATGCGGATCATAGGGATCAAATTATGGACATCAATACTGAGTCTACTACGCTAAGTTATTTAATTGCCAAAGCTGAAACAGTTGAAGATGATGAAGATAGGCTAAGTCATTTGTTTTGGAATGATTCTATCCAAAGAAGACTGATCCACACAGGATGACATTTGCGACGTCTGTTGGTGCAAAAATCCTCGTATCATTCTACAACGGTTTGTGTTTTTTTTTTTTTGGTAGTAAGTTGGTGACTAAAGAGAGACCACTGCATGTTATGTTCGGGGTCTCGGCAAATATTTTTAGATGCCGTGAATAACAAGAAACCTCAAGCTCCCATTTCATTTCAAATATAGGCAAGGCAATGATGAAAGCATTAAAAAAGAGTGATGCGGAGGGTCATTCATCGAAACTGCTGTTGACATCTCGAAAGAAATGCAAGATCTATTTGTTTCATGGGGGCAGAGATTTTACGAGATATATGAGTGATTGATGATGTTTGAAAATTTGACACTATATGAGGAATATGAACGAGTGCAGTGGAACATGGTGAATGAACTTCACTTGCACGACAATGAATGGGCGGCTGCATGACGGACAAAAAGATTTGTTTCCAAGGGAGAATTTTTCTTGTCAGATACGAGGAGGATCCAGCGTTGTGAGGGAATTTGTTCACAGCAATTTGATAGAGGCCTTCATCAAACTAAGGTGACAAAGGGGATGAAACTGCTGGTGACCTTTTGTTATTTCACATAATAGCATGCTCAAGCACGCACAAAGCAAATGTTTCTTTCCTTGTTCTCTATTTCAGAATGCAGGGATCAATCTGAGAAGTATGTGTATACCTTGTCAAGATTCATGAGACCAGTAACATAGCTGCCTGTGTGTTTTATCACCCGGGGGTGACAAATCTTGCGAAGTGCTTCTTCTGTCAGTTTAGTTTTGTTTTTTTTGTTTATTTTTTGCATCATGAAAGCGGAAAATGTTATGGTGCCTGCCGTATTAGGTTATTGAAGTGTAAGCGATGGACAGAGCAAGCCAAGGCATAAAGATCCTCAAAATTATGCCCCGAATTTTGCTAAGCATCCCTCAGGTGTCAATAAACAGATTAGGCACAGCTCTTTGAACATTTTATCTGACGGACTGATGCATTTTGGTCCAAACTAAAGTGAAGCTTAGCTTTTGTCGAGATGAAGATAAACCCCATGCATGCATCAAGATATAACCCAGTTGGAATAGTTTAAGAGATCCGAACATCGCAAAAACAAAAGACAGTCAGTCAGTCAGTCATCCACTCCTGAGATGAAACAAAAAAAAAAAACATTGGACGTACGAACCATACATGTCCACACAATTTAAAGAAAAAAAAAAGGAAAAAGAAAAAGAAAAGAATAATGAAATTCATGAATCAAATGAACGTGTGCGTACATTTTAACAATTATTATGTTGATGTACAAATATATTTTTTGTATTTTTTGAAATAAAATTTATATTATATTAATATATTTAATGATAATATAACGTCTAACATGTGATATTTATCACATAATTATGTAAAAAAATATTTAATATAAATACAATTTAATTAACAGAAATATTAAGTAAATTTTTAAAATAATATAATTAATAAATCTTCAAAACAGTGGATGCGATTATTTATTTATTATTATTATTTTTTTTTAACTTTTTTGTACTACGTTTAACTTACTGAGAAGAAGCACCAGAGTTGCGATGGCGGCGGAGAGAAAGCTGATTCCTGTTTGGGACCGGAGAAAACTTAATGCTTCGGGATAGCTGTCCAAAAAGCTCAAATTTTCCCTGAAAAATAATATATCAGCAGAAAATCGATAAGTAGCCAAGGTGAGAAATGGGGTTACCATGCTTCTCATAATCTGCCCAAAAACACATAACAACAGGGTTTCGCAGTAACATGCACCAGTGAAACATGACCGCGTTTTATTTTCTTTTGCTTTGTGGGTTCGGTTCTATGTTCATACATAGAGCTGATTTTGTCTCGTTTCATAGAATTGTCGAAGATTAGTATGTTTTGAATCGTGTAATGAACCCGCGTTCAGTTGTGGGGAACCCTTTGATTTTTTTTATTTTTTTTTGAGAAAAATGATTAAAATTTCCCTTTTCTCGACCTTAAGTCTCTGTCGACTGCTGAAACATCTTTTTCTTGAATTTGTGGGCATGAACACGTCTTGAATAGTTGAATTTATGATGACCCTCGAGTCCATGACGGCAGAAGTCTGATTTTGTTGTTATTAATTTCCTTATATCACAACTTTGCGGGTTCAATTTCTTGTTTTGTAGGCGTTTTTAAGGTAAAGTGCTGGGGTCATTTTTGTAGAAGTAATGGCTACTTCAAAAGCAGTTTCTCAAGTTCTATCAGGGAGCTTAGCTTGCCCTTATGGTTTTGATTCGTCTTTCAGTAATCTGAAGCCTGTGGTTCTCTTTAGTTCAGATGTAAATCGTACAAGGAACGGAGGCAGAGCCAACCAAAATGCCAAACATGGTTATAGAATGCCAAGGAAATGCAGGAGGATATGTTCATTTTGTGGTGCAGGTGCTAGTTTGCTCGCAAAGATCAAATATACAAATAGGTTAGAGTCTATGAGATGCAATTGCCAACAGGCTGAAAGTATTAGAGGGTTAACCACAGATGGGGGGATACCATTGTCGTTTTTAGGAAATGGCATTGACAATGCAAAGAAAACTCAAGAGCTTAAAACAGATCAACAATTTAAACAAGATAATGGAAGTCTACCATCATATGCTGAATCAGTTGAGGAAGAAGCATGGAATCTTCTTCGTGCCTCCATTGTTTACTACTGTGGTAATCCCATTGGAACAATTGCTGCAAATGATCCAAGCAACGCTAACATTTTGAACTATGATCAGGTTTTCATTCGTGACTTCATTCCTTCAGGAATAGCTTTCCTTTTGAAAGGAGAGTATGATATTGTACGAAACTTCATCCTTTACACCCTTCAATTGCAGGTAATGTTAATATCACTCAACTGGATTTCAGTTAATTATTTTACCATTTCAGGGTGCAGTTATTTGTGTATTGTTAACCAGTAGTATTCAACAGTATGCCTCTGTTTTTAAATTCTGCTTGTTCTTTAAAGTGACTGTGTCTGATAATTTGAATTGAGTTGAATTGAATTGTTGAACATTTCTAATCCCTCTGCTTTTTTTATTTGGGGTAGGGTGAGGGGGAGGCAGAGGAGGCGGGGGAGGGGTTTTAGGTAAAATGGGAACCATTTGTCTTAAAATTCATTAATCATCTGCTCTAATCTGCCCTAGATTATACTGAAGCAAATATATGATATAGATGCTGTTTTATTTCACGCCGCAGTATGTCCTACCATCTAAAAGCTTCTTTGGGATATGGATATTGTATTTGTGCTCTTTGCTTTTTTGGATGAGTCGCCTGGGTAAAGTTGTTCTTAACTTAACAGAGTTGGGAGAAAACAATGGATTGCTATAGCCCCGGGCAAGGGTTGATGCCTGCCAGTTTCAAGGTGCGCACTGTTCCCCTTGATGGTGATGATTCTGCCACTGAAGAAATCTTAGATCCTGATTTTGGTGAAGCAGCAATTGGCCGTGTGGCACCAGTTGATTCAGGTAAGGAAAATTATTTCTAAAAGTTGCATGGTTGAAAATAAGTCTGATGTCAAAAACTTTTCATGTGAAGAATAATTTTGATCTTCATGTTAGGATTGTGGTGGATTATTCTTTTACGGGCTTATGGAAAATGCTCTGGAGATCTTTCTGTGCAAGAAAGAATTGATGTGCAGACTGGGATTAAAATGATTTTAAAACTCTGCCTTGCTGATGGTTTTGATATGTTTCCCACATTATTGGTTACTGATGGTTCCTGCATGATAGACCGTCGCATGGGAATTCATGGACATCCTTTGGAGATTCAGGTTATTTCCCTTCTTGGTTTTTAAACTGGTCGGTGCAACTTTTCAACTGGGTTCTTCTTCTCACCTCTTAATTTTGAACACCATCATACTGGGCACAAATACTTTGGTTATACCATGTTGCTACCATATAGACACACAAGTGGTTGATTGACCAAAATGCGCACACCAGAGTACTTATTGATGATATGCCTCTTCTTTTTCAGAAAATGAAAAAAAAAAAAAAAAAAAAAACAAAAACAAAGAGAGAGAGAGAGAGCTAACCAGTTTGCGTTTCATGATTTTTATCTCAACATTCACATTTTTTCCCATCTCGACTCAATTAAGCCTTAATGACAAATTTAATTGGGGTTGTTAATATGAATTTTTTTTTTTGGCTATTCGATTTTATTGTGACCAAGATTGATTTTCGTGTAGTTGTTTCAAATCCTTAAGATTCAATTGCCGCTTTTCACATGTGCATTCATAGTGGAAAGAAAAGGAAGGTGAAACAATTAATGGATGTATTTGAACATGGCTCAACAGGTCTGTTCTTTGCTAGACAGCATTGTAGCATGTTAGCTGACTAGCTGGAGACCAGTCAGAGTTCCTACCAGTTACTTGGATTCTGTTCCCAATTCCCAACTAAGTGCAAACATGAACATATTAGATCTTTCTTATGTATTATGACCCATCAGAGATCAATGGAAGAAACAGAAATATTGGCTTAGAAAGTTTGTTTGCTATATTTGAAGGATAATGGTTTGGATATGGAGGATGGGTGACATTGTTGTCATGTTCTTAGATCTTTTGGAGGTTTGAAGGTTATAGTTAGAAAGAAAGACATTGCTTTTGTTGCATAAAAAAATGTCATCTTAATTTTTCACATTGGTTTGTATGTTCTTGTAGGCACTTTTTTTTTCTGCATTACTTTGTGCACGGGACATGCTTGCTCCTGATGATGGATCAGCTGACCTACTTAGAGCTCTTCATAATCGTCTAGTTGCACTATCTTTCCACATCAGGGAATACTATTGGATTGATATGAGAAAACTCAATGAGATCTATCGTTACCAGACAGAGGAATACTCTTATGATGCAGTTAATAAGTTCAATATATACCCAGACCAGATTCCTCCCTGGCTAGTGGAGTTCATGCCCAAGAAGGGGGGCTACTTGATTGGAAACTTGCAGCCAGCTCACATGGACTTCCGTTTCTTTTCTCTTGGAAACTTGTGGTCAATAGTCAGTAGTCTGGCAACTGTCAATCAGTCACATGCAATATTGGATCTCATTGAAGCAAAATGGGCAGAGCTTGTGGCAGAAATGCCATTCAAGATATGTTATCCTGCTTTTGAAGGCCAGGAATGGCGAATAATTACTGGCAGTGACCCCAAGAATACGTAATTTTGCCTTTATCCATAAGTTGCTTCTGTTATTCTGATTCTTATATGTAATGCCTAGAATCCACCACATATCTTAAACTTGCTTTTGATTGCAGTCCATGGTCTTACCACAATGGGGGTTCTTGGCCAACTTTGCTTTGGCAGGTAATTTTGAAGTTGGTTAATGTCGGTTAAGGTTGGATGCCAGTATTTGTTGGATTTTGATGTATCTAAGCTGCAATGAGCATATACACTGACAGCCATTTTTTCTTTTTAGAGATTGTAATAATGTCTTTTCATCAGATGAACTTTTACTTGGATTCCAATTTTATGTAAATGAGAACCTCAAGCATATGATGAGTACTTATTGGATTGCCTCCATCATGTATTCACTTTGTATCAGGGAAACTGATTCCAAATTTTTGGGGGGATAAAGAGTTTTGTGCTTTATTGCGGCATTTGCTCAGTGCCTGCCACTTCTTTTGACATTCTCTGCATACGGTCACAACTGAAATGTGCTCCGTAAAACTAACACTTGTATGGGCTTTCTTCAGCTTACTGTGGCATGCATAAAGATGAACAGACAAGAGATCGCTGAAAGAGCTGTGAAGCTTGCTGAGAGGCACATATCCAGGGACAAGTGGCCAGAGTATTATGATACCAAGCAAGGCAGATTAATTGGAAAACAGGCACGGCTATTTCAAACATGGTCAATCACAGGTTATCTGGTGTCAAAGCTTCTTCTTGCCAATCCAGATGCAGCCAGGATCCTCACAAACGATGAGGATTCGGAGCTCATAAACGCATTTTCATTCGCAAGGAGTTCCAACCCTAGGAGGAAACGTGGTAGGAAAGGACTTCAGCAGCCATTCATAGTATAATTTGTACTTAAACCGAAGGGAAGGCATTCAAACTTGTACAAAAATTCATGCTTGCACGTTCTGTTTCATACAGCAAGCATAGGATGTATACTCATATTCTAGGAACTTGCACAAGTGAGAACTCATTGAATATTTCACGCGGCGCTTAGAAGTTATACTGGTGGCCGGTGCATGAGTATTGTGTTTTTGTTGGACTAATGAAGTATGTCAGAATTTGCTTTTAATAGTCTTGTGAGGTAGATGGAGAATAGGCGACTTGCTTCGCGGGAATGGCACTTTTGACTGACGTGTTTGGCAGCTGCAAGAAACAAAAACAAATGCTTTTTGTCACAAGAATACATTGATCCGGTCTATTCATGTATCCTTAAGGTGTAAATTTGGGTCAAAATCAAACCTCCAAAGGCCGCCCAGTCCATTTATGATTTATGAAATGTTTCAGAAACTCATAATCATATAGAAAATTTTGGAATAGACCATATTTAGAATAATTTACGTACATATTTAAAATATTTTTTATCTATAATAGTTATTGTATATGTCAAGAATATTTCTTTTTAATTTTTTTTTGAGTTGTATAAATAGGCTATTCATTTTATTTATATAGTACGCATCTTTTCAATTAATACAAATTCACCTGCAAAGTTCTCATGTACTATCTCTTTATTTCAGGTTTTTCTAATTTGTTCACTTGCCTCTCATTCGTCTTCCGTTGGTTTTCTTAAACTCTCCAATGTTTATTTAGCGTTTTTTCTCGCAAGATCGTCCAAGTGTCGTGCGGGTTAGCACATCTCAAGCCTAACTTTGTTACAGGTGGTATTAGAGTAAGGTAATCCTAATCTTTACTTTGTTCTTATTTGAGTTGTAGATATGACATGTGAGTAAGGATTTGTTGAGATTGCTTTCGATGAGTAACAAATGGAGCAAGAAGCTCGTGGACGTGAGGAGCAACGTGCTGTAGCCAAATGTGGCAAGTCTAAGGTTCTAGCAAAGGAAACTATAGACTCACGTGTTGATAACTTGGAAAGGAGTGTCCTTGATATAAACTCCCTTATGGGAGACTTCAGCGATCAAGTTGATAACTTGATCCATGAGAATGCGGAGATCACACGAGTTGCTAAAGTCATGATTAAAGAATTTGACCGTTTGTTTAGGGGAGAAATACGCTCTCTGAATCAAGGTATGTCTAACCTTCGTGAGTTTGTTGAAGGAGAGATTCATGACCTTCGTAGGGAGATGAAGTCTCTGCGCCAAAACAACTCATTTGCTAGTACGGTTACCACTACTAGCACCATTGTGGTACATGGGTCGAAGGTCCTGAAGCCTGCCATGTACAACGGCACACGGAATCCCACTACCGTGCAAAACTTTCTGTTTGACTTTGAGCAGTACTTCGAGGTCATGGGGGTTATTGACAATCTGGTCAGGATAGGCAACGCCTCAATCTTTTTAAGAGATGCTGCTCAACTCTGGTGGAGACAAAAGCATTTTGAACGGGAGAAAGGCTTGTGCATCATCGACACTTGGGAATAATTCAAGGATAAAGTGTGTAAGTATTTCGTGCCTCACAATGCGAATAGCAAAGTTAGAGGAAAGCTGCGACACCTATGTCAGACAGGTAGTATTTCTGACCACATTAAAGAATTTACTATCCTTATACTTGAAATCGAAATGTTTGATAGGGAGCTGCTCTTCTACTTCAAAGATGGATTGAAGGATAGAGCAAGAGTCAAGTTACAGAGACGTAATGTGCAAACCCTAAATACTACTATTGCCACTGTCGAAACCTTCGTCGACTACTCAGGTTACTTTAAGGCCAAAAAGTCAAACTCTAACAAAAGTGGGGGAGAGCAGATCGGGCAAAAGAAGTAGGATTCTGGTTGCAACAAGGATGGACAACAAAGGATCTCAAATGACCGCCCCAAGCATGAGAAGAAGTCTGGAGGTAAGTACAACTCGATTAATCTTCCTAGACCCTGTTTTATTTGTGATGGACTGCATTGGGTAAAGGATTGCCCCAAACGCAAAGTTATGAATGCTATGATGATGGCACTCGACCTAGAAAAGGCCAATGAAAAAGCCCAAGCAGACATGAGATCTATCCAACGATTAGATAATCTCTCCAAGCATTTATCCCCAATAGTCGCCAAGGAGAAGGGATTGTTGTACGCTGATGTTGCCATCGAGGGCAAATCAGCTTGTGCGATGCTGGATATAGGGGCAACACACAACTTCATGGATGCAAAAGAGGCCAAACGTCTAGGCCTCAAACTAACAAAGGGAAACAACATCATTAAAGTGGTGAACTTGGAAGCAAGACCTGTCCAAGGCATGACACACGGAGTTGCTATCCAGATTGGTGAATGGTCTAGTAAGTTAGACTTTACTGTCATTCCCATGGATGATTTTAAAGTAGTGTTAGGTCTTGCATTCTTTGGCGAAGCTTTGGCTTTCCCTGTGTCTGCTTTATGTTCTCTTATGGTTGTTAACAACCATAAGATCCGCATAGTTCCCTTAAAGCGCAAGGAGAGATCTCAACCATCGATGATCTCGGCCTTGCAATTCAAGCAGGGTCTTAAGTCGGACCCTAGCTATGTCGCTACCATATGAGAGCTAAGTGATGGGGAAGACGTAACAACACAAACTTCTGCACTATCGCAACCTGTTCAGGTTGTCCATAATAAGTTCAAGGACGTCATGCCATCCAAATTGTTGAAAAAGCTTCCACCAAAGCGAGATGTGGATTACCACATTAAGTTGGAACTCAGTGTCAAACCCCCTACTATGGCTCCTTATCGCATGACACCTCCGGAACCTATTGAATTGAGGAAGCAGCTCCACGATTTGATCGATTCGGGCTACATTAGACCATCAAAAGTCTCATTTGATGCCTCAGTCCTATTCCAGAAGAAGAAGGACGAATCACTACAGATGTATATTGACTACCGAGCCTTGAACAAGGTCTCTATCAAGAACAAGTATCCAATTCCTTTGATAGCTGACCTCTTCGACCAATTCAGGAAGGCGAGGTACTTTACCAAGCTGAATTTACGATTGAGTTACTACCAGGTTTGTATAACATAAGGTAATGAGCCAAAGACGACTTGCGTAACACGCTATGAAGCGTTCGAATTCTTAGTCATGTCATTTGGCCTCACCAATGCATTAGCCACCTTCTGCACATTCATAAATAAGGTACTATATCCTTTCCTGGACAAATTCGTAGTAGTTTATTTGGATGATATTGTGGTATACAGCAACACATTTGAGGAACACGTTGAGCACCTCAAGCAAGTTCCATCGGATCAAGAATGATAGACTTTTAATGGATCCAGTAAAGGTGCGTGTCATCCAACAATGGGAGTCTCTAACCAAAGTCTCGGAATTGCGATCTTTCCTGGGACTTATCAATTACTATTGTCGGTTCATCAAGGGATACTCTGTCATAACTGCACCCTTAATTGACCTGTTGAAGAAGAACCACACTTGGCATTAGGCAAATGAATGTCAAGCTTCCTTTAAGAGATTAAAGTAAGCAATCTTTAAGGAACCTATAATGGCGTTACTGAACTACGAAAAGCCTTTCGAAATCCATACTGATGCATCTGACTTTGCCATTAAAGAAGTCTTGATGCAGGATAGGCATCCCATTGCTTACGAAAGTCGTAAGCTAAATGATACGGAAAGACAGTATACCATCCAGGACAATGAGATGACCGCTGTCATCCATTGCTTGCGCAATTAGAGACATTATCTCCTTGGAAATAAGTTCGTGATCATGACCGACAATGTTGCTATGAGCTACTTCCAAACTCAGAAGAAACTTAATTCCATGCAAGCTCATTGGCAAGACTTCCTAGCAGAATTTGACTACACATTGCAATATAAGCTGGGTCAAGTCAATGTAGTTGCTTATGCATTGAGTCGAAAGGCAAAACTAGCAGCTCTTGCTACTAGTACTCCTACAAGCAACCTTATTGAACGAATCAAGGAAGGTACTGGACAAGACAAATTGGCCAACAATCTGCTAAGGTTGGTTAGTGAGAGGAAGACTCGTCGATTTGGGTGAATAATGGAGTCTTAACGATAATCAGAAATCACGTCTTCGTGCCAAAGTAGGGAAACTTGTTGAAGGAGACTTTAAGGAATGTCACGATTTTTTATGGGCTGGTCACCCAGGTATGACACGAATCTTTGCTCTTATCCAACAATATTACTTTTGGCCGCATATGTATACAGATGTCAAGGCCTATATGCAGACTTGCTTAGTTTGCAAATAAGACAAAGTAGAACAGCAGTCACCAGCCGGCTTACTCGAGCCACTACTTACTCCCGAGAAGCCGTGGGAAAGCATCTCAATGGACTTTATTGTGGCTCTACCAAAGTTCAAAGGATGCGGAAGCATCATGGTTGTAGTCAATCGGTTTAACAAGTATGACACTTTCATTCTAGCCCCTGCTGATTGTAAGGTGGATGAAGTTGCTCACTTATTCTTCAAGAACGTAGTAAAACTATAGGGTGTGCCAAAGAGCATAATCAGTGACAGAGACCCCCACTTTATAGGTAAATTCTGGCGCAAGCTATTCAAGTTGTTGGGAATCGAGATGAATTTCTCGACAAGTTTCCATCCCTAAACCAATGGGCAAAATGAACGAGTCAATGCCTTGCTTGAATAATACTTGAGGCACTATGTCAGTGCCCACCAACGAGATTGGGCGAAGCTACTTGACGCTGTCTAATTCTCATACAACTTTCAGAGGAGTGAGACCACAATTAAAAGCCCATTTGGAGTTGTCTTAGGACAACAACCACTAACTCCAAGTGTTATTTCCTTTCCCAACACTAATAACAACCTATCTACCTTCATGTTTGTAAAGGAGTGGCATGAGGAAGTAGACATAACAAGGGCTTACCTTGACAAAGTGGCCAAGAAGATGAAGAGATGGACTGACACTAAGCGACGCCCAAAAGACTATACTGCGGAAGACATGGTGATGGTGAAGTTACTGTCAAACCAGTTCAAGTCTCTACACAAGGTACATAAGAGATTGGTACGAAAGTATGAAAGGCCATTTCCTATTATCAAACGCGTAGGGAAGGCCGCCTATCAAGTCCAACTCCCTCTAAAGTTGAAGATTCACAATGTTTTCCATGTAAGTTTTTTGAAACCTTTCCATGGATACGAAGAGGATCCAAGCCGAAATAAGTCAAAGTGCGCACCAACTATTGTGGTTACCGAATTCAATAAAGAGGTGGAATGTATCTTTGCTGACCAAGTGATCCAGAAAAAGGGAGTTCCCAACTATACCGAGTACTTAGTGAAGTGGAAAGTTTTGCTAGATCACAAGACTAGTTGGGAACGAGAGGACCAGTTTTGGCAATTTGCCGATCATATTTGGCACTTTAAGGTTGAAAATGCGACGAGAACGTTGTAGAATTAAGTGAAGGAGGATGTCACAAGGATACATTGATCCGGCTTATTCATGTATCCTTAAAGTGTAAATTCGGGTCAAAACCAAACCTTCAAGGGCCGCCTAGCCTATTTACGATCTATGAAAAATCTCAGAAGCCCACAATCACATAGAGAATTCTAGAAGAGATTATATCTAAAATAATCTACATATATACCTAAAATATTTTTTTTTTATCTAGAATAGTCATTATATATGCTAAGAATATTCTTTTTTAAGTTATTCTTTTGAGTTGTATAAATAGGTTACTCATTTCATTTGTATAACACGTATTCTTTCAATCAACACAAATTCACTTACAAAGTTCTCTTATACTCCCACTCTTTCAAATTTTTTCAATTTGTTCACTTGTCTCTCACTCGTCTTTTGCTGGTTTTCTTAAACTCTCTAAGAATTACTTAGCGTCTTCTCTCGCAAGATTGTTTAAGTGCCGCGAGAGTTAACATGTTTAAAGCACGTTCAAATTTAACTCCGTGACATTTTATTTTTAAAATGTATCCAAGGAATAAGTCAATCTGTTTGTATTTGGTGACATTTTTCATCTCTCCTGCCTTACAAACCAGGAAATTAAACTAAGATTGAAAAGGATGTACATTCCATTGGGACAGAGCATTCCCATGGGGTCAGATGGACGCTATGCATATAATTAATTGAGTTAGAAATCAAACATTCCCCATTTCTGCATCTTCAATCTCCTCCTGTGCTTTCCGAAATGTCCACTTGAATTTATCACAAGAATAACTAGAAAGACCTTAACGCAATTTTACCCAACGGAAACATCTTCAGTTAGCAGAAAATCGATCGGGATCAGGGAAAATATACTTCAATCAGAACAGCAATGCTCAGACGAATAAAACTATAATTTCCCTAATTTTACATTTCAACTCTAAGTTGGTATCAATGCATACGCATATATCTCATAGTCATTATATTGCCGCCAATTTCGAGAATTACAATTTAAAGCTGTATGTTACATCCTATATAATGCCAGTTATAACAAGGATGAGAAACCTAGTTTTGAAATATAACATCCAAACTCTACTCCCACGACAGGGCTGGCTTCACTAAAACATCTCAAACTCGGTATCATCTTCCACACCCTTAGTTTCCTTACTCTTGGTGCTGTCCTTGTCCTGTGTAAGTGCGGCTGATGCACCAACACCACTGTCAAAGATCTTGGGCAGCTCTGGTGGCACTGCACAACGGATTAGAGCCCAATTAAGGCCATCAAAGAAAGGATGCTGCTTGATCTCTGCAGCCCCCTTGGCTGAACCTAATCGACTCTCAGGGTCTTTCACCAACAACCCTCTAATCAAATCCCGAGCATGGAAACTAACTGTAGGGCTACTTGGAAACTTGAGACTTTGGGAGACCACATTTGACAATGTCTCCTCATTTGCTAACCCCTTGAAAGGCGTTTTACCATATAGCAGTTCAAACATGAAGATACCAAAAGTCCACCAATCAACAGCATTCCCATGGCCCTCAGCCTTGATGATCTCTGGAGCCAGGTATTCATGTGTTCCAACAAAGGAGTTGGATCGAGCACTGGTTGGTTCAACCACCAATTGTGGCAGTGGACTAACCTGAGAAGATAGGTCACATTTTACCTTCCGAGATTTTGCAGCAACTGATAGAAGCCTGGGTGTAAAACATGAAACTTGCCAGGCTGGGTGAAGGCAGAAAGGGTCAATACAACTAGCTTCAGAGCATGGGCTTGACATCTTTTTTGTGGGTTGTTCCCCAAATGGGGAAGATGACTGGAGCAGAACAGGATTAGCAGCACATCTGAGGGACAAGTCAAAATCTGAGAGCATGATGTGCCCATCTTCTCGGACCAGGATATTTTCTGGTTTTAAATCACGGTACACAACTCCAAGCATGTGCAAGTACTCTAATGCAAGGAGAACTTCAGCAACATAAAATCTGCAGGTTCAACGACATTAAATTAGTTGAAAACATGAAATGAGAGTGAAGTCTACAAATGATCAATGACAAATCTAATTTTGTTAAAAAAAATTTCCTGTAAATGTGATCTGATAGGGCTTTTCCCTCTCTCTCTCTCTCTCTCTCTCCTCATCCAAGGAGGGAGGATTGAACTTGACAGGCCATGCAAAGTATTAGTCTCCTCAAGGAAGCTGCAAGCCAACAGTCCTTAGGGCATAATAACCAATCAGGAGCCTCTCCTTGTTTGTTGAATAAAAAATTCTGGCTTCCCATGTTTAGAGAAAACGATTATCTTATCATCACTACAGTTCCTCTCTCTCTCTAACATGTGAAATGGGAAGTGTGGTGTTAGGAGATCAAGGAACAAATTGAGAATTAAACCGTGGTTGGTAAGTGAAGCTCATTAGTTATCATACTGATAAACTGTAGTTCTATATTGGCAAGTAGTGGTGCATTAAACAAAGAAATATGTGCTTAGTACCTTGCTGCTTGTTCAGAGAAGCACTTGTTGGGCTGCTTTTGCCTTAATACATGAAGATCTCCACCTGGACAATACTCCATGACTAAGCATGATAACTTATCCGACACAATATGGGCATACAAGGTGGGGAGAAAAGGATGATCCAGCATCTGCATGATCTCTTTTTCAGTTTGAGCCCTAGCAATCTTCTTCCTGCTTGCCAAAAATTCATTGTCCATCACTTTTAGAGCAAATAGGCCATCTGTACCAGTTAGCTCAGCAAGATAAATAGATCCAATATCCCCACAGCCAAGCTTCTTAATCAGCTTAAAATGTTTCAGACTTATGCCTCCATGGTGCTTCTGAATATGGCGAATGGCCTCCCACCTCAAGTCTCCTGACTTGTGAGGCCTATTGCCACTGCGACTAGATCCACTCAGGTTGCTCTCTTCACTAGTAGTACTACTACTATACTCACCGATGCTACTTTTTGAGCTTTGAGAGAACTCCCCCTTTTCTCTCGATCTTGATCTCTCGTCACTTGTCATCAACACAAGTCTCAACTTATTACTGCAGTTTGAACTGGAACCCAAATTGCTTGAACCTCTATCCACAATGCTTGAAGTTGATTCAATACCAAAATTCATACTGCTGGATGCAGGAGATGCTTTCACATTTTCTTCCATTGTGGTCTCTGGAGTACACTCACATGTCCTCATCTCTAAATTGCTTGTGCTGGGATCTGGATTTTTATCAGCTGTTTCATGAAATGAATTGTAACTGCCAGTAGCCGCAGAGACTGAATCCTTCTTTACTTTCTTCTTCATAAAATTTTTTTTCCTGAAGATTGGCTTCATAAAGTGTGGACTATCATATACAGACTTGCTAGTGACACTACCTGGGCTAGAATTAAAATGTAAAGAAGCAGCATGCAATTGGCTTTTCTGCCTTTCTGCAATAGGTGGATCAATAGAAGCTTTCTCTGAGGCTGAAGCAATCACATCCACCCCTTTTAGGTTCTCACTAACATGACTAGGACATGAAGAGTTGGCAAATTCAAGCTGCCCAATTTCTGCCTTTTGTGTTCCACCACCAAGCCCTATGGCCAAATGAGTGACATGATCTTGTAAAGAATGAGCACTTTTGTCTGATGCCTCTGCTTTGGCTGTTTGTGAAGATTTAAGCATCTCCTTGGAAGTACTTGATGTGATTCCTTCAGGTACAAGGGAGATTTCTACTAAATTTCCATCACCTTCATTGAGAGGGAGGCCAGATCCATTGGCCTCAACCACAACTGACCTGTACAAACTTTTAATTGTACCTGCTTCAAAAACCCGTGAAGAGTTTGTCGGTCTTGATGATCGCTTCATAGCAGCCATCTCTGATGCCTGAGAGATGCATAATCCCCTCAAAGCCTGCTTCAAGCTCACAGGCTCTGAAATTCCAATTCCTAAGGTTTGCGGTGAACCAACTCTAATTGGTCTCTTCATAGCTCTTTTTTGTAAACTGCCTTTACCACCTTCATAGGATGGAGCAAAACCCCTAGTAGAGGTTCCAACTTCAATCGCTTCAAAAAGATGATTGATATCATTCTCTATAGAATACTTATTTCCCAATTTTAGTAAAATGCTTTTCAGCTTTTAAAGCCATTTCTGAATCAAAATCAAGTTCATCTGTGGATTCAACAATTTCAGAAACATTAGGCAGAGCATCCTTCTCCGTGGGATCCAGAGTATCCAAACAGAGAACAGAAGTATCTTTGCAGAACTGTATTAACTCATTCCAATGAAGCAACTTGGAAATATATTAGAGAACAAGTGTGTACTTTTAGGTTCTCTCCAATCATACAGGTTCCTAAATCTGAATGACCTGCCAAAACTCCTTTACTGACCTTGAAAAGAAGCATTAAGTTCCTGCCAGGATGTGATAAACAATTATAGATAAACATGGGAAGTACCTCGTAACACATCATAACAATAACAATGCACCCATAACCCTCAACTTGTAATGCTCATTATGCACATAAAACCAGGACTTCACTAATAATCAGACTCCAAACCCCATAGAAGACATTGTTGAAGTTCCCTAAACCTGTTCATCTTCAGGATTAACATTTCAATGTTTTTGAGACAAAGGAACTTGATTTGCGGACTAAAGCTGCACCCACACAATTCTTATATAGAACTTTCGCTGCACCCCAACTTTCCCAGCCAGCAATTCACACTTGACACTGATTGCAGAACAACTGTGTCTTAACACTTTAGACGCTTTGATGACTGAAAAAAAAATAAAAATAAAAATAAAAATTCCCAGTTTTAATTTCAACTAATCAAGTGCCTCAGCCCACAGATGAACGTCTGCCAACTCAAAACTAAATAATTTCCTCCCTCACATTCTTTGCTAATGAAATCACTATACAATTTAACAATCCATGCAGAGTTTCTGGATCTTTTTCAGTTAATAAATGCTGCTTAAACCCAAAAAAGAAAATAAAGGTACAACAACAGAACAACATGGACTGGCATAAATCATTCAATCATGTTGAACCAAGCAACCTTGTCCACTGACAACTATGCTTTGTCCCTTGGTTACTTGTATTATTATTATTATTATTAACTAGAACCATATATTTTGACAATTGCTTTCTCTTTCCCAACTTCAAAAACAAAAGGTACAAAAATTATAGAAATAAAATTCAAACTAAGAATCAGAAATAAAGAATCATAATTAAATAGCTCATACATAAAAATCGATCAAAGCCGTGAGGAAAAAAAAAAACAGAGAGAGAGAGAGAGAGAGAGAGAGAGAGCAGTAACACTCCACAAACAAAAAAATTTAAAATTATAAAAACAAGTGACCAAAAAAAAAAAAAGCAAAACCATCAAAAAGTGCAAGCAATATCGAGAAATTACAAGCACAGTATGCAAAAAAAGATCGAAAAAGGAGAGGATACCAGAAATGAAGTTAAGAACCGCCGCCGCCGCCGCCGACGCCTAAACAGAGCCGGAAACTCGACCGCTGGCTCCCAAAAGAACAACAATAGACAAACAAGAGAGACAGACAGAATTAGTGGGGTTAGGGCACGCGAGAGAGAGAGAGAGAGTCGAAATAAACGGAAAAGTTGAGAAATGCAAATCACGAGAAGTATCGCTCGGAAAGAAATAAATTTTCTCACGCGAACACAGTGATTGCCTTTTCCTTTCTCCCTGGAAAATGCCGGGAAAATAAAATACATATGCATGTTACTTAAAAAAATAATTTTAAAAATATTTGACCATTTTTTAAAAAATTATAATTTACTGTATTTTGTGATATTATCTTTTTTTTTTTAAAAAGTTTTTTAATTAATAATCTCCAAATATACCTTTTAACAACAAAATTAAGATTTTTAAAATTTCTTTTTGTATTCAGTGATATATATTTTTTTACATATTTAATTTTTATATTAAAAATACTTAATCAATATTCTAAATAATTTTAAAAAATAATCTTAAAATGAAGGAAGGATGGCCAACCTATTTTATTCTCTCTCTCTCCCTCCCTCTCCCTCTCCTGTCTCTTTGCTTGGTTTCTAGAAAACGACTGCTTTCTTAGAAACAGAGAAGTCCATGCGTCGGAAGGGACTCTCTCTCTCTCAAGTGGGAATTTTTTTTTTTTGTTTTTTTTTCGTTGTTTTAATTAGGGATGTGGTCAAAATTACAGTCAAAATTAGGGATGTACCAAAGCAACAAAAACAATAAAAGCCCCAAGTGCCCCCCTCCCAATTACATGTTGAAATTCATTGAATTCTCTTGTTACATTGTGTTAAAATTTGATAAAATATAATATATATCATTTATATTTTTCAATAAAATAATTTTTCACTCCTGTTTCTGTGGTTCAATATAATATATATATATATGGCAATTAATCTAATAAATTATTTGATGCTGTTTATAAACTAATAAAAAAAATAATATTGCATGCATGCATGCATACTTATTTTAAGACCTTATAAATGTAAAAATTTTATATATTGTAAGTATTATTTTTTAAAATAAAAAAATAAAAAACTTGAATTTAAAAGCTACCCTACCCACATCGAAGATGGGAGGCCTCTCATGGAAAGATAGATTGTGGTCATATCTGTTGCGGACAGTCAATCAATGGATCTTTGACTCCGATTGACAGAAAATAAAGTAGAAATTTAAGTTAAGAGTTGCATAATTGCAATAAGCCACGCAGGCAATTTGGTGGTTTCAAAAGGGCATTAGAAATCCTCCCCCTCGAGATCAGAGAATTTTTGTGGTTACGAATTTACTTTTTTTATATATCAAAAAACATGTTTAATTTTAATTTTAATTTTAAAAAAAATGTACGAAATTTATGGAAATAATACTGTTATATAATTTATGTATTAATAAAACTTTTGGTAGATTCAAAAAATAAATAAATATCATAAATAAATCTTTTTTTTTTTTGTTTTGTTTTTTTAACCTTCCTCTTTCATGGAAATGTTACAGCTGGTACCAACCACGATAGAATTCCCGCCCGTAAATTTCCATTTTCATGTAAATCGAAAAAAAAAAAAAAGAAGAAGGATTTAAAGGGCAAAAGAGAAATTGCAGATTTCTCTCCCACCCCACCCGACCCCACCCCCACCACCATGATGACCTTTGGAAAAATATAAGGACTTGATTTTCTACATTAATGATATCACTGCTAAAAAGTAATCAATTCCAAAGAACTAAAGATGCCCCTTTCTCCCCCCAAAAGAAAAAGATTGAATTATTATTTTCTTTCTTTTACTTGCGGTGAAAAGGCTTTTTTGGCGATTAACCCCTGAGGCCCGCGGGGTGGGAAGGAGAGATGCAATCTTTATTTGAATGTGTTTTGACTTTCTTCTCTCGAACTTTTCATCCCCCCCCCCCAAAAAAAAAAAATGTGTGTGTTTAAGATTGTATTGATAAATATGAATTTTAAGTTAAAATATACATTTATTAGTATTTAATAAATTTTAAAACTTAAAATTAATAAAGGCACACAAATTTTGTGTGTCTTTATATCTATTTATATGTATATATTATTTTTATCAAATTTGAAAAAAAAAAGAGTTCAGTTATTTTACTATGTGGTTAATTTGTTAAGTTTTTTTCTTTTGTTTTTTTAAATAAAAAAATATTTTTAAATTTATTTTTTCAAAAAAATCATATTTTTATTTCTATTTTTAAGTACTTAATATTTTAGTCTATTTTTCCTCTTTTTTCATTAAAAGAAAAATAATTAATTATTTAAGAATTTTTTTTTCATTGATTTAAGCATTCCTTACTATTTTTTAAGAAAAAATAAACTTTTTTATTTAAATTTATCTTTTATTTTTAAATAAAAAACAATTATTTCTAAAATAAGACAATCAATAAAATAAATTATTCTCTTCTTTTGATAATTAATTATTAATTTGACTATCTTTGCTCTAATAAATAACTAATTATTAATTTAACTACCCTTTCTTTATCTCCACAAATACAATATTGTGTTTTTAACAAGTTAATTTTGCTTTTAACTAATAAAAAATTACTCTTTTTTATGAGATATTTATGTATTTATAATTTTTATTTATGACTTAATTAAACCATGAGATACTTTGATTTGTCCAAAACATTAATGCATATAGGACTATATTTTGTATAAAAATTTATATTAATTCATATGAATGTAAAATCTAATGTAATTTTATTATTATATCTTGATTACAATATATATATATATATATATATATATATATATATATATATAGTGAGAAGTCTTTTTTTAGTTATAAACTTTGTAAGAAATTTCCTTTATTAATTATTTTACTAAATAGTAATTGACAAACAAAATAACCAATACAAAAATTTTATGTTTTTTCTGTTAATAATTTTTTTATTTTAAAGATAAAATATTTAATATTAAATAAATAATAATAATAATTGATATGGACTTTTAATATAATATTTTTAGTTTTTAACTTTTTGATATCTACATAAGTTGCATATTAATCAAAAATCTCAAAACAAATAAAAGAATAAAAATATAAATATAAGAAAGTAAAATTAAGAATACAAATAAATCTAATTTAAAATTTAAAAATATTGAAATTTTAATTTTTTAATAATTATTCACGTTAATTAAGAGTCAATTATTTAATTTTATAAAAATATTATTTTTATATTATTTTAAATAACACAATAATTAAAATATGTGTTGATATTAAATTGAATTTATATTAGTATTTCCCAACCAAAAAAAAAAAAAATCATGCAATTGTGCAACACGTAGGTGCAAATCTAGTTTATTATATTATCGAAAGTGAGAGAAAGTCTCAGCTATTCCTTCTCCGTCACGTGACAACTTCTACTTAATTCATTTGTCACGTAATAAGTTTTTCCCAATTCGTAAATAATAAAAAAGAAAAATAAATACTTAAGTTTTTTCAAGAGAATTAAAGAACTGTAAATTCTAGCCATATTTTTTTTCTTCTCTTGTTTTTTTACAAGAAAAAAAATTAATTATTTAAAATTTTTCTTTATTAATGTATACTTTTTTTATTTTTTAAAAATTATTATTTTTGTTAAAAATTACAACTAAATAAAACAATGACAGTGAGTATTAGTTTAATATTTATTTTTATTTTACAACTAGTCTTTATTCTTAACAGAGAAAAAAAAGTTAAGAATCTCATTTTTGTTTTCTTAATAAAGAATAATAATATTTAAACTAAATTATTAAATTTTAAAATATTAAATAAGTCACTAATTCGAGTAAAAAAATTAATTATTATCTTAAAATTTAGTTTATATTTTATATTATTTTACTCAATTATTCATCTTGCAGTGAGGAGTAACTCTCTGTCCATATCGCTCTTCACACACTCACTCGCACCAACCAAATAAAACTAACTGTTTATTGGGTGGAAATCGGAGCCTCCCAGAAAAAGACGAGCCAACTAAAACCCGGGTGCCACCCGCCCACCGCTTACGCCGATCCGCCCGCCCGAACCCGACTGCTCAGTGGAAATCAGAGTCCCATGGAAATGAACGCACACACGGACAATTATAAAAAAAAAACAGAGAAGTCCTTTCTGAGAAAGTGGAGAAAGGTCATTCCTCCTTACGCCAAGCGTGTCTTCTGCTCTCCTCTCGCTCGTTTCATCCTCAGAAGTGAAAATGGCTCTCCGCTGTCTCGTGACCAGAGGAAGGACCTTAGGAGGATTGGGCAGGGCGGCGGCGGCCGTAGCATCCAACGGAATCGGCCAATTTCGGGGACTGCAGACCTTCTCGCTGCCGGAGCTTCCGTACGACTACGGTGAGCTGGAGCCGGCAATCAGCGGCGAGATTATGCTGCTACACCACCAGAAGCACCACCAGACTTACGTCACCAACTATAACAAGGCACTCCACCAGCTCCAGGACGCCTTGGATAAGGGCGACGCTTCCACTGCCGTCGGATTACAGGATGTCCTCAAGTTCAACGGAGGAGGTAATCTCAAATATTTTAAAATATTGAAATGAACTAATCCTTATCCAATGGAATTCGTTTGTTGGTGAATGTTTGAGTGAAATCTCGTTGGTCAAGTGGAAGATATTGAACTCTCCTAGGATAGCTTTGTGGACTGTACTGTGTTGTCCAAGAAAAATTGGGGAGATGCTGGAAAGATTCGTGGAAAATAGAGCTGGTTTGCAAATATTCTTGTGATGTTTGTGTTTGTGCCTCAGTTTGAGATGCCTTTGGTGGCTCGGTGGTAAGAAACAAGCGCCTCGAAGGCTGTTCATTGGAGAAACAGAATGCAAAGTCATTGTTGAGACATTGTCTTGTGCTCTTCCATTTTAGCACGGGAAGATGCACTGCTATTTGGCTTTTTCCGTAAAGAAACACACTTGCTTGTAGATATTTTGGTGAAATGGTTCTCTATGGTATCCAATATTTGTCAAAACTAGTATGGAGGTCCATGTTTTTCCCGTTGACATCTTCTCAATGTTGTCTACAATATTAATCAATTGTTTCCGCTGCAGGTCATGTCAACCACTCAATTTTCTGGAAAAACCTTTCTCCAATCGGTGTAAGTTTAGCCTTCTTTAAATGTAATTATCTTCCTTTTGTGGGTTCCTCTCTAACTTTCAAATATTTTAGCTGGGAGGTGGTGAAGATCCACATAGCTCGTTGGGTTGGGCCATTGACATGAACTTTGGTAATTTGGAGGCATTGATTCAAAAAATGAACGCAGAAGGTGCTGCTCTGCAGGGCTCTGGCTGGGTGGTGAGTTGTTTTGTCTGTCAAATTTGCAACAGTGGTTTTCAATCCTTTTCCTTTTATCTTCTTTGCTTTTTGGGAGTGAGGTTTTTTTGTAGCCAAAATGGATGATTCTGTAGTAATTGACCTTCTTCTTAAATGCTTTACTGTGTGATTAGTGGCTTGCTTATGACTCGGAATTGAACAAGCTTAGGGTCGAGACTACTGCAAACCAGGTATCTTCACAAATTTTTTTCCAAAGTAACCCATAACGGAGACTACGGTCTTCTTATTTACCTTAATTCTTGCAGCATCTAAATAGTTTCTTGTCATAATTTGCTTGCCAAGGCTTTTAGATAAACAGAGGATGCCAGATAGTTGCACTTTAAAGTTACAAAATGAGCTCTCTAATATGTTTGTGTTGTCTCCACGACAGATGCCATAGGAAATGTATAATCTTTGGACTTTAATATTTGTTGGTAAATAACTTGTGATTCTTCACACAGGATCCACTGGTAACTAAGGGACTACACTTGGTTCCTTTGCTTGGCATTGATGTTTGGGAGCATGCATACTACTTACAGGTAAACTTTCTATCTTCAAATTGTGAAATGTAATTAATTTGTAATATATGGGTTTGTTGTCTTATATACTCTGTTAAGGATGTGACGACATGTAACATCATCTCATTGGAATTAAGAAGTTATTGGTTTGGTTGTTTGTTTTCTCTAGCATAGGAAGTGTTTTCATTCCCTTTAATTTGTTGATGATCCCTGATAATAAAGTTTCTTTCTCTTATTAAAATTGTCATCTCAAACCACAACAGACCTTAAAACCTTTAAGCAATCTTGGTTGCCTAATCTCTAGCCAATAAGGTCTTGCATTTTGTGATATGATTGTTAGAATTTACTTTGTAATATCTATATTGGATAATTCTCATTTTTTTTCTTCTTATGTCATGCTCAATATGGCAATCATTTTGACCCAGTTGCAACCAATAATTTGAATTAGAATCTTATAAACAAAAAGCAAAGCTGCCTGCTGCCTAGCCAGTCAAATTGATGGCTACTGCAAAAGTTTTGGACGGCAGTCCTCCCAGTCTCTGGCGGCCAGCTATTAACCCCCTTCCCCAGACCCTTTTTTCTCTCACACTCCATCCCCATTTATGTGCATGCGTGGAATGCAATTTTTGCTGCATTTCCCTAGATGTAGCCCAGTTTATTATCTTCACAACCTAATCTAAAGGAACTTCCAAATCATCTTTTCTTCTTACCAAAGTCCCCCTATCCCTTCTCTCTATCTTTAACTAGTAATTTATCTTCTAAGGGGTTAGTCAACCATCATTATAAAACCTGTTATTTGTTAATTAATGCCACCATTAGAACTTACTGAGATGGATAGGAAGAGGAGATAGTGATGGGGAGTTTCAATGTCTTACATTATCACTAGATGATAAAGTGATGACATTGCTTTTGTCTTTTTTCTGTAACATGACTGGGTGATGCATCATTAAATGTAGACATGATGGCACTGCAAGAATATGCAGGAAAGTTTTTATTTGGAAATTAACTTATTAGAATCCTCAACGCAGGCTCAACACTGATTTATACTGCAATGCATAATTAGACAGGACGCATTGAAGTTACTACTGGCTAATTGTTGTCCCTTTTGAAACTTAAAAGGGCATCCATTCAAAGCCTATGATGATAAAATAAAACTTGCTAGGCATTGACCGGGAGTTGACATCTGTTCTACTGAGAGCATGTTGCAAATTTGTTGGCTGTTTCATCCTGTTCTTTTTTCTTTATTTTTTGTACACTTGCCATATGAGTTGGAAGCTTCTTTCTTTCTTTCTTTCTTGTGCAGTACAAGAATGTTAGGCCAGATTATTTGAAGAACATATGGAAGGTAATTAACTGGAAGTATGCCAGTGAAGAGTATGCGAAGGCATCTCCTCGAGTTTAGAAAGCTGAATGTCATCGGGTTTTGAGAGGGCGGGGGCCTTTCTAGCCTCAGTCGGGTTAAAAGTGGAATAAAGCTGGTTTGTTTATGTGTTGTAATCCATCAGTGGCCCCTTTGAGCTGCTTACAGGAGTGCCCAGCTTGTGAAACAAGAATAAAGGTCGACTGTTTTCTCTTGCCCTCACTCCACCCTCTTTTATGCGAGTTTTTGTGAACCATTGTTCTGTGGCGAACTCTCTATTCATGAGATGAAAATTTTCGAGGTTAAATGATGAGGGGATGCTCGTTCAGCTATTATATTAATTTCAGCTTAAAAATTTCTTGACAAAAAACTAATAAATGTTTTGCAATTTATATTTAGCACTATGAAAGTCAAGTATGTGTTAGTCCGTCTACAATTTAAAAAGGTTCGCTGTGTAGAAAATTTTTACTTTCTGTACAACTTAAAAAAAAAAAAACAAAAAAACAAAAGTCTCGTAGGTAAAGTTCTCGCATTGTGGAGTATGGGTAGTAAGAGACGTGAAATGGTTGTTTTGGGGCAATGATGGGATAATGCTATTACTTCATCAAGGATGTGTTAGTCCATTTTCTGCACATAAAAGAATTCATAACATCAAATCCAACGGGTGAGAACTCAAGTTATTTCCTTTTAAGGGGTTTGCCCAATAGAATAAGCAAATCGTGCTTCACAATGGAAGGTAAAAACCTAAAGACAAAAAGTCATCAACGAAGAGAAAATGAGATGTGCAAATGGGTTAAGAATTTCTGCTGGAAATATTTGGAAATTAGAAGAAATAGAATTTTGGTTTGCTTATATTTTTCCAAAAACATTAAAAATGCTTGGAGATGTTACAAGATTTTATCATTGCGATTGGTGTCTTAGGAATACTCACTCCTTAAGGTATTATTGGAATTTAGATATTAGGCTCTTAAAAAAAAAATGAACCATTCACCCCCTAAGATATATTTCAATGGTTCGTACACACACACACACACACACACACACACACACATATATATTTTATACATTAAAAGACAATTTTGACAATTACTTTCCTGACTTATTTTTTTAATGCTTGGTTATACACACACACACGCACATGGAAATAAGATTGAAGTGAAGGATAAGAAAAATTTTCCAAGTTGGTCATACCACATTAAAAATTAGAAACAAAAATTAAAATAAATAAATAAATAAAAATCAAAGGGCTATGTATAGTGAAAAAATAAAAAAAAAATGATACAATATGTGACAAAAACAAAAATTTTAATCCCCCCCCCCACCAAGTGCAATTAAACACAAGGGAGAGGGTAGATTCGGTCACTGCCGTCGCTATAAAACCCTACATTTTCCCCCCAAAGCCCTAGTAGCTGTTGCCACCGAGCTCTGAAAACTCTTAGATCCAACGCCGCTGCTGCCCGCAATCTCAGAGTTAACCAAAAGCAACAGCCATGGTGAGTCGCGGTTTCCACCCATTCCATCGTCGTCATTTTTCATCTTATACGCGCCCGCCCACTTCAACTACTAAATAGATATTGATTCGGTTGGATTCGATTGCTCCTAATTATCTGTTTTGGACAGACTTTCAAGCGTAGGAACGGCGGACGCAACAAGCACGGCCGCGGGCACGTCAAGTTCATTCGCTGCTCCAATTGCGGCAAGTCCTGCCCTAAGGTTCAATTCCCTTCGATCGCGCATTCATCTTTGTTACCCAATTTTCGTTTTGAAATATTATCTTTTATCTTAATTTTCTCTTATTTTTCTTTTCTTTTTTTGGGATTTGTTTAAACAAAATTAAAAATTTTAAAGGATAAGTCTATCAAGAGATTTCTTGTGAGGAACATCGTGGAGCAGGCTGCCGTTAGGGATGTTCAAGAAGCTTGCGTCTATGACGGTCTCTCTCTCTCTCCCCCCCCCCCTTCTCTCTCTCTCTCTCTCTCTCTCTCTCTCTCTCTCTCTCTCTCTCTATATATATATATATATATATATATATATATATATTGAATTGCTTGATTTTTGCATTCTGAATGTGTGTTGGTTTTCAGGGTATGTTCTTCCAAAGCTGTACGTGAAGATGCAGTACTGTGTGTCGTGTGCTATCCACTCCCGCGTGGTGAGGGTTCGCTCTCGCACCGCACGCAGAAACCGTGCGCCACCGCAGCGTTTTCTCAGGCGTAGGGTACGTTTTCCTTTGGCCTTGGGGATCTTTACTGATATTTATTTGTAGTTGCAGAAGATGTCTCTTTCTATCGATGCTTTAAATAAATAAATTAGATGAGTTCCTCATTATCAGTTATCTGCCCTTGTCCCACTTTATTTTGAAGCTTGCCAAATGTGATAACTCTGGATGGAAAGGAGAGTTCGCTTGTCCGGATTTTCGTCTATATTTTAATTCCGCAACACACATATACGACGGTTGCCTGTCTGGCAGTCTTCCCGATCTGCCAATTTGCCTGAATTTATTGTTTTGTCCTGCTGTTCATTGCTTGTCATGACGGTTACCTGATGAAGCTTTTAGCTCTCTATTAGATGTCAATGATTGATAATGCACCTGTGTTCCCACAAACTCCGATAGGAACAATAGACTCCAACTAAACAAGTTTGTCCTCCTGTTTTCATGTAAGGTTTGTTTGATTGTCCAGTGGATGACCGATTGTGTTTTTGTTTTTTTTTTTTTTGTCCAAATTTTCTCAGGATGACTTGGGAAAGCCAGGGCAGGCTGGACAGCCTGGTCAAGGACTTCGTCCTGGTGGAGCTGGGATTACAGCTCGTTCTTGAAGAATGTTATCAATTTCTACTATTTGCTGAGATGCTTTCAAATCATTATCCATATTTCTTGCACTTTGGGTTTCAATTAGGATCATTTTGATACTTTGTTGTGAGGCTCGGCTCGGCTGGTGAATTATTTGCATCATGTTTGTGAAAGTTTTGGCCGATGAGAAAACTTTCTAAACTATCATTCTTCAAACTTTATCTCATGATTTCATTTGGCTTTCCTAGCTTGGAAGTAATGATACAATGTATGGATGTCAAGACACTGGTTCGGTTTACCTTCAATTTGTTCTACATAACACAGAATTTAGTCTGTCTCTGATATTATGGATGAACGTAGTGGCACTGCGTTTCCTGCGGTCTGCGACCTTCAGATTGCCAGGCATGATGCTGTTTTAGTAGTAAAAGCTGACAATGATGCTGGAATGAAAATCTGAACTAGCTTTTATCATATGAATGATTTCTTTAATGGAAAATGGCCTAATTATTTGAAAATGGGTGCGAAGAAAAGTGAATTGAGTATCTAATGTGTAATCAACTCGAAGGAATTCGATAATGATCGAAGACATCAATGTTTGCCAAGAGCTTATCCACTTCCACTTCCAAGCTCACTGCCAAAACTCTCTCAAAAGTTTTCTCTTTTCTGGCCGTCTTTGGATTTGAATAATCTTCAAACAGAAAGTCCTAGTCACAGCCCGCTTCTGACACAAATGGACAAAGCTAACAGTTCTGACTGCTAACAACGAAAGAAATTGTGGGTTAAGGGCTTCAAATCCCCAACTGCAATCCCAGTGTTCATTCATGGGCCTTACGTTTAGATGATATTTGAACATACTTAATAGCTAGAATTTTATTTTTTATGATTGAGCATAGATTAGTGTATGTAATTTATTTGTAAGGAAGTATTATCTGTGCTAAAGTACTTTTTTTGGACATTCTTGATAAGAGGAAGAAGGAAGGAATTGTCGGGTGCACCTCTATATATAATTTGTGTTTATGATAAAGACGATAATATTAACTGAGTTTTGTCTATTATTGTAATAGATGGTTATGCCATAATAGTTTTCAATCATATCTATCTATCTATTAGTGTTACTTAAATATGTCTCATGATATCTGATTAGCTTTTGAAATTTAAATCCGACCCCAAGTGATGAGAAATAAAAGAACATTTTGTTTATCTGTTTTTTTTTTTTTTTTAACATTGTTTAAAACCTACACTGGACTGTTAACCATTAGAGCTTATTAATGGTAAAATAAATAAAATAGGGCCCGGTTGGATGGTGGGGTGGGGTGGGGTGGGGTTGGGGTTTAATGCCGAAAGCATCATCAAATAGAAAATTGCAATGTTTTTCATGACTGCAAAACAGGATGAGAAGTATTAGGAGGAGGCATTGTCAACTCTTTGACTTACCAGTTATACCTGAAAATTACATTTTTCTGTATAATTGCGACATGACGGGGTGTGGGATATTGGGACAGCGATTCCCATGTTCTGGTTAACGAATAAATGCCATCCATTAAAGAAAAAAATTTATTGCCCTGCAAAATTTTAGTCTAAAAAATTTAGACCTTTACTTACGAAATTCGTAGTGATAAAGACAGCTATTCTAATTACATATCTTATGATCTAATGAATCTCTTAATAGGTAATAAAAAAATTTATTAAGCATAAAATTTGATGTATATATAATGGAGAAATTTCAAAATTATTCTCAAAGAAGACAAATTTATAAATGAAAATATGATGACAAATAAGTGTATAGAAAATCGACAAAACAATTATAGTTATTCTTCAAGTACAAATATTATAATTGCTCAAAAATTGATGAATCGGACAAGATTGTCTTTCCAAATAACTTTGTTTTTTTTTTTTTTTTTTTTTGTCTTTTTACTTTGATGAATGCCTATTATATTTGACATTTGACATTATGTTTCAGCTTTATTTGTGGGTCATCCTCTGGAGGAAAATTAAGAGAAGATAAGGAGAGGAGGAGGAGGAGGTGGTGGGGGGGCGGGGGGGGGGGGGGGACGACAGGGGGGCATATATGTATGTACCTTGTTGGTCTTTTTGATGGTGATCAATACAACTGAACTGTTCAGAAAGGAAATTTCCATTTGAAATTGTAAGGAAGGCATTGAAGGATCTAATATTTGTGAAACAATACAGCGGCAATCAAGCTTTTTCCTTGACATGGATGGACTCTTGGTGGCTTACAGGCCACGCAATTGAACTTGTCAGCACAGAGTCGATCAGATTGCTTGATGTGAGCACAAACGACAGAGGATGGCGGCAAAGTGAATTGACCCCCTTCCCCCGGGGGTTACACCGACACACTGTCCCTGGTGTTTTTTTTTTTTCTTTTTCTTAATTTCTAGATGATGTGTTAGCGGCAAGACGGAAAAAAAGAAAAGAAAAGAAAAAGATTGGCGAATGTTGGCGGGTCTTCTGTGAATTCGGGGCTGTATATATTCTTCCAGGGGTGGAAAGCAAATCTTCCCCACCCCCCCCCCCCCCCCCGGAATTATGGCGGTTCTTCTGCGAGTCCTTGATGATAAAGTTTGGCTTAAGATTTTTGTTTCTTAAAAAAAGTTTTTTTGTTTTCCAAGAATGAATATGAAATTTGCGGGACTGTAAAAATATCTTCGAGATTATTCGATTGAAATAAAGAATAAAAGAAACAGTGCAATCGATTCTTGCGAATAATACATATTAAGGTAATTTTGGCCTATTTTTTTCTTACATATTAAGGCAATAATATTAAGTTAATCCACAATATATATATCACTTGTAATACAAATAATTCTCAAAGACAAAAATAAAAAATCATCAAAATGTTAAATAAATAAATAATTCTACATATATTGAATAGAGTATGAGTTTAATTTTCTTCAAAATTTTCTTATTAGTAATAATAATAAAAAATAATTATTACCCACCTAAAAGCATATTCCACAATCACTTTGCATTAAAATGATAAGGATAAGAATGAATTATTATGACCAATTGTGAGAACAAACGGATTTAAAATTTAAAATAAGTTAATTTAGAAACTAATTAGAAAGGAAATAAAACCAAAAAAAGCAGAAAATAATAACAAAAAAAAAAAAAAGAAAGTATTAGATATGCCATACTCCCCACGTAATAATAAGGCAACTTTTTATACTGTTCCCTCCTCCGATTCTCACGCAAGCGGACGGCCCATACCCGGCCCATTTTAGTGACCCGCCAATCCCTCTTTTTATTTTTATTTTTATTTTTAAATGCAAACAATCCTCTGAGTCTCCAAGAGTCAAATCCCGCTTTCTTCCCCTTCGTTTTCGGTGTCTTCCTATTCTCTCTCTCTCTCTCTTTTCATCCGGACTTTCCCTCTCCACAATGGATGCGCCGGTGGACGTCTTAACCGACGACCTCCAGAGTCTGAGCTTCACCTCCACCGCCACTACCACCACGACCACGACCACCACCACACTTCACCGCAGCACCAGCTCTGGCTCCTCCTCGGCCACTCTCACCGCCGTGCCCTCCTTCTCTTCATCCAAGTCTACGTCCAAGCACCACCAGCTGCCTCCGCCACAGCAGCACAACCAGAACCGGCCCCTCTCCTTCTCCGATCTCCGCTTCTCCTTCCGCCTCGGCTCCGGCGACATCGGCTCCGTCTACTTGGGCGAGCTCAAGCAGGACAGCGAGTCCCCGCTTTTCGCGGCGAAGGTGATGGATAAGAAGGAGCTGGCCAGCAGGAACAAGGAAGGCAGGGCCCAGGACCGAGAGGGAAATACTCGAAATGCTGGATCATCCTTTTCTCCCGTCGCTCTACGCCACCATCGACTCGCAGAGATGGCTCTGTTTGCTGACGGAGTTCTGTCCCGGCGGCGACCTCCACGTCCTCCGCCAGCGTCAGCCGTTTAAACGTTTCGAAGAAACCGCCGTCAGGTGCGTCACGTTACACAGTGCTACTAATTAATTATATTAGCTTCGCTTCTGTTTTTCTCCTCTTAGATCAATCAATGCTCGTTAAAATTTCGGTTTTCAATTTTTTTATCGGAAAATACGGTTATGAGAAAAAATAAAAGGACGACGACGACGACGACCACGACGATGATGAGAGTGACGGGTGGGGACGGCGGCGGGGCCCATCACTTCGGAGGCCCACACGGTGCCTGTCAGATGGTGGGCCCTAGAAGTTGGTTGGTCACTTCACTGCCCAACGTCCTCAGACATACTCTCTTCACTGGATAGTTGTACTCAGTCTTACATATACATATATATATATATATATATATATTTAAATATTTACGTAAATAAAATAAAATCACACACAAACACACATTTTTTAGATTCGGAGATATTACAAAATAATTTTGAAAAGGAGAGTCTGAATCAATGCCTGGTGGTCTCATGCAGTTGATTTGGTTTGACTAACAGTCGATGGGGTCAAACTGAATGCTATGGTGTTTTTTTTTGTTTTGAATTTTTTAGTTTTAAATTGAAGAATCAACCTAATATCTGAGATCCTGTACCGACTGGGACGGACCGGATTGATTTGATAACGCCGGGGAGTGATGATCACGTGCGTGGGTAGTCCACGTAATGATATATATACCTGGACATTGGGGTTTTTTTTCACTATTCTCTCTCTCGCTCTATATATATATATATAATTTTATTTTTTCCTTATTGGATGACGATGATGATGGAGGTCAAAAACCACGTCATGTGCAGCCATGGAAAATACGTGGGACTGACAAGCGGGCAATTGTGACACCGGGGTCTAGATTTTGTTACATTTTGCCATGATTTTATTATTAAATGCCTGCCTGCCTGTGGTAAGCCCTGGTGGATGGGGCTAGTGATGAAAGCCAATTGAATAAATCTACTCGGTAATTTACTGGGTTGTAGTAACGGATTTCTACCGCATTTAGCCTTTCTGTTTATCTTTTGCTTTGCTGGATATACGGGGGATTATTTTTTATTTTTTTATTTTTTATTTTGTGGGGTTTTGGGGATTGTGGCTTGGGCAGGTGAATGGTGGCCCTAATTTCGTCTCCTTACTTTTTGGCCCCGTGTTTAACTTGCTAAAAAAAAAAAAAAAACTTGCACCATCAATCAATCAATCAATCTATCTCAAAGTCCCCTTTCTTCCAATCAAGAAGCAGACGCAGACCCATCATTCCTGTCCTCCTTGACATTTCGTGGTTGCTCTCTAGACCTTTTGCTTTTGTCAATGAATATAAAAAATAGTAGGCGCACGAGAGGTTAAGTGAAAGTTTCCGGGATGTGTAGATCCGTTCGTTCATTCCAATATTTAATGCTTAAATATCGTGATTTTTGGGTGAGCTCCGTGTGATGGGAATATTTATTTAATTGTGATTTAAAGTTCTAGTCGCAATTTTTTTTTTTTTATTGTTTTGGTAATGAAATTCTCTATCACGAAGGAGCATAAAATTGCCATTTGCAAAAGAAAAAATTCACACGCTTAAATGCGAATGTGCACAAAGTGGTGAACGCAACACCACAAACAAACATCTGACTTTATTTTTCAACCTTTCATTCCAAGTTGTTTCCTCTTTATGTCTTCATTGTCTCTTAGTTTATTGTTCTGTTGCATTTGGGCATGCACCTTGGAGTAGTGAGGACATGGGACCCTACGGCATGGATAATTTTGTCTTAAAACAAAATAGGAAAATCATTACTTGTCATAGATGCATGGCAGGAACAAACAGATGGTGGGGGGTGGGGGTGGCTATGGTAGGTCAATTATTTTACTTCTGCACCATAATATTTACGCACCAGTCTTTTATTTGTGTTTTTGTTAAGTTCGATTGCGTGGAAGTTAGCTAAAGATTCAATCATTTGCAGGTTTTGCTCATCTTTGATTGAGTTTGCTTTAAAAAAATAGCAAACACGATATAGTTTACTTCTTATTTAATGCTTATTTCAAAAGTATTCTTATTATTTGCTGATCTTTCCAGATTCTACGCATCAGAAGTAGTGGTAGCCTTGGAGTACCTTCACATGTTGGGGATTGTTTACCGTGATCTCAAGCCCGAGAACGTGCTTGTCCGATCAGATGGTCATATAATGCTCACCGATTTCGACCTCTCCCTGAAATGCGATGATTCCACATCGACTCCACATATCATATCCAATCAAAAGCCACCCGTTGCAGCCCTTAAAACAACCTCCTGGTGGATCAACCTCCTTTCACATCATCCTCTTGCATCATTCCCAACTGTATGGTCCCAGCTGTGTCGTGCTTCAAGCCGAAGCGCAAGTGCAAAAAGAAGACGGGCCACCGCAGTGGGCCCGAATTTGTTGCCGAGCCCATTGATGTCCGCTCCATGTCTTTTGTTGGGACCCACGAATATCTGGCACCTGAAATCGTGTCCGGTGAGGGCCATGGCAGTCCTGTGGATTGGTGGACACTGGGTATATTTATGTTTGAACTATTTTATGGGTTCACACCCTTCAAGGGCATGGACAATGAGCTAACACTGGCTAACATTGTGGCTCGAGCCCTCGAGTTCCCTAAAGAACCTGCCGTGCCTGCTACGGCGAAAGACCTTGTTTCACAACTATTGGTCAAGGACCCGTCAAGGCGAAAGGGGTCAACGATGGGTGCATCGGCAATCAAACACCACCCTTTCTTCCAGGGAGTAAATTGGGCATTGTTGAGATGCACACCCCCACCATACGTTCCCCCACCGTTCGCTAGAGAAGATGTATCGGATGAAAGCTGTCCTGAGACCCCAGTGGAATATTATTAAGAGTGTTCAAGATTAAGAAAGCGCTTAGTTAAAGATCTCACACGATATTCAGCACAATCCTCGAAATGATTTTGGCAGTACGCTCGGGGATTTTGAATTCAAGCCGAGCACAAATTTTACCATGTAAATTTAGAATTTACTACTTTTCTTCTGAGAATGAAAGGGTTGAAAATAATTATTTCGTAGGAAACTTTTTGGTGTCTCATAGATTTGTTTGATGGTCAACGGCAAACGTTGCAATCCAACACCGTGGCGCTAGGCTCTCCGCCGGCGCGGGTTGGGGGTGTTGGGGGGGGGGGGGGGACCCGTGGGGAGCTTGGGTATGCCATGAGGGGATTGCTACTTGTTTTATGTGTGTGTGTGTGTGTGTGTGTGTTTGTCAAAAGCAAGCCCCCCCAACCCATGTGAGCTGTCTAACGCAAAAAAGGGAAAGAATATATATTGTGGGGACCTAGCTGGAAGTTGTGCGAAAGGCATTATTGTTTTTATTCACTTATAAAATAGTTCCTAGGCATTTATTTTTCGTTAAAAATTATAATGTGCATCTATTTGTTAGATATGGCTTGGGTATTGGACTCCATTCTTTTTATCAAATGGTTATCCACTTGGTTCTGTGCTTAGGTCACCCCTCATAATCATCACAAAATTTTGCCAAAAATGAAAGAATAATGCAGAGTTTGCCAATTGAGTTTTAGCATCTATTTTTGTTACTGGTACTACCCAAACCCACCATTTTATACGATTGTTTGTTGAATGGAATCTTTTTGTTGAGAAGTTGGGAGTTAGAATCATGAATAGTGGCATGCCTCCTGCCGACTCTCTTTCATCATTAGATGTTTGATTACTCTGCTATCTTTCTTTACTCCATGCAACCGTATTGGCCGAGACTTTACACTCTTTTTTTTTTTTTTTCATTAAGAGTTTCATTAGATAATATATTTGTTTTTCCTTTGTAACCCACATTGTATATAATTCTTCTGAGGGACGTTGTCAGACTATTCCAGCGGCCAATAAAATTCTTGTTGCATCCAGGGTAACTGGAGTGGGACTCCTACCATTATGGTCTTCTCGTGTTGGATTTTGGACTGGGCCTTGAGAAGGGAAGGGAAGGGAAGGCTCACATGAAAATTTTTACCATAAAACTTGTCCATGGTATAAGATTGAATTGTTTTTTTTTTTTAAATGTTGGTGTAAAAAAAGCTTATGTTTGTGTTTCTTACTAATATTATATAATTTTGTATGACTTATATAAATTACAAATTAATTATGTACTTGGCATTAAATTTATCCCTTTAATCAACTAAAAGTGTTTCTTTTAATTGAAATAAATAAAATATAAATTTCTACCTAGCTCTTATAACCAATTCTCTCTTACCATATCTATTTCATATTCAACTACCAAAGTCTAACATTACATAGTTTAATTTTAAATCAAACATAGTCATGTTATTTTGTTGATCTCTAGAACTTTAATAAGTTATTTTTATTGGAGAAGTAAACTAAAAAAGAATTGGTTGAGTGAATTAAAGTTATAGAAACCTAATTGCTTAAGCTTTATTTTCAATGGTTTTGGGGCAAGGTGTCACGAAGTTAGGTTCATATTGTACTAACTCGCGCGACACTTAGACACATTGTGAGAAAATATGAATTAAGTAAACATTCAATGGTGTCTTTACAACTGAGAGGAGTGAGGTATTTATAGTAATTTCACGTTTTTAACGTGTGGCTACAATTATTTGTTCCAGATGTCTATGGAATGCTTTAGATCAAGACTATTATAGAATAACTTAGATATTTATAAGAGAGAATTATAGAGACTTGACACATAAGCATTCGTTCATAATGTTCTAACCAAATGGCAACAATCAGGCTAAGTATCCAACGGACCTAGTTTGACAATGTTCTTGGACAGGCCGTGACATCCTTTCTCACTTAATCTCGTGACATCCTTGTCACGCCTTCATTTTTGTATCGTTGAATGTAGTTAGCAAATTGCCAAATCAAATCTTCTCGTTCTCAACTAACCTCATGGTTTGGTAGATGTTTCCATTTGATTAAGTACTTGCTGTAGTTAAAAACTCTCTTTTTTTTTGTATCACTCTATCAGCAAGGATGTATTGCACTTCCTTATTGAATTCGGTGATGACGACAGTTGGTGTACACTTGGATTCTCCATGGCTCGGATCTTCTGTGTCTTTATAAAAGGTCTTTAGAAGACTTACATGGAAGACATTGTGAATTTTGAGTCTTGGGAGAAGTTAGACTTGGTAGGCAGCCTTCCTTACCCGCTTGATTATGAGAAATGACCTTTCATATTTCCTTACCAAGCCTTTATGCACTTTATGTAAGGACTTAAATTGGTTAGGTAGCAATTTTACCATCACCAAGTCTCCCTCCACGTATTCCTTTGGGCATCGCTTGACATCGACCCACTTTTTCATTCGTTTGGAAGTTTTGTCAAGGTAGGCTCTTGTAATGTCTGTCTCCTCGTGCCATTCCTTTGCAAATTTGTAGGCAACAGGGTTGCTTCCGTTGTAAGAAGTGACAATAGCACTTAGAGTTAAGGGCTGTTGTCTCGTGACAAATCCAAATGGACTTTTGCCTACTGCTTCACTCCTTTGGAGGTTGTAGGAGAATTGGGCAACATCAAGCAACTTTGCCTAATCTCATTGATAGGCACTGACATAATGTCATAGGTATTGTTCCAACAAAGCATTGATGTGCTCGGTTTGACCATTGCTTTGGGGATGAAAGCTAGTTGAGAAGTTTAAATCAGTCCCCAACAATTTAAACAACTTATGCTAGAACTTGTTTGTGAAGTGAGGATCTTTATCGCTTACTATGCGTTTAGGTACTCTCTATAACTTCACTATATTCTTAAATAATAAGTGAGCTGTTTCATCAACTTTCCAATCTGTGGGGGCTGGAATGAAAGTGGCGTATTTGCTAAATTGATCAATAATCACCATAATGCTTCCCAACCCATCAGACTTAGGTAAGGCCATAATGAAGTCCATTGAGACACTTTCCTAAGGTTTTTCAGCAATTGGTAGTGGCCCAAGTAGAATGAAGAGGCATTGTTGTTCCATCTTGTCTTGTTGATAAACGAGACAATTCTGCACATAGGCCTTAACATCATCTTGCATTTGTGGCCAATAATAACTTTATTAGATGAGGGCAAGGGTTCGTGCCATACCTGGGTGACCAGCTTATAGAGAATCATGACACTCCTTGAGAATGTCCCTCCGTAAGTTTTCTCACTTAGGCACAAAGACTCGATGACCAATCGTTATGAGAATCTCATTGTTTAGCCAAAACCATCGAGTCTTCCTTTCACTAGCCATTCTTAGCAGATTTTTAGCTAAATTGTCTTACAACATGCCTTCCTTGATTCGTTCAAGGAAGTCACTCTTTGGTGTGTTGGCAGCTAATAATGCTAGTTTCACCTTTTGACTTAATGCATCACAATAATATTAGCCTTACTTGGCTTATATTGAAGCTTGTAATCGAATTCGACCAAAAAATCTTGCCAATGAGCTTACTTGGGACATCACGTCCTTAAACTCTTCAAAGACAGCTTGAATAGGTTATGGTAGTGCAAGAGTAGGCTTTGTCGTATTCCCTCATCCCTTAATTCTCTTATGGTGGCAACATAACTTTGATCCACTTTGAGGCCTCGTGAATTGCAAGGCAGAAATCATTGATGCTTTAGATTTCTCTATGCTCTACAATAGGATCACTCGGATCTTGTGGTTGTCAAGAATGACAAGGGAATTCAATGTAAGAATGGGAAAAGCTAAAGCTTTGCAAAAGAAAGTAAGACTCAAAACTATTTTAAAATCATCTATAGGGACAATGGTAAAGTCTAGCTTATCGTGCCAATCGTTAATCTTGACGACTACCCCCTTCACTATCCTATGGATTGACTTTGCTTCGACATTAACTACCTTAATGATGCCAACTCTCTCGGAAAGTTTAAAACTTAGACATTTGGCCTCTTGTATGTCTATGAAGTTATGTGTAACTCCTGTGTTTAGCATAACACTCACAACTTTACTTTTAATAAACATATCAACGTACAGTAAGCCTTTTTTCTTGGGGACAGTTAGAGAGAAAAGCTTGGAGAGAGTACCCAGGTGTTGGATAGTTCCTAAATTAGCTTGAGGCTTTTTTTTAGATCTCTCATTGTTGAGTTCTACCATAATAGCGTTCATCACCTTGGGATTAAGGCAATCCTTAACCCAATGTTATCCATCATAAATGAAGTAAGGCCTCGGAGGACCATTACCGCTTAAGGATTTTTTATATCCTCCCTCCTTATGGTTTGCTTCTCTTTTCTGTCTGGGCTTCTCTCTCCCTACTTTTGTTAGAGTTAGACTTTTTACTCTTGGAATGAGCCGAGTAGTCAGTCAACATTTCGGTTGTAGCAATGACATCATCCAAAGTCTGCATGTTACGCTTATCCCATTCTATTCTTACTCAATCCTTCAAGCCATCTTTAAAGTGAAAGAGGAAGTCCTTATTAGACAGATCGTCAATCTCAAGTATAAGAGTATTAAATTCCTTAATGTATTCATAAATACTACCTGTTTGCTTAAGACGATGCAGCTTCCCTCTATCTTCATTATTTGTATTATAAGGGACGAAGTGCTTGTGCAATTCAACCTTAAATTGCTCCCATATGTTGATCACACATAGACCTTTCTCCCGTTCAAAATGCTTCCTTCTCTACCATAGCTAAGCAACATCTTGGAAGAAGATTGAGGCATTGCTTATCTTACCAATGTCATCAACAATTCCCATGGCCTCAAAGTATTGTTCGAGGATGAAGAGAAAGTTTTCCACAGTAGTGGCATTGCGAATGCCATTATACATGGCAGAGTTGGGGACTTTTAGACCGTGTCTAATGGTAGTGCTGCTTATACTAGCAGTACTTGTCGAAAGTGGACTACTTTGATGAAGTGAACCCATCTCTTTATGAAGATTGTAAATTTCCCTTTTGATGAACTTTTGTAGATCAAACAGTTCTTGGCTAAGGGAGCTCATTTCTCCCTTGAATGAATAGTTAAATTCCCCGATCATAGACTTGGCAACCTTGGTAATTTCAGCATTTTCATGGATCAAATTGTCAATTTGATCACTTAGTTCTCCCACTAAGGAACTCACATCTATGATGTTTCTTTCCAAGATAGCCACACGAGACCCCATAAGTTCCTTTGTTGCAGCCATGGACTTCTCATGTTTAGCTGGAGCACGCTACTCCTTTCGCCCACGAGCTTGAAGCTTGATCTGTTGCTCCTTAATGTTAGTAGCAATAATTCCTTCCTCACTTGCCATACTCACAACTCAAACAAGAACTAAGTTGAAACTAGGATTCAACCTTGCTCTAATACAACCTGTCATGAAGTTAGGCTCAGATTATACTAACCCGCGCGACACTTAGACACCTTATAAGAAAAGATAAACTAAGTAAGCCATAGAGAGTTTGAAAGAATAGACTTAGAGTCAAGAGATGCTAGAAAGAGACAAGGAAACTGAAGGCACAAGAGAGAAAAAGAGCTTTACAAAGGAGAGAACTGCAATTCATTGATGTCTTTACAATTGAGAGGAGTGAGGTATTTATAGTGGTTCTACCTCCTCAATGTGTGGCTACAATTGTTTGTCCCAGATGTCTATGAAACCCTTTAGATTATGACTATTCTAGAATAGTTTAGATATTTATAAGAGAGAATTCTATAGACTTGACACATAAGCATTCGTCCAAAATATTATAGTTAAGTCTTTTAGGGCAACAATTGGGCTAGACATCCAACGGACCTAGTTTGACAATGTTCTTGGGCACTAGTATCATAGTGCATGTAATTTCTTTAGCATTTCCTGAAGTTGCTAGTCATGTTTTTTCACCTATTCTTTAATCATCTTGAGTAGAGTGTGCTCCGCCATTGCCATTCCCTTTTTCCTAGTCAGGATGGAGCATAATTACATGTTATATACTGATGCTTTGATACTAGATGTAACAACAAAACCATTGAGACAAAATAGAAGAAAGAAGGAAGAATTTGTGAGTAGAGTAGAACAGAGGGGCAAAATATTCATGTGCACACGCAAGAGAGAGATTTCATAATTGAATTGGTATACATTATTCATGGCTATCTTCCCTTATAGATTGGCTTTGAGAACTCTCTTGATCATTGTCATTTCCTCAAAATAATAATAGTGACCATAACGACCTGCAACTTTTACACGCAAGCGATCTCTTTTGGCCATTCACATCAGCTTTCTTTTCTAGCCATCAATGCCCTTTACAAGAGCATTGACATTTTCTTCTCCCCCACCATAGAATAATTGAGAGTTTTATTATTTTATTTTTATTATTGATATTCAATTATTATTATTTATTTTGATTAATTAATTTTTATTATATATATATATATATATATATAAAAGAGTTGGGTTATATATTTATTAAGCCGATAAAGCATATTTAAGAATACTTGAATACTCCAATCAATTATTATTATTATTAATTTTTTATATTAATCACTAATTTAGGTTAGGATGTTATGTAAGCACAATTGATGGTTTTTGTTTTTGTTATTTAACAATGCATTATTTTTGTTATAAAATAATTTACATAATATAAGTCATTATAAGTACTCATGGCTACAAGAAGTGCTTTGCTTTGAAAAGGGTTAAATGGGCAAAAAATCATGTCAATTTCTAATTTTTTTTATTGAACCGATCAATCTAATCCAAATTTGAAAACAATAGAATAACATTTCAATAGATTAAAAAAAGTATCTTCAATTACGCAAAAAAAAAAACCCTTATAATAACATAACCTATAAAATAATTTTAATGAATTAAGATGACCTAGAGGAGTGTGAGGAATGTTTTGTTAAACCAATGAATCTCTTAATAATAAAAAAAGAAAATAATATTTATTACTATCCTTACTTTTTAATTTTTCAACTAAAAAAAAGAGAGAATAATCTATATGCTTGTTATATACTAATTTAGAGAATATTTTAATTAAAATATGATCAAATGCATTTAATTAAAATATCATATTACATATGTATACATCTATATATTTATATGTATATTATTACTTAAACTAAGAGAAAGTGAGTCATTCTTATCAAATTTTTAAGTTAAAATTATTTATGTGACAATGTTTGCTTAATTTAGGGATATTTTGATATTTCAACTAATCAATTTATATTTTAATAAAATCAAGATTTATATATATTACTTTTTATGTTATAAAATCAAGTATGATTGATTTACATTATTATTCTTCTTCTCTCTTATCTTAAGTTTTCAATCTCAATGATTAATTATCTCATTCAAATAATTTTCCTTCAAGGTCAATACCAAAAAAAAAAAAAAAAATCATAAATTACTGTACTTGAGTGTTTAGTATTTATTTATATTATATGATAAATAAAACTTATTTAAAATAAAAATTAGTAAAATAAACTTATGTGATATAATATTGTGAGTGAGTTATATTTAAAATAATAAATATTAATAATATTTTAATAAAAATAAAATTAGTATATATGTTCATTTAATAGATATTATTTATATATTATAAAATTAAAATTTATTTGATTTTTTATTTAAATTACACTTAATTTTTAATCCAAGAGAATTAAATTAAAAAATTCTAAAAAATGATCATAAAACTTATTTTATTTCAAAATAAGAAAAATTTTTAAGTGCTTAACCGATGTAAAGAACATTTTTCTAGTATGCAACCTTTCTAGATAAACCATTATTTGCCAAAAAAGAGTGAATTATAATAAAAAAAGTAAATATAATAAATGCATGAAAGATAACAATCTTTTAATTATCAACAAAAATTAATTAGTTGGTGACCTTATTAAATGAATGAGTTATATTTTTTTATTTAATAAATAAATATATATATATATATATATCGAAATTTTACTTTAAATTTTTTAATTGAATTACAATTAATGTTTTCTCCACATTAATTTAATTTAACTATGAGAAAATTAAATTAAAAAACTTAAATAATAATCACAAAACTTATTTTATTTCAAAATAAGAAAGTTTTTCTAACTCATGAAAACAATTTCCTAATATGAAGATTTTCTAGATAAAACTATCATTTGCTAAAAAGGAATGACTTATATTTGTTATAGAAGATAATAATCCTAAAATGGTAATAAAATTAATTAATTAGTACTATTTATATTGGCTCATTTAATAGATTCTCTTTATCTATCTTTAAATCAAATTTCGCTTAGTTTTTTTTTTTTTTTTATAAATTGAATCAAGTTTAATTTTTTTTCCTATTACATTGAGCTAATTTAACTCAAGTTAATTATATTAAAAATTTCTAAATAATAATTAAGAAACTTAATTTATTTCAAAACAAGAAAATTTACAGTGACACGTGCAGAGAATATTTTCTTAATGTGAATAATCTCCGGATAAGCCTTCATTTGCTAAAAAAAAAAAAAAAAAAAAAAAGAAAAGAGGGAAACAGCCCCTCCAAATCAATGGCAAAGATTTTTTTGACTTTTGACCTCCCACACTCTCGGACTATACCAGCCGTGCCCGCCTGAGCATGCACCCTGGCTCTCTTTGCCTGTTATATGAAACTGCTCTCATTAAACTGCTTTCCATATAAAGCTCAGTGCACGGCTCCTCCTGCTAAAGCATGCTTGACACTGCCGGTTTTGACGTGATTATTTCTGCCTTCTCCTTTGAAGGGCTTGAGACATATAAATTTGACATCTCCATTTGGGGGACTGTTTTTATCTGGCACTTAGCTTTTGCTTTCAACGAGGAAAATGGCTGATAGGAATCTCAGGCAGGAACAGACCATCTTTGTCAGGAACATGGTTCAGCAGGTCCGGTCTGGACTAGCTTTCGTTCCATCCCCCTTTTCTCTATTGAAGTCTAATTCTTGAAAAATTGGGTTTTCCCTCTTTCTCTCTCTTTTTTTTTTTTAAAAAAATTTAATTCAAAGCATGGTCTTATTGTTCTTTAGCCTTGTTCATTCTCTTTTCTCGTAGAGGATAAGTGAAGGAAAAATTTTATACCTGTTATGCAAAAGTTATTTTCTTTCTCGGTATTATTGACCAAAGAAGTCGAGTAAGCTAAAGAGTTCGGCATGCATGATTTGATTTGATTTGATTGACAACCATGGTGGTTAATTGAAGCATATTTTGTTGCTAACAATATAGAAAAAGATTTACAAGACAATACCGTTGTCCGAGGTTGAAGTATTGTTTCAATCGTCTAACTGATATTGTTTTCTACAAGGAGTTGGCAAATTCGCTCATTAGCATTTGCTTGTTTTGCAGGGAGTGCTGGACATATATATTGAGGATGTCCTTGATTTACGACATGTAGAGTCACCACAGTTTCTGATAGATGTGATCAACACATTCTGCAGAGATGGCGAAATTTGCATAGGGAAATTGGGCAGATATCTGTACTTCACAAATAGTTTCACATCTATTTTTGTCGTTCTGTTTTCCCATTTTCCTAGTAGTACTTCTGGCCTTACTTGATTTTGATATGTCATCAGGAGTGAACCGGCTATCGACTATCCAAAAGCTACTGCCGTAGTGCACCAGTTCAGGGGTAGTTGCTCCAGGTAATATACTTAATTAATATTGCAACATGCGGGATAACTGATCATCGATGTTCCTGTCTAATTGGAGTTAGTCGAGAATATAAAATGATATGTTAAATGTGTGGCAATTGGAGCAATGCTCTTTCCCCTGGGAAACAATCATCAGTGTTATGATCTCTGTTTTAGATGTAAAGTTTCTAGCATTGGGTACTCATGGATCAGGTATGAGAGCTCAATCAATGATAATATGACAATTTGTGATTTTGGTGCGGCTTATGCGTGAAAAAGTTAGAAGAAATATGAATGTTCCAAATTAAAACCTTAATAAGAACACAATAAAGTTGTATTAGTTAATGATCTCGATCTGGACAAGCATGTGTGCATCTGTGGCGCATAACTGAAATGCTCGAAGCTAAAGTGTAAGCTCATGAACTCCACTTGCAGCACGAAGCGTAGATTTTGGACCTGACGTGTAGAAGGTATGCTCAAGTATGCGGTCAATGAAAATTTAAAATGTTGAAGACATACGATCTAAGTTGTCTATCCACAACATTGTGAAGCTATGGATATTTTTTGAATAGATGATCAAAGTGTGTATACATGAATTAGAAGCTCCCATGTGATTCGTGCTGTCGTGGATATAGAGAATTTATTGTAACAGAGAATACAATGTGTAGCAACTCATTTTGGGTAAGTTCTCTTAATTCCTTGGAGAGAGTGGCTGAAGAAGAAGCAGAAGAAGAAGAAGAAGAAGAAGGAGTCAGTATAACTATACCAAAACACATAGGAATTTACCAGAGGAAAGCTACATTAAAGCTTACCAAATTTAGCAAAAAAATTGGCATCTGTGTTGGATGGTAATATTTCAGTATCAAGGATAAATACTTATTGCCATTCAAGTAATAATCTATCGGTGATTGCACTGGATGTCAGTGGCTGAACTTATGCTGCATTACTACGTTACATTATCACACGTCACCAGAATTTGAATCCCCATCTTATGTCCATACTTTGAATTCAACAGCATGGGTGGGAGTCGGGCAGCAGTGGCTCTTCGTGCACTTCGAGTTGCTTTTGATGGCATGGTGAAAGAGAGGTAATTACTGATATTGTTTGTTGTTTAGTGTGTTCACTGCGTTCAGCCATATTCACCTTTTCACTAATAAAAGTTAGTAGACTAGTCATAACCCAATGCACCATCTTTGTAAAAAAGCTGCTAATTAACTCACAATACCTTGCTTCAGCAAGATCATTAAGGACGGTGCCCTCAATTTGTTATACCTCACCAAATTGAAATGTTTTAAGCTTCACCCAAGTTGGGGTTTGATGAAAGAAGTATTCGTGTCTTGATGGTCGCGGTGATCCATTCGTAGTACAAATTACATAGAAAATTTGATCAGCTAAGGCTTTCTTCTTGACAGTCTCTCACTTCTCGTTAAATTGAATGGTTTGCACATTTTCAATTCAAGCATTTGTACAGATTGCATTGAGACATATCGTTAAGTAAATAGGAATATTGTATAGTATAATTATTATTATTGTTATTGTGCTTAGAAAACAGTAAAAACCTTTCTGCTTATTTGTATATCTTTCCAGTCAATGAGTAATTTGTATATTGGTTTGAAAGGTAAAGCATGAAGTAGCATTTAGTTTTCTCTTATACACGATTGTCATCTTCAGCGTATGTGAGCAAAAGATTTTTGGAAAGATTGCGTGTCATTACTGTCCCTTAACTTGGTGTTCCCGTTCTGCTGCAGCTAAGTCTCATTCAACCAAGTTCTGCATGCTCTTAACGAGTGATTTGTCTTCTTGCTAGATGCTTTGAGCTTTTTGAACGTGTCAAGGAAGAGTTCAAAATTCTCAAGGAAACCTTCTCAACCATTGCCCAGGTAAGTCCCGTTCCTTATCTAAATCTTTCAGGTTTTGTAGGCGAAATTCGTGCAGTACGTTGCTGCCCAGTCATCCATGTAATCTTCAGTAGCTGCATATTTTTCATTTGCTCTGCAATTATTCCGCTTGTCACTGTCCCAAACCAACTTAAGGTGACATAACGCTATGATAGGGTATCACTTTAGAAAACGTATCGTTTAATCTTCAATTAAATAAAAAAGTGTTCTAGTACACAAAACTTTTACACAATAAAATTCAAGAAAAAATTAGGTATATGTAATCTTTTTTTTTTATTTTATTGTTATAAAAAAATTATTTTCGTAATTTTAATTTATAAAATTTCAATTTAAATAGAGTAACTTTATAGACTTACTTTTCATGTTCTTTAATTGAAATTTTCTTGCTGAAACATTCCTCTAATCCTTTTATCATCGTATCAAGCATTTAAACTTGTGTTTTTGTAGGACTTTCTACAATTTTCAAAATTATATTTTACTCTTCCGTATGAATTGATACAAAAAAGCAAGAACAATAATAACCAAAGAAAAAGGTGTGGTGGAGGGGGGGAACCTTTGTGCATTTGCCACAGCAAAGGCAGGGCACAAGTTCAAGCCGCCAAGAATTGACCTCACCAATCTATGGGACACAGTTAATATAAGAACTAACTATTTGGCAGCAACCAAAGTCCTTAAGACTCTTACAAAGAGAAGGGCACAGCAATTGCCCCAAATTAATCAGCAGTGAATGTTGCTGTAGTGTTGCACTCATATATGGAGCCAGAATGCTAATTGAAAGATGCAACAACTTAACCAAATACCTTTTTCATTTTTTGTTTTGGATAGAATCTCTGGTTGCAAACTTAAAACAACCAATATATTGCTGAAATTAAGAAGATCGATTTCTTATTACTTCCTGTTATTCTATGGTTTTGCTTCACCATTATCTTTGTTTGAACTCTTCTAATATATCTGTCATCTTGCAATGAAATTGAACGCAGGTTGAGATGACTATCATGTCTGAGGAAGGCGATGGATCCCACCAATAGATTTCAGGCTTCAGAAAACTTGAGATTGCTAGTATTAGGCTACAAGCATGTTGCCAATAAGTAGTTCACAGAACTCTCAGCGTATAGATAGATATATATACATATATATTGAAACTCCCCCAGTGAAAATTTCTGATTAATGGTCTTGTAACTTTTTTCATGAACGTTTCAACTTTGCTTTGTCCAATAGATTATGCTATTAAATAATATTGTGCGGACATAACATTTTGGAGATACAGCACTGTTAGTCCGGTACGAGGGAATGATGCTCAGTTTCCTTGAAAGTAGGCCAGAGCTACCTTAGTGGATTTTTCAAAAGTGCCCCAGTTGAGACTTGCAAGTGATAAGCTTAACGGCTGAAAACCTGTCCGCGCCCACTCTTATGGTTAGGAATAATTGAGACTCAGGTTAAGTTGTAATTATACAGACTCAAAGTCGCAACTAGAATGGTGGTCAAATGGTTATAGAAAAATAATCGGCCTAACTAAACCTAAAATCAAAACCACAAGGAGTTACTTTAGTTCTTGTTCTTCTTGACCACGGAACAGTAACTGCTGATTATGGAACTTGAAATTTGAATTCAACCGACCATGGGCAACCATGCTTACACAATTACGGATAGATGTTACTCTAAGGACTCCCATTTAGGTTTGATTCGCTTCACTGCTCAAGCCAACATTCTCACCTTGAGGTATGCAAAAACTTTGTTGATACAACTGGATTGTTGGCAACAATCAAGATTGTTGATACAACTGGATTTCCTTCACAGAAGAATCTAGGAATAACAAAAAAGCTATCGAACTTGACTCAATAAAATCATTTATCATGCATATGTAAAGAGAAAGAGAGAGAGAGAGAGGGAAGGAAAGATTATTATTGAATTCTAAAATAATTTTTCACAACATATATTCTCCTTATTTCTTACTTGCGTTTTTTTTATCATTAATCAATAAACTAATCACACTACTTGTAACAAATGATTACAATACTATTATATCCTGTGGTTTTAAAATTGAATTGGACTAGTCAAATGGATTGATGAAATAAAAAATTAAATCTTAGTTTAGTTTGGTTTGTCCTTCATAAATCAATGTTTTTATAAGTTGGCAACTGAATTTATTCTAATAAATCATTGGTTTTGAAAATCATTGACCAAATTGGTAAACCGGTTGGTTGGGCCATGAACCAGTGAAATGGCCATGGCTTTTTCGAGTTGGTTGCCTTTAAAAATTGATGAAAAATTATAGTGACAACAAACTTCAAACCTAAGTTGTAGGAACAAAAAATAATTGTTTTTGTCATTAGGTCAAGAGCAGTGATATAAACTCTTTCTGTCCATTTGAATTTTCTTGAAGATCAGAGTCACACTATTTCATTATTTTTTTCTTTCTTTTTCTTATTTTAAAATCATGAATCATAAAAATTAGACAAAATATTTATATAATATATTTATTTACATTTTAACAAAAATACATAAAATTATATATTATATTATATTGGTATTCATTATTTTAATCTAAATTATCTTATTTATATTAAAATATATAAATTATAATATATATTTTTTATTAAATTTATTTGACTTAAATTACTTACTTTTCTTAATACATTACATTAATTAATTTTTTAATCTTTTCATATATAGATTACACATATATGCACACATATATAATTAAATTATTTAAAATAGTGTATGTATATATATATATATATATATATATATACACACACATATATATTCAATCTTAGTTAAATTAGTTGAATTAATTAAAATTTAAATCTCTAAAATTTTTTACTCAATAACCAATTTGAGTTTTAAAATCTTGATTATATGAATTACAATGGACTCTTTGTACACAATTACTTTTCCTTTAACTTCTATAACAAAAATCTCCTATTTGGTTATTGTTTCAAGTTCAACATATCACTTTTTCCATATTGCCCCGTGTCTTTTACCAATAATGTCTATGATTAGTAGTCTCATATATCAACAATTACCAACTATCACTTCTATTTGTATCAATTCTCCTTGTTTGAACCTTTGTCCTCAAGGGAGAAGGACATGAGTTTATAATGGATATCATAATACAACTCCCAAATAACCTCTAAGATTGAATGATTTGACCATTAAATTGACAATTGCATAATTACTTGATCCTATGGTTCACCATTTGACAGCCAAAGATAGGCATAAGAATTAATGGAACTAAAGGGCCAAGAAAGATGTAAAGCAAGGTAATGGAAGAAAGAGGAGAAGAAGACAAAGCTTTTGAGTTGAAAACATGAAATGTAGGATGGATTTTAAAACCACGAGATTATTCCAATATGTAAGCTACCTTGGATTTTGCCTATATGAACCAAGATTTTAAATAGGCCATAAAATCTTAGAGCTAGTTTGAAATTAACTTATTATAAAATAAAGGATTGGTGATAAGGTTATAACTTAGATAAACAAAATTCTTAATTTTAAATGCTTTGTCATTACAATGCTTATTGGTGAGTTAGCATATGAGCTTTGATGCATAATGAAGATGAAATTTGAACATATATAAAATAGTTTTATGAGATCTAAGTTATTGAAGTTTCCAACTTCTCCCTAGGATCTACTAGTTTATGATACTGAGAGGGGGTGAATCAGTATCACCACAATTCGTAATTTACAGGTAAATGAACAACTTCAACCTTTTCTTAAAAGAAAATTCTTTTTCAGATTTGACTAAGGTAGATTTATTACTATTTACTAATCACAATAGTCCCCAAAGTCACATTTCAGACACCTTGCCTAATAGACAATTCAAATGTTCTTATTTAGGTCTTCGTTAGGTTATAGGTTAGCTGATACTTTAACTGTGTTCACAACTCAATTCAAAACATAGTACGTAAAGCAAATTAAGGACAGACGAAATTTACGTGGTTTCATCAACATAATGCACATCCATGGTGGTAGGGACTCTCCCTTACTGAGACTATCCATTATACTTGATAATTTCAGTTACAATGGATGTCTTAATCCTCTGCTCCTTTCACTATTGCAATTACTAAGCAAATACAATACAAAGAGTGTTACTTACTATGTCTACCCTTCTTTTAACTTGTCTTGTCTATGTTGAATTAAAAGGCTGCTCCACTGTCACTTAGAAGTTCACCGTAACGCTTTCTAACCTCTCTTGAAGAAATTTGAAAATACATTGAGTTCTTTTCGATGCTTTGCCAAATTCCTTCTCTATGTTGTCTCACACAACTCTTGCTTTCACTGTCTGACGGTCTCACCTGTCTCCTTGCCCTACGATCTCATTGTTTCACGACCTGCCCTCACCTGTTTGTTTTTGGTTTTCTTCCGACTGGTGGTCTGTTTTTCTTTGTCCACCTTTATTCTGCTGTCGGCTCTTCCTTTTTTCGTCTCTAGTTTTCTCTCTTTTTGCTGGTTTTCTCTCCTTTGCTGTGTCATCCATTTGTCTCACATCATTGCAAATTTGTTGTCTGCTCTTCCGGTGGTGTCTCTCTCTTTGTTCGTTTCACGATTCTCTCCTTGCCGTGTTAATCGTTTGTCTCACGCCGTTGTAGATCTGCTGTCTACTCTTCAAGTGATGTCTCTCTTCATTCATCTCTCTCTCTCTCTCATAATTCTACCGATGGTATCCCTTTTGATCGTATCTCTTTTCCCTATTTGGTCGTCAGGGTTTTCTTCTCCTTTGCGGTCCACTCTGATTTTGTCGTATATGATTTTTCTCTCTCTTCCAACGGCTTTGCCATTTTTCTTTTCTGGTGTTTCGTCTAGCCCCCTTCAGCTGTCTCATATTTTCTCTCTTTTTGCCCTATTCTACCGATGGTGGTCTTGGTTGGCTGAATAGGATTTTGTTGTTTTACTCTTCCGATCTGCCGTCCAGTCGTCCAACCCCTTTTAGCCATTTCTCTATTTTTGCTGACTGTCTGTTTTTGGCTGTCGGGTTTCTCTCTCCTTCAGCTAGTCTGCTCCGATTTGCTCAATTTTCATTTTCTCTCATTTTTGTTGACTTCTTTATTTTGGCCATATACCTCTTTTCTCTCTTTTCCAACGGCTCTCTCTCTTCGTCTAGTCAGATTTCTCTCACCATCCAGCTGGATCTATCTCACCATTTATAGTGGTGGCTCTTCGTGTGGTGGTTACTCTTTTTCGTCTAGCACACCTTTAGCGGTCTCAATTTTTGTTTTCTCTATTTAGCCTTTCACCCACTTTTGTATTTTGCCGTATATTCAATTGTGTTGGCCTTCCCCTAGTTTTGTCTTCCAAGGTCTTTATATACTTTATTCCATGAAACCTTAATAGGATTTATGTGGCGAATTTACGTTCTTACCCTTACGTGGTAAATTTACTTTCTTGCCCTTTTATGTGGCTTTACTTTTAATTTCTTGCACACTTAAACCTAGTTGACAACAATTACAACCCATACAAGGCTGTGTGAACAACAATTACTAATCTAATGAAACAATGGTTGTATCATTTGGAAGGTAAGGAATGTGAATTGGAGAAAGGTACCCTTAAAAGCTTTGAATAATGTTAAACCTATAGTTAAATGGTATTGGGTTATACCACCATTTAGTCAAAGATAAGTCATGATGTCACTTATGAAGAGTAGCTAATATAGCATAATGCAAATAAGTTTTTAAACAATGATTAACAACCTTAGACTAGTTGTTGGTTTAAGGATGATAAGTTAAAGATATGTGCAATTTAACCTCTTAAAGCTTGAATAACTCTTGCTAAAAAGCACTAAGAAATATAGGGTTTCAATCACTAATGATAACTTTAAGCAATCGATATAGCTTGAACTCATGATCCAGAGATGCTTGAACTAAATTGGTAATGTAAGGATATGATAATGAAAGGAAATGAGCATGCTTATACAACCTATCCATTGCTACCAATATTATCTCTTTAGAACCATATTTAGGCAATCTTATGATATATTTTATAAAAACACTCTTCAAAACTTTTGGTATAGGTAAAAGGTTGGAAAAGGTCTAGAGATGCTGACAAATCAAACTTATACCTTTAATGAATATCATAAGACCTAACATAATTGCTTACAGCCATAGGTAATTCATTATAGAAAAACAATGTGTTTAATTTCTTCATAGTGATTATAACACCAGAATGGCTTACATGAACTCTTTCATGCCATAAGGCAATAATTTTCTACCTTAATGGCACATTATTTCCTATAATAGTCATTTCCATAGTAATTGATCATTATGCTAATTGTAAGTAGACTTTCTTAACTAACCATATTAGAGTTGACTAACCAACTTTTGTAAAGAAAAGTTATTAACTTAAGTTTGCTTAATATGGTGTAATGATTTAGAAGAAACCATGGAAATAGTATAAGAATGTAATTGGTGACTTGTTAATCTTGACAAGGCATTAATAGCCATTTTATACTTACCCTTTTTATATATAATATCATAATCATAGCTCATAAGCTTAGCTAACCATGTATATTAGTTAGCCATGTGTAACTTTGATTTAATAGGCATTTAAGATTGTAGTGATTAGTTTTAATAGTAAAATTTCATCCCTTAATATAGTGATGCTATATAAAAATTACAAATAGGATGACTAGTAACTTCTTTTCATAGATAAAAAAGTGAAGTGTTTAAGTGAAAAGACCTTACTTGGCAAATAGGATGACCTTTTTGCATTAGCACAACACCTATACCTGTTCCTTTAGCATTTGTTTCAATTATAAATTTCTTGGCAAAGTTTGGTAAAGTCAAAATAAGAGCTTGAATGAGAGCTTGTTTAAGAAGTTTAAAGGCCTGAGTAGCCTTTTCACTCCATTGAAGGAGTTTTTTTTCAACAACTCAATAAATGGCTTATTAATTTTGCTAAAACTTTCCATAAATCTCTTATAGTACCATATAAGGCTTAAGAATTCTCTTAACTGCTTAAGGTCCCTAAGCATTAGCCATTTTACAAATGAGAGGAGTGGGGGTATTTATAGTGGTTTCACCTCCTTGATGTGTGGCTATAATTTCTCTAGATCTAAAATATCTCAGATATTTATAAAAGAGAATACCTAAGCGCTTACCTAAGCGGGGCGCTTACCTAAGCGCTTACATAAGGGAGGCACTTACATAAGCGCTTACCTAAGCGCTTACATAAGTGAAGCGCTTACCTAAGTGCTTATGCAAAAGGTGATAATTGGGCTAGCTTTTGGGCCATCATTTGGGCTAGCTTTTGGGCCATTATTTGGACTAGCCTCCCATCAATTGGACGGGCCGTGACATCCTCCCCCACTTAATCCTGCGATGTCCTCGTCGCATTTTTAGCCTTAAATTGCCGGATGTGATCGGCAAATTGCCAAAGCTGGTCTTCTCGTTCCCAACTAGCCTCGTGGTCTGGTAGAACCTTTCATTTGACTAAGTACTCAGTATAGTTGGGAACTCCCCTTCTCCGGATCACTCGATCAGCAAGGATGCATTCTACCTCCTTATTGAATTCGGTGATCACAGCTATTGGTGCGCGCTTTGACTTGTTTCGGCTTTGATCCTCTTCGTCTCCATGGAAAGGCTTTAGAAGACTTACATGAAAAATGTTGTGGATCTTTAGCTTTGGAGGGAGTTGGAATTGATAGGCGGCCTTTCCCACTCGCTTGATGATGGGGAATGGTCCTTCGTACTTCCGTACCAAGCCCTTATGTACCTTGCATAGAGACTTGAATTGGTTGGGCAGCAACTTCACCATCACCATGTCTCCCGCATTGTAGTCTTTTGGGCGTTGCTTGGCATTAACCTATCTCTTCATCTTCTTGGCCGCTTTGTTGAGGCAAGCCCTCGTTATGTCCTCTTCCTCGTGCCATTCCTTTGCAAACTTAAAGACAGACGGGTTGTTGCCAGTGTAGGGAGAGGCAATAGCACTTGGTGTGAGCAATTATTGTCGCATGACAATCTCGAACGGGCTTTTGGTTGTGGCCTCGCTCCTCTGAAGGTTGTATGAGAATTGGGCAGCATTGAGTAGCTTCGCCCAATCTCGTTGGTGAGCACTGACATAGTGCCTCAAATATTGCTTGAGCAAGGCATTGACTCGCTCAGTTTGCCCATCGGTTTGAGGATGAAAGCTTGTTGAAAAGTTTAGCTCGGTTCCTAGCAACTTGAATAGCTCGCGCTAGAATTTACCTGTAAATAGGGGTCTCTGTCACTGATGATGCTCTTTGGCACTCCCCATAGCTTTACCACGTTCTTGAAGAACAAGCGAGCAGCTTCGTCCACATTGCAATTAGCAGGAGCTGGAATGAAGGTGCCATACTTGCTGAACCGATCAACTACCACCATGATGCTTCCGCATCCTTCAGACTTTGGTAGAGCATCCAGACTTTGGTAGAGCCACAATAAAATCCATCGAGAAACTTTCCCAAGGCCTTTCGGGAGTGGGTAGTGGCTCAAGTAAATCGGCTGGTGGTTGCTGTTCTACCTTGTCTTGTTGGCAAACCAAGTAAGTCTGCACATAGGCCTCGATATCTGCATGCATGTGCGGCCAAAAGTAATGTTGTTGGACAAGAGCAAGGGTTCGTGCCATACCTGAGTGACCAGCCTATAGTGAATCGTGGCATTCCTTGAGGATCTCCTTCCGCAAGTTGCCCCACTTTGGCACGAAGACGCGATTCCCGATTGTTGTCAAAACTCCATCGTTCACCCAAAATCGATGAGTCTTTCCCTCACTAGCCAACCTTAGCAAATTGTTGGTCAGTTTGTCTTGTATAGTACCTTCCTTGATCCGTTCAAGGAGGTTGTTCATAAGAGTACTAGTAGCAAGAGCTGCTAGTTCCGCCTTCCTACTCAATGCATCAGCAATTACATTGGCTTGACTCGGTTTGTATTGCAATGTGTAATCAAATTCCGCCAAGAAGTCTTGCCAACGAGCTTGCTTGGGACTGAGTTTCTTCTGTGTTTGAAAGTAGCTTGTAGCAACATTATCAGTCATAATTAAAAACTTACTTCTGAGGAAATAGTGTCTCTAAGTGCGCAAGCAGTGGATGACGGCAGGCATCTCCTTGTCCTGGATGGTATACCGTCTCTCTGTGTCGTTGAGCTTGTGGCTTTCATAGGCAATGGGATGCTTGGCAAATGAGCACTTCTCCTTCTTGACGAACAATTCGTTTACCCGTAGAACTTGGAAGACTTGCTTGAGGTGCTCTATATACTCCTCAAGTGTGTTGCTGTATACAACGATGTCATCCAAATAAACTACCATGAATTTGTCCAGGAAAGGATGTAGTACCTAGTTCATGAGTGTGCAAAAGGTGGCTGGTTCGTTGGTGAGGCCAAATGGCATAACCAAGAACTCAAACACTTCGTAGCATGTTACACAGGTCGTCTTTGGCTCATCACCCTATGCTATACGAACCTGGTAGTAACCTGATCGTAAGTCCAGCTTGTTAAAGTACCTCGCCTTCCCGAGTTGGTCGAAGAGGTCAGCTATCAAGGCTATTGCATACTTGTTCTTGATAGTGACCTTGTTCAATGCTCGGTAGTCGATACACATGTGAAGCGATCCATCCTTCTTCTTCTGAAAGAGGACTGGGGCACCAAATGGGGCTTTGGATGGTTGAATGTAGCTTGAATCAATCAAGTTGTGGAGCTGCTTCCTCAGTTCAGCGAGCTCTGGAGGTGCCATACGATAAGGAGCCATGGCAGGGGGTTTGGCACCGACTTCTAGCTCAATGTGGTGATCCACATCTCGCTTTGGTGGAAGCTTCTTGGGTAGCTCAGAAGGCATGACGTCCTTGAACTTGTTGAGGACGGCCTGAACTGGTTGTGGCAAGGCAGGAGTTGGTGTTGCTACGTCTTCCCCATCGCTTAGTTCTCTTATGGTAGCAACGTAGCCAGGACCCGATTTGAGACCCCGCTTGAATTGCAAGGCCGAGATCATCGATGGTTGAGATCTCTCCTTACACTTCAAGGGGACTACACGGATCTTATGGTTGTCGACAACCACAAGAGAACGTGTAGCAAGAACAGGGAAAGCCAAAGCTCCGCAAAAGAATGCAAGACCTAACACCATTTTAAAATCATCCATGGGAACAATGGTAAAGTCTAACTTACCCATCCATTTGCCGATCTGGACAACAACTTCGTGTGCCATGCCTTGGATAGGCTTTGCTCCCGAGTTTACCGATTTGATGGTGCCATTTCCCTTCGTTAGTTTAAGGCCTAGACGTTTGGCCTATTCAACATCCATGAAATTATGTGTTGCCCCCGTATCCAGCATCGCACTAGCTGATTTGCCCTCGATGGCAAGATCAGCAAACAACAGTCCCTTCTCCTTGGAGACTGTTGGGGAGGAACGCTTCGAGAGATTACCCAATTGTTGGATAGATCTCATGTCTGCTTGGGCTTCTTCGTCAGCCTTTTCTGGGTCGAGTGCCGCCATCATCGCATTCATGGCTTTGCGTTTGGGGCAGTCCTTCACCCAGTGTGGTCCATCACAAATAAAACAAGGTTTAGGAGGGTTAGTCGAGTTGTGTTTACCTCCAGACTTCTTCTCAAGCTTGGGACGGTCATTTGAGGGCCTTTGTTGTCCACCCTCGTGGCGACCAGAATCCTGCTTCTTACCCTTGGAGTGAGCAAAGTAGTCGATGAAGGTTTCCGTAGCGGCAATGGCAGCATCTAGGGTCTGCACATTACGCCTCTCCAACTCGACTCTTGCCCAGTCCTTCAAGCCATCTTTGAAGTAGAAGAGTAGTTCCCTATCGGACATTTCAATTTTAAGCATGAGGGTAGTAAATTATTTGATGTAGCCAGAAATACTACCTGTCTGACAAAGGTGACACAACTTCCTTCTCGCCTCACTGTCTGCATTGTAAGGGACGAAGTACCTACGTACTTCAGCCTTGAATTGTTCCCAAGTGTCGATGATGCATAAGCCTTTCTCCTGTTCAGAGTGCTTCCTTCTCCACTAGAGTTGGGCAGTATCTCTTGGGGCGTTGCCTATCCTGGCCAGATCGTCGACAACCCCCATGGCCTCGAAGTATTGCTCCAGGCTAAACAAGAAGTTCTCCACGGTAGTGGCTTTCCTTGTGCCGTTGTACATGGCAGGTTTCGGAACCTTCAAGCCATGTACCGCAGTGGAAGTGCTAGCAGTGGCAGCCGTACTGGCAAGTGAGTTGTTTCGACGAAAGGACTTCATCTCCCTACGAAGGGCATGAATCTCTCCTTCAACAAACTCACGAAGGTTAGACATACCTTGATTGATCATGAGTTTGACAGCCTGAGTGACCTCCGCATTATCATGGACCAAGTTATCAACTTGATCACTGAGATCTCCCACAAGAGAGTTTATGTCAAGGACACTCCTCTCTAGGGTACCAACACGTGAGTCTAAGGTCTTCTTGGCTGGACCCTTGGACTTGCCACGTTTGGTCGGAGCACGTTGCTCCTCACGTCCACGAGCTTCTTGCTCTATTGGTTGCTCCTCAAAAATGGTCTCAACAAATGCTTCCTTACCTGCCATATTCGTAACTCAAACAAGGACAAAGTAGAGACTAGGATTACCTTGCTCTAATACCACCTGTCACGGAGTTAGGCTTGGACGTGCTTCGGATGTGCTAACCCGTGCGGCACTTAGTCGATCTTGCGAGAGAAAATGCTAAGTAAGCCTTGAAGAGTTCGAACGAACCAGCAGAAGACTTGTAGGAGGCAAGTAACTGAACAAGAAGAATTTAAGAGAGCTAGAGAGAGAGAGCACAAGAACTTTGCAAGTGAACTTGTATTGAATGAATGAAGAGGTGATTTACAAATGAAAGGAGTGGGGGTATTTATAGTGGTTCCACCTCTTTGATGTGTGGTTATAATTTCTCTAGATCTAAAATATTTCAGATATTTACAAAAGAGAATATCTAAGCGCTTACCTAAGCGGGGCGCTTACCTAAGCGCTTACATAAGGGAGGCGCTTACATAAGCGCTTACCTAAGGGATGCGCTTACCTAAGCACTTACATAAGTGAAGCGCTTACCTAAGCGTTTATGCAGAAGGTGATAATTGGGCTAGCTTTTGGGCCATCATTTGGGCTAGCTTTTGGGCCATTATTTGGACTAGGCTCCCATCAATTGGATGGGCCGTGACATGTATCAATTAAAATTTTTTTTTGAAACCCCTTTATTAGAAATAATATGTCTTAGGTAGTTAACTTCAACCATTGTAAAGAAACATTTAGTCCACTTGGTAAAAAGTTGATGAAAATGGTGTAAATGGTCTCAAAGACTGTAAACTAAGATGATATCAAAGAAGAATAAAATAAACTTTCTTAAATAAGACTTGAAAATCTCATTTATTAAACTTTAGAATGTTGTATAAGTATTGATTAAACCAAATTTGATTTAATGATTAAAAATTTATAGTGACCTTCATACGTTTTAAAGGTTATCTTATGGACATTTGCATCCTAATTTTGATGATAACCAAATTTGAGATTTAGTTTTAAAAAGTTACTTGCTTGTTTAAGTTCATCCAAGAGCTCTTCAATCAAAGGAATAAGGAATTTATCTTTCATAATCACCTAGTTAAACCACTTATAATCAATATAAAAGCACTTAATATTGTCTTTTTTTTTTTTTACCAACACCACAGCTTAAGCAAAGGAAGAGATATCATTTTGAATAACACCATATTACAACATTTCTTAAACCAATGATTTTATCACATCCTTCTATAATGTAGGATACATGTAAGGCTTTGTATTGATAGATTAGGAATCAAGTAGTAAAGTTATCTTATAGTTATGGTTTTATGTTAGGGAAGGGATAAAGGCTTTATAAACATATTAAAATATTATTATAAAATGATTAATACGTTAGAAGGAGTTACTTATTGTTTACCAGAAGAGATAGCTTAGATTTTTACTATGAAATGTGATCTATAACTACTCAAACAATATAATTACATGGTTACTTGCTACACAAGTTGTTATAATGCCTTAATAGTAGTTTTAACATTGGCCTTTTGTAGGGCTATGTTAGCATACCTTTTAACAACATGTCTTTTCCTTATTTTGTCCATTACATGCATTGAAATTTAGAGTTATTCTTTAATCTTTAACTTTAATAGTTTCTTTTACAATTAACTTTTTTAGTTCCTCTGCCACAATATCGTTTTCCTCTTTAATAATGAATAATCTTTTTTGTCTATACTCCTAACTTATGTATATTTCTCATCACACTAATAACAAAGTCATTTGATCCTTCATTCATTAATAATATCTCCATCTTTAACCCTTATTACCTTAGACATCTAATTCGATTTTGGAAACTTTGCCTTAAATTCCCTAATAAAACTTGTCATTATGTTGGTAGGATTGTTAACTAAAAGTAAGGGTTTTAAACTCAACGATAACCTTTGATTCTTATAAGTTAATCTTAATCTTTGTTGCAAAGTTGAATTAGTCACTTGTTACAACCTTACTAGGGTTGAAGCATATTGTAAGGTATTAGGCATAAATATATGCACCAAATTTTTTATATCTTTTATTATCCCATTAAAAAATGTATTAACCTTGTAGTCCTCTGTTAATTAAATCCTTTTAAATCAAATATTAAATTAACCTTCAGACTAGGTCACCAATTTTATTTGCTTAAGAGTAAATAATTCCATAAAAAGATGTCTCATAAGTGCAATGCCAAATTACAAGAAATGGCTTGGATATACTCTTTCTAAGAAGGAAAATCTTCCTTTTGTCCTTTGCTTATAATATTCTCATGACATTGAAGAGTAATGTCTTTAAGATACCTTCCTACTAGCTTCACCTTCAACTCTTTAAGGACTCCATTCAATTTAAAGCAATTTTCACATTTACAAAGCCACCCATTAAGATTATCCTCCATTAAGAAGTGAAAGTCTAATCATAATTTCTTAGTGAAGAACTAGAATTTGAATTAGTTATTAAAAAGGTTCAACAACAGATTATCCTTGATTCAAATAATGGTTTTGGATTAACAAGCCTATAAACAGATTATCTAATTCCTTTCTTCTTTTTTTTTTGGTGATCTTGTATATCAACTACTTTTTCTAATTGAGATTACTTAATTGTAGTAACTTCCCTCCTTAATTTCTTTAAAATCTCATAATATCATGTGAATGGGTGTTAAATGTTATGGTTACCCATATTCAAAGGATCATAACTTTAATAACAAAAATTGATATGACTAAGGTTTGTTCATAAGAGAATCTTAAAATAATAAAATGATTCACAAGTTTAACCTAATATCATACACTTATCTTTCAAAAGTAAAGAGAGAAAAAGAGAGAACAAAGAAGGAAGAAAAGATTATTATTGAATTATTCTTTATAATAATACATGTTCCACTTATTTCTTACATTATTAATTATCAATCAACAAATTAATCACAACAACTTGTAACATATGATTACAACACTACTATATCAATTACAATGGATATAACCACTTTTTCTTTAACTATTATAACAAAATTTTTGCCTATTTGTTTATTATTCCAAGCTTTGTGTGTAACTTTTCGCATATTGCCCTATGTTTTGTGCCAACAACTTTAATGATCAATAGTCTTATGCATTAATAATTGCTAGCTACCACTTTTAACCATAACAAATGTGTTCTCCAAATTTTGGTGTTTTTTTTGAAATTTTTATGTTAGCTCCTTTGATGATTAAACATTTATAAAAAAGATATTGATTTTTTTAAAAATTTATTTAATGGATTTTGTTTTAGTTATGTTTGTTACAAGAAAGTGAGTTGTAAAAAAGATTTGAGAGACCCCTTATGATTTTATGGAGATAGCAAAGAATAGAAAATTTGAATTGAAAGAAAGTGATAAAAAGTTTTTGATTATCTCCTTGCACACTGTTAAGACCTCGAAAATTTGTAAACCTAAAGTCAAGATTATCTTAAATGAGTTGTAAAAAGATTTAAGAGAAAGGATTTAGGGCTAAGAAATAGAGAATTGAAAGAAAAGAAAGATAAAAAGGAAAAAAGGATTTTTAGAGAGAGAATTGAGATTTTGTTATTAATTGTCACTTATTATCAATGCTTTTTAACCATGATTTAACATATGCCTTCCTTTTTGGTATTTTTAAATGCATTATTTTATTAATTCCAACTAATGGTGGTAATGATTGTCTAATGACATCCTCTCATGATAGGTATAGTAACTAAATTAACAAAAATTCAATAAAAACATAAAAACCACTAATTCCAAAATAATTCAAAGCCAACTTAGATGCTTTTTTAGTAGCCATAATAAGTTTGTCATTCCACTTTTAACCTTGTCTTTAAGGTTGGAATTAAAGAACTTATGTTGTAATAAAGGATTAGTCCTCCCAAGTTACTTTAGCTAGAGAAAGGTTGAACCACTACGTTAGTACTTAAAGTCATGATTTGGTTATACCTTTTCATCATTCACCTATCTAGTATAATTATAGGTTTTGTAAAAAACTACATATCTTGAGCCATCAGAGGTGATTATTGTATGAATTAATATTTTTAGCTCATTAAACATTTTAGCAGAGAGACATGAAAGATTGGATAAATGAAGAACCTTAAGGGTGGTTGTAATTAGTAGTCTGATAAGGACCATTTTAGGACTCACATTGAGAAGGGAAGTGAATTAATGTGAGATATGTGCTTTTTACAAATTAATTCGGATTTAACTTCTATGACTTGTTAGAATCAATGATTTAATTTTTATCTTTCTGAATATAAATTAATGCACAAACACCCAAGCACATATGACAATTTTTACGTGGTTCACCCACAATATGTGAGCTACATCTACGATGTGATAGGATCCCTCCTAAATCATACAATCCACTTTTGTTATCAAGGGATACAGTTTGGTTATGAAAGGATCACTACTTAACCACTTACAATGATCTCCTGATAAAGGAGTTGATCTCTCAATCACTTTAAGGGTATCATACCCTTTTGTTCAACAAATTATCAAGAGTTTATGGAAAAACCTTTCCTAGATAATGATCACTTAATGTGTACAGATTGTTAGAGCAAAATATGGATATTCTCCTTCCTTTATTGTCGGTGTTGTCTCACCCATTGTCGGTGCTACCTTACATGCTGCCTTGGCAGGATCTCTCCTCTGTTGCTAGGCACGTTTTCTCCTTGGTTGTTGCAAGCTACCAGACCTGTTATTGGGCATGCTTCTCCTTAGCTGCTACACTACTAGACTTATTGTTAGGTACATTTCCTCCTTTGTTGTTATAAGCTGCTAAACCTTTTACCGGACATGTTTTCTCCTATTGCACTGCAAGCTACTAGACTTATTGCTATTACTGCTGCACACACTGCTGTTATTACCTGCACATTCTCTTATCACCGCGGGCATACACTACTATTGTTGTCTTTATATGTTACTATCACTATCCATGCATGTAGCTAATGCTGTCTGTGTGCATTGCCGGTGCTATCTGCGGGTGCTGTTAATGCTTTCTACACGCGTTGTCGCTACTGCCTGTTGTCCACATGCATTGTGCTTATTGTTCGCGTGCGTTGTGCCTGCTATCTGCATGTACTACTCCTATTGTCTGTGCTTTTTGCGCCTTCTATCCAGGTTCTCTGCAACTACTATTCGTGTGTGCTGTACCTGTTGTGTGCACTCCTGGTGTTTGTGCACACTGTGCTTGCTGTTTGTACTCTTTGCGCTTACTATCCGGGCATAATGTGCCTATTGTCCACTTTTTCTGTACCGATTGTCTGCGCTTTCTGTGCTTGTTGTCTACGTGCACTAAGCCAGTTATCCATGTGCACTGTGCCTATTGTTTGTGCTCGTTATGCTTGCCCATTGTCAGCACTTTCTACCTGCTTTTTGCATAAGTTGTACTCGTTATTCGCGCTAGTTATACCTGTTCTCACAAATTGTGCCTATTGTCTGCATAAGTTGTTGCTGTTTGCACGCACTACAATTGATATTCGCACACATTGCTGTTGCTATCTGTGCACATTGTTACTAGTTTTTTTTGTCGCTACTGCTCTTTTAGCGCGCTATAATAGTTTTTCTTGTGCTGTTGTTGCTCTTTTTGCTCGTTACAGTTGTTTTCTTGTGCTATTGCTCTTCCTGTGTGCTGCAGTAGTTTTCTAGCGTCATTACTAGTCTACCAATTAATTTCCGGACATTCTGATTTTTGCTTGATTCTTGGGTGTGCTTCTATTGCCAGGAAGCCTACATGAATCTGCATCTTTTTGGACGAAGCACAGCAATTTTTAATGAGACATCATCCATCATGTATCCACAACCATCGAAGATGAAACCCCCACGACACTCGATCCGGTTTATGTATACCACTGCAAAATTGAGTATTTTGCAACATATTAAATGGTTCATCTGCAGCCAGAAACTAGCGTGGCTATTTAATGAAATCGTTCCAAATTCCACGCGTACGTAACGCCCTACTTAGTTCTTATTCTTTCTTCGCTAAGAGAGGTGATTTGCACACTATCTTACATTTCATTGTCGATCCTAAGATCTGTATGTACTAAATTAAATAGAGTGCTTATCTACTCTAATGAAATCTTGCCTGGTCTACATCAACAGTGATTTAGACAGCACCAATATGACGGGACTACCATTCTAATTAGCAAATAAATCTCCACCTACCTGAGTATCAGCAGAAATAGTAGCTCTCGGGGAAGAATGATCAAGGTAAAACAAATCCCAAATCAACTATATGTAAATTGCTTAATCTCCATTATCTGATCCAAAATTCCAGGGCTCAAACAAGGTACAAATATCAATACAGCTACAGACCAAAGACTTGTAACGGACAACTAAAGCACAAGCGCCAAATAAAAAAGAAGCCTTGGTAGTTAATACAAGGGAAACCACGAAGCAGCTCAGTCGAATAAACTGAAACCCATATCCTGCATCAAATTATGATTTCAAGTCAGGAAACTCTTAAACTCAAACCTATTACTATTAGTAATCAACTTTGATGCCAGTGAAAGTAGCAGTTGAAATCCTACCTCATCAGACTCCTCTTTCTCTTCAACCTTTTCCTCCTTAGCCTCAGCAGCAGGAGCAGCAGCACCGCCTGAAGCAGGAGCTGCAGCTACAGCAGCAACAGCACCACCACCACCACCAGCAGGCACTGAAGCCAACTTCTCCCTGCCAGCAGCAATAAGCTCAGTGATATCCTTTCCCTTAACTTCAGAAAGTAGCAAATCAATCCTGTCGTCTTCAGCCTCAGCTCCAACTGAAATTAAGCATTAAAACATATTAACATCAATCACCTTATCGCAATAATTAAATAGGTTTACTAATTTTTTGATGTGTGACAATAATATATAAGCACATGGCCATAGGAACAGCACGAGGAAAAATTTTTCTAAACGTGCCAATTCTAAATACAAAAACTCCTATCATGCAAAAAGATTAAGATGGGCACAGCAGATCACATACAAAACCTTAATCCAGAATTGCGAACACTGCACCCACAAGCTAGTGCAACAATTTGTTGGCAGCGCCACACAAGGAGCTTGTTCACCAATACCCATTTGTAAGCAATACCAAACAAAAAATTGGCAACCATCAAAACAACGACCCCAATTGTTATGGACAGAGGATAAAAAAATTATTACTTTATTATTACACAATTACTTAGCTACGTAAAATAGCAAATCCATTGTTGTTGACCAATAGCCATCAACTATGAAAACAGTCACAATAACATCAATCACCTAGAACCCATAAATAGCCTTAAAGTTAGATTTTAGAAGAACAACCCAAAATTAAAAAAGGCAGATGTGAATCATCATTTTGACACTGTAAAACAGACAAGAATCGGGAAAATACAAATATTCAATAAAATGATATTGAGATGACCATTACTATAATTCATCAAGGAAAAATCCGAAGCTCAAACAGAAAAATTAAAATAAATGAAAAAAAATGAAAATAAAAGAAAGGTACCAGATCCAAGAATGTTTTTCAAATCACCACCGCTTGGGCTGGTGTTGCCTCCCAAAACGGCAAGCAAGTAAGCGGCTACCACCTTCATTGCTGATTTGCAACAAAACACCAATCACACCGAATCAGAACACAAATCACATACACACAAAAATCAGAGAGCAAGAGTTAGAGAGAGAAATAAAGACAGAGAGAGATTGCACTTGTGACTTTGGATCGGCACAGAGAGAAAACGGGCTCCGTAAAGCTGCTCTCCTCGGGTTTTTGGTTTTTGGGTGAAAATGGAAAGTGATTGGGTATGTTATCTATTTATATAGGTGTCTGCGTTCTAGAACTAGGGTTTTTGTGGATTGCTTGATGAAATCGTGGCCGTTCAGTTTTCTTGTGATTGGTTATCGGTGATTCTGCTTAGGCTTTTCCGTGCCGAGATAGGATATTGCAAAAACGTGTCTGTCTTTTTCCGGTTTCCCTTTAATTAAGACAATCGCGTAGGAATTTTTTTAAATGAGTTTCAAATTTTTTTTATTTCAAAAATAGGTAAATTTTATTTGTTTTTTCACAATGTGTGTCATCTGTTTATTAAGTTTGATTGTTGACAATGTGGTAATTGAGAGTTGATTAGGATGAATATATTTAGAATAGTTATATTAATAATATAGTTAATACAAAATTTTATGTGAATTTTTTAACTTGAAAATATGATTTTATTCTTTTTGACTAATAGGTATACTTTCATTTTATTGTTAGAAAAATTTTATATAATCTATAACCAACTTTTTTGAAAACTTTAAGGGTTGACTTACTCAATATGTAAGTATATTTTGTAATTTATGAAGTATGTTTCCGATATTATAATTATGTCTTATATCTCATGTTTAAAATATGCAAAAAAACAAAAGTGAGTTAAAAAATATTTGTATTATTATCTTATAAATTATGTATTTTAATATTCTTTTCTAATTCTTTAGTTTTAGTTTTTATTCTTATTTTAAATTTTGTATTTGCTTAGTAATATGGAGACCTTTAGCCACCAAAAACTAATTTAAGATAGGCTTAAGGGATCTTAATGTTGGATATGCATAAGCCTTATCAAACCTGATAAAATTTTAAAAACTTGTCATTCAAGCTCTCTCCATTGGATAATAGGTCTAACCCTTACTTAAAGGGATGATTTTATACTTATTACATTATTATTAAATTTTACTTATTTTGGTTAGTTTAACAATACATACATAAACTAAATTAATAACTACATAAAGTAATGATTATTTTTTTTGACATACTTTAGAATTTTTTGTGTCTTTACTAACTTAATCGTCAAAGAATTAACATTAAAGTCCACTTTGTCTCTTAATTGTGTGCTGTTGTAAGACATGTACTTAATTTTCATGACTGGATTTTTGTATCAATTTAGCCCAATTAGACTTAACCACATGCCTTTATTTGTGAACACCCCTTTTCAATTAAAGTCATTTATGGAAAGACACATTATATGACCTTCCTAATCACTTTTTCTCTTAGAACACATTTCAATTAGTTAAAGTGGTTAAAGTGTCACATTATGCCGCAATAACCTATTAATATCATTGTTAAAGCAAATACAAAAAAAATGGTAGTTCTTTATACATGTTACCCCTGATGGGAATGAAAGGTGTAATATCCTTTTTTTCTTCTTTTTTAAACAAATCTTGGACACTCTTATCATAGAGAAGTTCAAACTCTTAAACTTAGAAAGTTATGATGGTATAGAGGACTTTAACAACCCTTGGATTATATTTTTGAATATTGATATACCTTTATTTTACCTTAGATGTTACCATATGTAATACATTCATCATTATACTAAAAGACATGTTAAAGTTGTGGGGCTTAAAGCTTCCCTTACAATCTATTACAAACTTTGGCTAATGGGAAACTTCTTCCTTACATAATTCATCACCAGGCGATTATGCAAAAAGATCTTAATAATCCTCTTCATGATTAGACAAGGCAAAAATGAGCACCTAAATAAGTTTATAAATTAGTTCAACATACAAATGCTTAAAATGAAAAACTTGAATCCATCTATGGAACTAGTAACATTTTCAAGTAACTTTATTGATTTCTACTTCTTATAATTTTTTTTTTAAAAAAACCTTATTTATACTTTATTGGCATGATGACTTAGACAAAGAGATTTATTAATATGGAAAAAGTTTGTAACTCCCGACGGGAGATTTTAATAGGCTAACCTAACAAAAACCACCTCTCTTAAAAGAAAGACAAGGATAACTAATTGGAAAGGGGGAGTGATAAAGGTTGTTTAGATAGCTTGCCAAAATAAAGTCAACATTAGCACTAGCAATGAGATAAGATATTATAAATTCCATTAAGATCATTGATATATGACATAAGATAGTTGAAAGCTTAAAATAAAATTAGAAAGCTAATTCATGTTAAAAACTTCAAACTATACATTCGAAGCACCCTGAGTTGTAGTAACAATTACGTAACTGATGATAGATTGGAGGCCTATGAGTTGGAAACTTAGGGCATAGGTCTTCTCTAAGATAATGAAACTTTAAGCAAATACAAAGAATTCTTATAAGCACCTTCCTGGTCCAACTTATAAGCATTGTTACTTAGTAAGCATTCTTTTAGTATAATGATGAATGTCTTACATATGGTAGCATCTAAGGTAGAATAGAGGTATAAGCACCCTTAGCCATTTTAAGACAATAATGATGAGGTGCCTATAAGTTAGCCAAAGTGTCTTACTAAGTTTGGTATAATTCATCATTATACTATAAGACACTCAGGCACTGTAGATAGAAACTTAATAATAATGCTTATAAGTTGGACCTTCCTGGTGAGTATAATGTGAGTGCAACATTTAACATTTATGATCTTTCTCCTTTTGATGTAGGTGATGATTTGGGGACGAATCCTTTTGAGGAGAGGGGGAATGATGAGAACCATAGAGATGATGGGTGAAAGGCGTCAATGGTTGCAAGAGGTCCATTGCACATTCTAGAAGGCCCAATAACACTAAATGGGTTGATTCAGGACATTCAGGCCAACCCAGCTTCAAATGGTGCAAATTCAAGTTTGACAAGGAGTCCAGACATAATTAATATAATTAGAATACTTAATAGGACATAATAAATAATAGCATTTCTTCCTAAATAAGAATTTATTATTTATGTTGGAATTTGTCCATAATTAGGAATTCTTCCAAAATAAGAATTTTTCCTAAGTAGGAATTTGTGCCTCTTTAGAATTGTTATCTTAGCCTATAAATAGGCACCCCTTATATTGGATGAAGATGATGCTCTTGATGATGTACCTGTGAGGGGAACAAGGCTTCTCTCTGACATTTATGATAGAAGCAATATTGCTATCTTAAATCCTATGGATCATAATGAGCTTGTTAAATCAGCAGGTTAGAGGAAATCTATATAGGATGAATTCTGTGTAATTTGGAAGAACCAAACTTGGTTTATTACACAAAGACCTAAAGTTAAGAATGTGATTAGAGTCAAATGGATTTACAGGACCAAGTTGAATGCAGATAATAGCATCAACAAATTGACAGCTAGATTAGTAGCCAAAGGCTACTTACAATAAGCTGGACTTGGCTTCTTAAACACATTTGCTCCTGTTGCAAGGCTTGACACCATTAAACTTATACTAGCTCTTGCTGCTCAAAGGGGCTAGAAAGTATATCATCTTAATGTCAAGCTTGCCTTTTTTAAATGGTTATTTGCAGGAAGATTTCTTTGTGGAACAACCAGAAGGCTTTATGATTAAAGGAGAAGAAGAAAAGGTCTATAAATTGAGAAAGGCCTTGTATGGCCTTAAGTAATCACCAAGGGCCTAGTTTAACAGAATTAACAATCATTTATTGCAACTTGGTTTTTCAAAAAGCAAAAATGAAGCAACTTTGTATGCTAAAGCTATAAAAGATCAATTTTTTATAATATTTATCTATGTTGATGACTTGCTTGTAATTGGGAGTCATCTTAAATCTATTCAACAGTTTAAAAAGGAAATGGAGATGATATTTAAGATGTCTGATATGGTAAAATTATCCTTCTTCCTAGGTCTTCAAGTGAAGTAATCAGACCATGGTATTTTCATTTATCAAGGGAAATATGTTAGTGAAGTTCTCAAAAGATTTAATATGAGTGCTTGTAAGTTTGTCTCTACACTAATAGCTACAAATGAGAAGCTCAACAAGGATGATGGAGAAGAAAAGATGAGTGAAGGATTGTTCAGAAGCCTTATAGGCTGTCTGTTTTATTACTGCTTCTAGGCCAAATATTATTCAAGCAACAAACTTGCTTTTAAGGTTCATGCATTCTCTTAGTAAGAAGCATTATAAAGCAGGTAAAAGGATTCTTAGGTATCTTAATGGCACCTGAGATCTTGGCATCATGTTTAGCAAATCAGAATAGCTTGAGTTATCAGGATTTGTTGATGGTGACTAAAGAGGTTCTATAGATGACATAAGGAGCACTTCTGGTTATTGTTTTACACTTAGAGGAGGTTTCTTTTGTTGGAATTCCAAGAAGCAATCAATGGTTGCATAGTTAAATGCAAAAGCAAACTATATAGCCGCCACCACTGCAGTCAATCAAGCCATTTGATTAAGAAGAATCCTCACAAACCTGCAACAAACACCAGCTCAACCAATAACTATCTTCTGTGACAACCAAGCAACCATAACCATATTCAAAAATTCAGTACAACATGGGAGAACCAAGCATTTCAAAATAAAAATCTAATTTCTTAGGGAAATGCAGGAAATTGGAGAAATAAAGTTAGAATATTTTGAATCAGTTGTTCAAATTGCTAACATCTTTACCAAGGCACTGCTTAAAGCTAAATTTGAATTTTTAAGAAGGAAATTTCGTGTGCAATGATGCAAAACAAAGGAGGAGTGTTAAAGATTGGTTTTGAACATTGCTCGTTGGTCAAAGAAAGATTACAACCATGTTACAGTTAATTGCAGTAAATTAAGTATGGTAGACCATATGCAACATGATTTTTTTTGGAAAAACATGGCAAACCTATCACAGAATGGGCAAGGTTGTCAATGATTTAATCAATAGCATAAACATAGTCAAATTATCATTTTATACCTAACTATGTACACTATATATTTGAATGATAATTTATTATTTAAGTGGTTCTAACATTAGAAAGTCTGTCCACTATTTTTTTTTCTTCCTACTATTGTTGTCTTCATACCTTCTGCAAAACAATTAGAGGCAACATTGCAGTTAACTTATTGGTTTGTTGTTGAACTAAGAATCTAACGAGACTTTATATTCTCCTAGACGAAGCAACCAAAAATCAAGACAACCCAAAATCTTTTGTCAGATATGTGACCATCCTGGTCATTTAGCCAAGAAGTGCTATTGTGGTTAAAAAAAGAAAAAAGTTCTTTCAAGATGAATCACTTGCAAAGACTGTTCAGTTCTCGAAAAAGAAAGCTTGGATCGTAGAGACTAAAGCCTCTCACCATGTGACTTCAGACTTTAACAATCTTTCCATCTACTCTTAATATGATGGATCTGATGAAATCATTATTGGTGATGGCTCAGGTTTGCCTATTACACGTACAGGTTATGCTTTTCTTTCTCATCAAAACCGTAACTCAAACTAACAGACACCTTATTTGTTCCAGCAATAAAAAATAATTTGCTTTCTGTTCCCCACCTATGCAGAACTAATCATGTATCTGTTGAATTCTTTCCTTCCTTTTATTTGGTGAAAGACTTGAGGACGAGGGCAACTCTACTAAAGGGACTGAATAAAGATGATATTTATCTGATGCTGTCTAGAGCCATAAAGCGTGCACTCTCTCCATTAGTAATGGTGGCAACCGCCCAGTATGCTATTACATGACACCAGAGGCTCCTTATAATTCATGTTATTGCAATAAAAAGTCACAAATTTTCATTTTCTTAATTCACTTTTAACTACCACACAGTCCTTTTGAACTCTTATGTATTGATGTTTGGGGCCTTCTCCCATTGAGTCTATACATGGTTCTAAGTACTATGTGATTTTCATTGATCATTTTACACGTTTTGCGTGTCTTTATTTGTTTTATCGCAAATCTGATGTTTATCCTGTGTTTCTCACATCGAAAACTTGGTCGAGAAACAATTCAACAGTCAAATTGTCTCTCTTTATTCAGAAGGGGGAGGTGAATATCAAGTCTCGCCCTCCCCACTCACAAACCTGAACCCAAATCTCACCTGTGTATCTTTTTGGGCTACTCACCAAACTAAGTGCTTTGATGCCACCACCAAAAGGTTCCGTGTCTAGACATGTGATGTTTCATAAAAGTAAATTTCTTTATATCACCCATGGCCTTAATCTTCCCCGCATCTCTGACACATCTGTTTCGACTTGGCTCCCTTCCATTGCTGCACTAATTCCCCAATTTTCTGTCTCTATTTCTAATTCTGCAGGTTCTGTTCATTAGGACGGCGCTAAGGATACTTGGTCGCCTCGAGTCTTTGTACTCCATCAACTTCCTCTCCAGCCAACCTTGACATCACCTTGGCTAATGACACTCAGACCACCTCCCATTCTTCCTCTCCTAAAAAATCTGCTCAAACATCCGATCTCTGAGCCTCTAGAACCTACTTGTGTAACGCAAGCCCTCAGGGATCCTCTCTGGCGCATTGCAATGACCTCCAAATTTAACGCTCTAGTGAACAACCACATCTGAAATCCTAGTCACCCCATCTGAGGCTACCAATGTTGTTGGTAATAAATGAGTTTTTCCGGATAGAGCGTCAAGCCGATGGAAGAGCTGATGGGTACTTGTAGTCCCCTTGATAAGCCCAATTAGTTGCAAAGGGCTTTCATCGACTGCCTGGCTTGAACTATACAGAAACTAGTAGTCCCCTTGGTAAGCCCACAACAATTCGTCTGGTACCGTGCCTTGCCTTGCACTTTCGGTGACCCTTGCGCCAATTGGATATTAACAATTCCTTCCTACAAGGCACACTTCATGACACTGTGTACATGTCCCAGCCTCCCGGATTTATTGACAATCAGTGGCCCAATTATGTCTGCAACGTCAAGCACCCCCTGCTCGGTACAAGGAGCTAAGCACATTTCTTCTTCCTCTGGGGTTTGTCAATGCCATCTCCGATTCCTCTCCGTTCATTTATTTCAAGACTGATGTCCTGGTCTTATCTTCTGGTGTATGTTAGATGATATAATACTCACTGGTAACAAGAACCAAGCTCCATCTCATCTTCTCAAACAACTCTCTGACCGATTTTCTCTGCAGGACCTTTGAATTTTGCATTTCTTTCTTGGCATGGAGGTTGTACCCACACAATCAGGCATCATTGTATCGCAACACCAGTACATTCGGTGCCTCCTGGAGACTTTTGGCATGTCCGGTGCAAAAGACAAGTCAACTTCTCTCCAGCTACCACATGATTTATTACTTAAACGTGGTGATTGTGGTCCTCTCTCCCTTGATGCTTATTGTGATGCAGATTAGGGAGGAAATATTGACGACATAACATCCACCTCAGCCTATGTTGTCTATCTTGGTTCAAAATTAGTATCATGGAAATCTTCAAAGCAACCTAGTGTAGCAAGGTCCTCCACCGAAGCTGAGCACAGGGCCATTGCAACCACTGTAGCCGATCCTGCTTGGTTATCTAACTTGCTTCAGGAATCACACGTTCCAATTGAACATTCATCGCATATTTATAGTGACAACGTAGGTGCCACATACTTAACTGCTATCTGGTCTTTCATTCACGCATGAAACATCTAGCTCTTAATCAGAACTTCGTGCTAGAGCAAGTTCCATCTGAAGATGTTAAAGTCTTCTACATTCCCAGCCACGACCAAGTCGCGGACAGCCTTACCAAACCATTGTCAAAACAACGTTTCATGACTCTTCGGACCAAGATGGGAGTCATACTCCGCCCCATCTTGCGGGGGCATACTAGATAATGAATCTGTTGCCTTGTGCATACCTTCTAACCTTTAATTTTGAAGTCCTTATCTTTATCCATTGCCGTATCTTTGAACATTTATATATACGAAAGTTATCAATAAGAAAAGTATGATAGAATTTACCTCACCATCAAACTTTTCTATTGGGCCCCTAAGGCTTTTTACAAGGATGGTCTTGTTTTTGGTTAAAATAATTTGCTTGTATGTGTGGTAACAAGTTGAACTCCAATTCACACCAATTGTATTTTGCATTTACATATTCAGAAGCTTTTGTGGTTAGTCCTATTTGATGTCTATCATTTTATTCCGACAAATGTTTGGACAGCATTGCAATGAGGGCAGGCATCTAGACTTGTGCCGAGACTCAATGGTATTGGCTCTGGAGCACAGCAGCTGCGCTCCAACTTGGCCAGCCATTTGGCTTGCGTTGGGTGCGACAAGGTTAAAAGCAGCACATTTGGCAGAACGATGCGCTTGTTGTGGATAATAAATGCAACAAATCTTTGTCCGAGTTCCAATGTAAAATGCAAATTTCTTCGATCAGAAGTTCCAACTCCTTCACGATTGCATTTATTCCATTTTCGGAATTCAACAGCCGTTGAGTTGTGTTTCAACTTATCGCCTTCAACCAAAAGTTTAATACAGCTTGACCGTCCACCTAATCACAATTCCGTTAATGTGGTTCTAAAATATAGCAAGCAATTGATTTTCACTTGTTGCCAAGATCGCTGGTGGCGGGGAAGGCCTACTTGGCCAGTTATTCTCAAGCTTGATAAAGTCCGCCAGCTTATTCTATATATCAGAATGAAATGGCAAATAAATCCATGTAATAGACACCTAACGGGCATTAGCTAACTCCCCAAAAGAGTTAATGATGCTAAGCAGGATATTGGCATAGATATCTAATGTTTACGGATTCATGTCATATACTGGATTCAAAATTTAAGGATATTAAGAACGATCAAAGGATGCATAGTTTGTTTGCTTATGGCAACCCACTGACTGCACTGCATTTCATTGTCGTGTATTCTTTGATTTTCCATTTGTAGTAAGCTGCTGGGAGATTCAATCAGATAACAGCATCAAATGCAGCATGAAGTCACCAAAAGAACCATCTTTTGGCAGTTGAGCTTTGAGCCCTTACATCCTTTTCCACATCCTTCTTTCTATTGTCTATACCCTGTTTCAGGGACTCTAACCTTTTTCTGCATAAAACAATGAAGAAATAGATTTGGATATAGTTAAGAATATATGTAGCAATTCATTGAACAAAAGTTCCTTGATCTAATGCTAATGTTGCACCTCAGTTTTCAGGCATGTTTGGTAGAATTGAAGCAGGCTGGCATAATATTCTCCATATCACTTAATCAATGAGTGCATCAGGATGTTCTACAGCAATAAACTAGCCTTATTCCAACACTGCCCACTGCTCGAGTTAATACTTTCCAGATAAGTCACAGAAAAGCCTATCCAGATAATTCTGAAGGAAGATTGTTCCTTGTTGTTCTATCGCATTGGACCAAAGGTATTAAAAATCTTTAATGGTGAGCCATCTAGAATAGCTAGGAGCAATAAAGAACCATTTGTGCCTATTTCATGAAATAGTGTGTCTACACTTACTTGGTATCTGTAAGGCGACCATGCAAGCTCCATCTCTGCCGAAATCCTTCAATGCCTTCCATTCCACTAGCTAGAATCAAGTGCCTATAAGAGTACAGACAAGTGAGTGACCTCCAAAGATGAGATCATAAATTTTAGGTGTCAAGTTTATGTCAGGAAAATAATCATCTTATCATGCAATATAAAGATATCTATTCTACATTCCTGTGAAACTTATCCATGTGCCATATGTACACCAGAGTAGAAGCCAAAACAGTTGAGTACAATTTTCTGACTCAACATTCTCAAATGATGACCTGCAACCCATAAAGAAATATGGAAAGGATAGCCCCTAGAACACACTTTTGAGGGAGATCTAGACCCTTACTAAGAATATCAATGTTTAGGATATTCAAAGATGCACTGCAATTCTTCCTGCATCTATTTTATGATTTGCAGATACCAACCAACCTCAGATTTGACTTAGGTTACAAGGGCCTAAGGTTTTTCTGAATTTAGAAAGGCAGTTAAGAGAAAACCTATACATAGATAGGCCTATTCTTGTACGCACAAACACAAACACACATGAAACAGCCTAAAACACAGTTGATATGCAAATTGATAACTTCTATGCATTAGGGATCTAAGAAGATTGTCTTTATAATGCATTGCTTGCAGATGAATTTTTGTGTGATCAACACCCATGAGGAGGATCGTTCACACAATCAATAGCCATGTGAAGAGAAGCTTTCACACACTAATGAAATGTGCCAAAAAAGTTACAGACCTCTCCAATGTTGTAGCTTCGGATTCAAGCTGAGAAGCTCTTGCCTTTGCATCATCTAAAGGCATTGATAATCCCAATTTGCGCTCACTATCTTCAAGCCGCTGCCTTATCTCCTTGTCCTGCTCATTGATAACAATGAATCAGACTGCTTACATGACTCATTTAAGACAAGAAAAACCTGTCCCCGCACCCTCTTTTCAGCACATTCTCGGTATAGAACAAGTTCATCTTGACAGAAAGGCTCAATATCATTGACTTGCAAGCCTGCAACACAAAGCAAAAAAGAGTGATGTTTACAGCCTTTGCTAAGTATCTTATAATGAAAGTCAAAGCTTCAGCCCTGTAATGAAAATTATTTTGAACCATTGTACCAATTTGAGGTTGATTTTACTCCACACCCATATTCCAACAAGACAAGCAAACCTGCTTTCCAATTTGATTGTACGGACACAATTAAAAAATTAAGTGATGCAATTTTCTGCATTCTGTCTATCTTGAACCTCCTTGATTTACCAAATGGCATGCAGAATCAACACTTCAAGCAAACAGAAGGAGAATGACAACTTACACAAGAATAGTGTCCTTAAAATCCCATCACACAAATTGACACCTTCAAGCACATGAGAGGCAATTTCTGGTGGGATGATAGGTGATGGTGGGCCCAGCATTAGATCATCTCCAACCAATATAGTTTCCTCCATGGTTGGCTGTGCATCGACTGAAAACCACAAGAAGTAAATCAAACTTGTTATTACCTATGGTACAGAATTTTGGAATAAGTTTGCACATGCATCACAATCTTTTTGTTTTTTCAGTTACAAGGGAAGCCCAAAGGCCAGGAAATGAAAACAGTGACTAGGACTCAACCATGGAACCAAGAGGTTCCAACAAGGGTGTCCCAACCAGTTGTTCTAGAAACACAAGATCATATGCATCACAATCAAATGTAGTATCTTAAAACAAGTTTATGGATATGAAATGAGGAATTAATAAGTTTCTTTAGAATTTTCACGGCCAATCATCCAACCAACTGGGTGAGGGATGCCCAAAAAGCAGACACTTTGTCTATTTTTACTTTCCAGCACACTGCAAAGTCAAGGGAGTGATAAATAAAAAGCTTTTTCGTTTCACAAATTTTACAAACAAAACAGTGTTAGATTACAATTTTCTCATTCTTTCTTCTACCTCCACAGGGCCAAGAGAAGTAATATCTTAAAGACACTTATGACCCCAAACAGCATCTAGCCCCCGGAAAAAGAAAGAAGATACAAATTGTATGATTTTCATAATCGTGCACATACCACCGAAAACAGAGCAATCAAGAGAAACAAAAGAAACAAAAAAAAAAAAAAGTAAATTCAAAAAAAGGCGGGCAATTTCCAATACCATCCATGATTGCTTTTGCACAAAGACCTCGTCACCAAAATTCGGCCTTCAATCACGTACTGGGACTTGTAAACTACAAGAAAGAAACATTAAAGATGGCTGAAAGTTAACATAGGAATCATAACAATGGATTGGAACCATGTTCATAGCAAGTGGTGAGCTTCAACGCAAATTCTGCTACACTACCCTTGATAACGTCAAAACAGAAGATCAAAACAAAGAATACCCATTTTGTTTTTCAACTCAGCAAACAAACAGAGACCGATTAGTACTCGAACGGGGCGTGTATAAAGATGGACACACTCGGTGAGAAATTTCATCGAACATGTGCAGTGCAGCGCCCTCGACCATTCGAGAGAAAGGGGCTCAGTGAGGTTTTGGAGCCTTCGTGAAACAGACAGAGAGCAGAGTGATATTTGCTCCTAAATGCAATGATGTCTATCAATTTTGTGACTCACCTGGAGTAGCCTTTTTCTTCTTCTTCTTCTTCTTCTTCCGCCGAGCTAACTCAAGAAGCCTGCTGAATGGATTGTACGGGCGGCGCTGTTTACACTTGATATGAGATATGCTTGTTGGAGTTCAATAATTCTAAAATTTTTGTTAAATAATTATAGAACTATTTATAATTTTATTAAATTAATAAAATATTACATAATAATAAAAATAGTACATACAATAATATAAATATGAAATTTACTCACCAATAATATAATAAATTAAGACACTCAAGTTTTTACATAGTAAAAATTATTTGATTTTATTCAAATATAATATTATATTAAATTCAATTCAATTATTTTAATTTTTATTTTAATACTAACTTATTAATAATCTTAAACATAAAATTTAATTATTTAATTTATACATAAAAACTAATTTTTAATATAAGACAAATTTACATCAACTGCAATATTTTCTTTTAATTTTGATTTAGTTTTATAGTCATTCATAATATCTATTTTAATTTAATATAACCTTTAAACTTTAATAAATAAAATTTTAAATCATCATTAATAATATTATCAAGAATTTTTTTCATAATTTTTTGACTAATTTTAGCTTATATAATCTTTAAATATTAAAAGAACTTGTAGTATAAGACCTTAAATAATAAAATTTAAAATTTAATTTTTCATAATATTTTATAATTTGTTATATCTATATAGTACTGTTATATAAACACTTCGCCTCATTTTTTCTCTTATATTTAAAAATTAAATTATCTTTAACTCTTAATAAAAAAATTAATTGTAAACTTTTTTTTAACTTTCAATTTTAGGAACTCCTAAACTTTATATAAGTTTTATATATTTCGTTAATTTAATATTTTTTAATAAAAATTTTTATTAAAATTATTTATATCAAATAAGCTATTTATAATTTTAAATTTCAATTCAACTCATAAATTTTTCTTTCAAGTCTAAAATCTTATTTTTTTTATTCAATCTAACTCCTAACCTTATTATTATTATTATTATTATTATTATTATTCTTTTTTTTCTTTTATTTGACCACAACCATTATTTTATTTTAATTTGGGTCCTCATGTGTTTTTTTTCAAATATTCTAAATGCTGATCATTTTCTAATAAGATTTTCGTCACATCTTTTGGTACGAGGGCATAGATCGGCAACCTTTACTCTCTTGAGCTTCGTGTCAAAAGGATACATTGATCCGACCCACTCATGTATCCTTAAGGTGCAAATTCAGACTAAGACCCAAACCTCCAAAGGCTGCCCAGCCCATTTGTTATGAAAGGTCTTAGAAGCCCACAATTGCCTAAGAAAATTTTGAAAGAGACTATATTCAACACTTATATAAAAATGCTCCATGTATATACTTAGAATATTCTTTATCTAGAATAGTTCTTGCATATGACAAAATATATTCATTTCTAAGTCCTTCTTTTAAGTTGTATAAATAAGCTACTCATTTTATTTGTAAAGTATGCATCCTTTTAATCAATATAAGTTCACTTGCAAAGCTATCTCTTGTGCTCTCTCTCTCTCTCTCTCTCTCTCTCTCTCTCGCTCTTCCAATTCGTGCACTTGCCTCTTACTCGTCTTCCACTGGTTTTCTCAAACTCTCCAAGACTTACTTAGTGTCTCTCGCGAGATCATCTAAGTGCCGCGTGGGTTAGCACGTCCAAAGCCTAACTTCGTGACAGGTGGTATCAAAACAAGGTAATCCTAGTCTCTACTTTGTTTTTGTTTGAGTTGCAAATATGGCAGGTGAGGAAAGATTTGTTGAGACCACTTTCGACGAGCAACAAATGGAGCAAGAAGCTCGTGGGTGTGAGGAGCAATGTGCTCCAGCCAAACGTGGCAAGTCAAAGGTTCTAGCAAAGGAAACCATGGACTCCCGTGTTGGCAACTTGGAAAGGAGCGTCCTCAATATAAACTCTTTTATCGGAGATCTCAACGATCAAGTCGACAACTTGATCTATGAGAATGCGGAGTTCCAGTGATTAAACTCATGATCGAAAACTTTGGTCATTCATTTAAGGGAGAAATATGCTCCCTGAATCAAGGTTTGTCTAACCTTTGTGAGTTTGTTGGAGGAGAGATTCATGCCCTTCGTAGGAAGATGGAGTCTTTTCGCTGAAACAACTCACTTGTTAATACAGTTGCCATTACTAGCACTTCCACTATGGTACATGGCTTAAAGGTTCTGAAGCCTGTCATGTACAACGACACATGGAATGCCACTATCGTGGAGAATTTCTTGTTCTTCCTTGACCAGTATTTTGAGGCTATGGGGGTTGTCGACAATCTGGCTAGGATAGGCAATGCCCCAATCTTCTTAAGAGATGTTGCCCAACTCTGGTGGAGATGGAAGCACTCTGAACAGGAGAAAGACTTATGTATCATTGACACTTGGGAACAATTCAAGGCTGAAGTGCGTAAGTATTTTGTGCCTCACAATGCGGACAGCGAAGTTAAAGGAAAGCTGCTACGCCTATATCAGACAGATAGTATTTCTGACTACATTAAGGAATTTACTATCCTCATGCTTGAAAACGAAATGTTTGATAGGGAACTTCTCTTCTACTTCAAAGATGGCTTGAAGGATTGGGCAAGAGTCGAGCTGGAGAGGCGTAATGTGCAGACCTTAGATGCTGCAATTGTTGCTGCTGAAACCTTTGTTGATTACTCAGCTCACTCCAAGGCCAAAAAGCCAAACTCTGACAAAAGTGAGGGAAAGAAGATAGGGCAAAAGAAGCAGGATTCGGGTTGCAACGAGGGTGGGCAACATAAGCCCTCAAATGACCGTCCTAAGCATGAGAAGAAGTCTGGAGGTAAGCACAACTCCACTAATCTTCTTAGACCTATTTCATTTATGATGGATCGCACTGGTTGAAGGACTGCCCCAAATGCAAAGCCATGAATGCGATGATGGCGGCACTCGACCCAGAAAAGGCTGACGAAGAAGCCTAAGCAAACATGGGATCTATCCAATGATTGGGTAATCTCTCGAAGTGTTTCTCCCCAATAATCGCCAAGGAGAAAGGACTGTTGTATACTGATCTTACCATCGAAGGCAAATCAGCTTGTGCGATGCTGGATACGGGAGCAACACACAACTTCATAGATGCAAAAGAGGCCAAATGTCTAGGCCTCAAACTAATAAAGGGAAACGACACCATCAAAGTGGTAAACTCGGAAGCAAGGCCTATCTAAGGCATGGCACACAGAGTTGCTGTCCAAATCGGTGAATGGACAGGTAAGTTAGACTTTACTGTTGTTCCCATGGATGATTTCAAAGTGGTGTTAGGTCTTGCATATTGGAACTTTTCTAGAATTTCTCTTTCTGAAATTCTTATTTTATAATACAGGATCTTTCTTTATGGGAATACTAGCAATAAAAAAACTGTAATTGAAATCAACATACCGTTGTCCATTATGCTGATGTCCCGCAGTGGAGATGAGAATCCTATTCTGTTTCGTTCCTGAACGCTTCTCTCTTTTCTCCTACTCTTCCCTTTCTTTTCTTTACGTTTTCTCTCTCTAATGGTTGAGCTCCAGAAAAGGTCCATAATAGTGTATATATATATATACATATTCCTTTCTTGTAACCGTTACCTTAAATAGGAAGATCCTCCCTTTCTGTAATAATTATCTTAAATGGGAAGATACTCCTTTTCCTGTAACGATTATTCTTAATAGGAAGATACTCCTCTTCCTGTAACATTTATTCTTAATAGGGAGAGTGGAGGGATTTTAAACCCGATGACCCAAATTACCGTTATGCCTAACTGATCATTATATTAGGCCTTTTATTTTGGGTCATACTTTAAATGACATGGGCCACTCATGTTAATTAATTTAACAATCTCCCACTTGGCCCATGTCATGACTTGATGAAATAATAACAATTAAGTGCGCACAATTCTTAAAGATCATCAAACCACAATACTTAATTAAATTAAAATGATTGGATCATGGCGGTCACACATCTTATAGCGACATGATTCCTTCCATGTATCACATAATCATCATAATTCATAATAACCTTACTGAGGAATATTGAAACTTTAATTATCATTCCTATATATGCCATTATTTATCCCACAAACTATAATCGTATACAACTGAATAGAGATAACAAAGTACAAGCAAAACCATAACTTTAATTGAATTCACGAGCGTCACAATGATATGGGCATCCTAAATATTGGCTTTCAAGTGTATGAGGACCTGTCCATAATGCCCATCCGATCAACGTGTCCAGTAAATGTTTTCGGTGGCAAACTTTTAGTTAACGGGTCCGTTATCATCAACTCAGTGCCAATATGCTCAATGGACACTTTTTGATTTTGCACTTCTTCTTTAACAGATAGGTATTTCAAATCCATATGTTTCGCACCTTTAAAATACCTATCATTCTTAGAGAAGAAGACTGCTGCGAAATTATTACAGTAAATTCTTAACGGCTTTTCTATAGTGTCGACCAAACCAAATCTTAAGATAAAATTCCGCAACTATAATGCATGAACAGTAGCCTCAAAGCATGCTACAAATTCAGCCTCCATAGTGGAAGTAACAATGATAGACTGCTTTCCGCTTTTCCAGGAAACTGCTCCTCCAGCTAAGAGAAACATGTAACCAAATGTAGATTTCCTCGAGTCTACACATCCAGCATAATCTGAATCCGAGTAGCCTACTACTTCAAGATGACTTGATCTTTTATAAGTAAGCATATAATCTTTGGTGCCTTTTAAGTACCTAAGTACTTTCTTTCCGGCTTTCCAATGATCTATTCCAGGATTACTTTGATATCGGCCTAACATTCCAACTGCGAAACTGATGTCTGGCCGAGTATATGTTGCGCATACATCAGGCTTCCAACTAGTGATGCATAGGGAATTGATTCCATCACTTTCCGTTCCAAATCATTCTTTGGACATTGTAATTCACTGAACTTGTCCCCTTTCTGAATTGGAACTATTCCTATTGAGCAATTTTCCATTTTAAATCTCTCTAATACTTTATTGATATAGCCTTTTAGACAATCTTAGCAATCCTTGTGATCTATCACGGAATATTTTTATTCCTATCACATAGGATGCCTCATTCATATCTTTCATTTCAAAAGTTTCAGAGAGAAATTTCTTTACATTATGTAACAAACCTATGTCATTAGCAGCCAAAAGAATGTCATCGACATATAGGACTAATATAATGAACTTGCTCTCACTGACCTTCATATAGATACACCGATCAACAGTGTTTTCTACAAAACCGTATGACGTAATGGTATTATTGAACTTAATATACCATTGTCAGGAGGCTTGTTTCAGTCCATATATCGATTTTTTTAATTTACACACCAAATTTTCTTGCCTAGTGGTGAAGAAACCTTCAGGTTGGTCCATATACACTTTCTCTTCTAAGTCACCATTCAAAAAGGTTGTCTTTACATCCATTTGGTGGAGCTCTAGATCATTATGAGCCACCAAAGTCATAATAATCCTTAAAGAGTCTTTCTTAGAAACTAGAGAGAAAGTCTCCTTATAGTCAACACCATCCCTTTGAGTGAAACCTTTGGCTACAAGTCTGGCCTTATACCTTTCGATGTTACTGTTCGAGTTTCACTTGGTCTTGAAGACCCATTTACAGCCAACTCGTTTTGATCCTTCAGGTAACTCTACTAGCTCCCAGACTTGGTTTACATCCATCGATTTCATCTCTTCCTTCATGGCATTGAACCACCTTTCAGAATCATTACATTCCATGGCTTGTTTAAATGAGACTGGATCTTTATCAATGCTCAATTCCGATTCACGCTCAAGTGAGTAAACCACATAATCATTTGAAACTGTTGGCCTTTTCTGTCTTGTAGACCTCCGTAATGCCATTTCTTGTGGTATCACTTGTTCATTTGTAAATTGAACATTGTCACTTGGTTCATCTCTTATGTGTTCACTTTGCGTGTTTCGAGTATCAATTTGTTGTCCTTGTATGTCACGTGACTGTGATGCAACATAAGGAATAACAATTTGAGTAGAAACACTGGGTGTGGGGATACCGACGTGAGTAGAAGTACTCACTGTGGATCTTTCATTTTGTAATTCTTTAATATCCACCTTTCGTGATTCCCCACTCCTACTGAACTGGCCATTTTCAATGAACCGAGCATTACCAGACTCAACTATTCTAGTACTATGGTTAGGGCAGTAGAACCTATACCCTTTGGACTTTTCAGGATAGCCAATGAAGTAACCACTAATGGTTCCTGCATCAAGCTTTCCTTCATGTGGATCGTATATCCTTACTTCTGCTGGACAACCCCAAACATGAAGGTGTCTCAAACTGGGTTTCCTACCTGTCCATAACTCGTAAGGAGTTTTAGGGACAGCCTTACTAGGAACCCTATTTAGCAAATATGTAGCAGTTCTTAATGCATGCATTCACAAGGATAAGGGTACAGTACTGTAATTCAACATGCTCCTAACCATATCCATAAGTGTACGATTCCGCCTTTCCGCTACACCATTCTGTTGTGGTGTACCAGGCATTGTATACTGCGCACATATGCCTCGACTTTCAAGAAGTTTTGCAAATGAACCAGGACATTATCCACCTTCATTGAATTTTCAATAATATTCACTACCCCTATTTGACTTAATCACTTTTACTTTTCTATCTAACTGCCTTTCCACTTCATTAATAAACACCTCTAGGATGTTTACTGACTGAGACTTTTCATGCAGTAGATACAAGTAACAATACCGTGAGTAGTCATCTATAAAGGTGATGAAATATTTCTCACCACCCCATGTTGGGATATCAAACGGGCCACAAACATCAGTGTGTATCAATTCTAAAGGCTTATTGCTTCTCATGGCTGGGTTCTTTGATGTATGTTTTGTTTGTTTCCCTTTTATACAATCAACACATACATCCCAATCAGTAAAATCCAATTGAGGCAGGACAGCACCTTTCATCAACTTCAATATCCTTTCTTTGGATATATGACCCAATCTTTGATGCCATAAGAAAGCAGAACTTTCATCATGCATATTACGTTTGTTACCTATACCATGCTTAACAAGAAATATGGAATCAGCATACATAGCATCAAGATTAAAACGGTACAAATCATCAATCAAAGTACCAGATCCATAATAGTACGAATGTCTATACAATGAAAATGCACCATTTCCAATCTTGAGGTTAAATCCTTCTTTATCCAACTTTGCAACAGAAACTAAATTTCTAACACATTCAGGAACATAGAGACACTTTTCTAGATCAAGATGACACTTGGTGTCCAAGATCAATCTATACGTCCCAATCCCTTCTATTCGTGCCTTCATTCTGTTTCCCATATAGAGGAACTTCTCAGTTCCTGTTATGGGCTGGATTGAAAGGAATTCTTGCATAATATGTGACACATGAATAGTAACTCCAGAATCTAACCACCAAGTATTATTGGGTACTTCAATTATGTTTGATTCAAAACATATTGATATACAATACGTACCTTTCTTTTCGAACCAAGTCTTTCTTTTTGGGCAATCATTCTTGAAGTGACTCATCCTTTTGCAGAAGAAGCATTTCTGATCCTTCTGGATCTGACCTCAAGTGACTTTTATAGAGGCCTTGTCCTTCTTCTTACCTTTCTTATATGGTTTAGACCTACTACCACTAGCATCCTTACGAACGATGAGATGAATGGAGTGATCCTTCATCTTCTTTAATCTCCCTTCCTCCTGAACTAACATGGCCTTAAGTTCTTGAAAGTTCCATTTCTCTTTAATAGTGTTATAATTCACTTGGAACTGACCAAATTTAGGAGGCAATGAGTTTATGATGAATTGAACCAGAAATGATTCACTCACATCCATGCCCATTATTTTCAACCTTGCTGCTAGATTAGCCATACTGGTCACATGATCATGAATGGGCTGTGACCAATCAAATTTCTTGGTTATCAACTCACTCATTAGGGTTCCTACGATGGATTTATCAGTTATATTTTGCTGAGAGTATTCCTTAATTCTCATCAGAAATTCCCTCGCATTTTCCGTCTTAGGCATCGATGGCTTGACGTTTTCAGCTATCGTCATCCGCATCAAATTCAAACTCAGCCTATTGGACCGTACCCAAGCCTCATAAAAGGACTTATCAGATTCTGTACTTGTCCCTGTAATGGCTGCAGGCTTTTCATCCGAAATGACTGCTAGGTCCAAGCCCAATACACCCAAATGAAACTGAATATGCTTAGACTATTCAGCATAGTTCAGCCCATTGAATTTGACCATCGAATTGCCTAAGGCGAATACATTGGTGGAAGCTGCAAACATAATCCAAATTTATACGTTAATGCTTTGAGTAAACTCTAATGGATTCAGATACATTACAAACTTTAATTATGTATTTAAGTTCACCTTTGGGTGATCCTCAAATACATAATTCTAATCAATAATAATGCTAATTTAAATATACTTTAATAGATCAATTAATCATACTAGAATTAACATGAATGTCATCTTTAGATCAATTAATCCCTTTTAGTGTCATTAATTACAAGCAATGATCCATCTTTGGATGGTCTCCTAGCTTTTAATTAATAACTGCAATTGTTCATTTCAAAACATTTTATTAGCATCCAAAATGAACAATTAAAATTCACAGTCAGCTGTTCAAATCCATTCAAAGCCAGGCCACTTTGGTGACTAACAAGCTTTTAATATTTGACTCATATTGACATGAATTTAATAATCTTCAATTATGAAGATTAAATTATCTTTTATGTGGGAGTTTTCCAATAACCGGTCCCTTTTTCACGTGGTATCCATTCGGACCCGAGCACCACCATACTGCAGGTGGGACCTGCGTACCAAGCAACCCACGACACGCTTCGGTCACACAGTGGCGGCACCACCATTCTGTCGCCTCTGGCTAATCAACCCAAGGTGGCGGTACCACTGTGCTGCAGGCAACGCCTTTTATTCTTAATAGGGAGAGTGAAGGGATTTTAAACCCGATGACCCAAATTACTGTTATGCCTAACCGACCATCATATTAGGCCTTTTATTTTGGGTCATACTTTAAATGACATGGGCCACTCATGTTAATTAATTTAACATTGCATTCTTTTGCAAAGCTTTGGCTTTTCTTGTGCCTGCTTCGCGCTCTCTTGTGGTTGTTGACAACCATAAGATCTGCGTAGTCCCCTTGAAGTGTAAGGAGAGATCTCAACCATCGATGATATCAGCTTTGCAATTTAAGTGGGGTCTCAAGTCGGGTCCTGGCTACGTCGCTACCATAAGAAAGCTAAGCGATGAGGAAGACATAGCAACACCAACTCCTGCACTGCCGCAACCCATTCAGGCTGTCCTTAATAAGTTCAAAAACATCATGCCTTTCGAACTGCCCAAGAAGCTTCTACCAAAGCAAGATGTGGATCACCACATTAAGCTGGAACCCGGTGCCAAACCCCTTGCCATGGCTCCTTATCATATGGCACCTCCGGAACTTGCTGAATTGAGGAAGCAGCTCTACAATCTGATCGAGTCGGGCTACATTCGACCATCAAAAGCCTTATTTGGTGCCTCAATCCTCTTTAAGAAGAAGAAGGATGGATCGCTTTGCATATGTATTGACTATCGAGCCTTGAATAAGGTCACTATCAAGAACAAGTATCTCATACCCTTGATAGCTGATCTTTTCGACCAACTCGGGAAGACGAGGTACTTCACTACCAGGTTCATATAGCATAAGGTGATAAGCCAAAGATGACTTGTGTGACACACCTTAGAGCATTCGAGTTCTTGGTCATGCCCCTCGGCCTCACCAACGCACCAGCTATCTTCTGCACTCTTATGAACAAGGTACTATATCCTTCCTGGACAAATTCATGGTAGTTTATTTGGATGATATTATGGTATATAACAATACACTTAAGGAGCATGTTGAGTACCTCAAGCAAGTCTTCCAAGCTCTACGGGCAAACGAGTTGTTTGTGAAGAAGGAGAAGTGGGGAAACTTGCGAAAATAGATTCTCAAGGAATGCCACAATTCGCTATGGGCTGGTCACCCAGGTATGATATGAACCATTGCTCTTATCCAACATTACTTTTGGCCGCATATACATGCAGATGTCGAAGCCTATGTGCGAACTTACTTAGTTTGTCAATAAGACAAGGTAGAACAGCAGCCACTAGCTGGCCTACTCGAGCCACTACCCACTCCCAAAAAGCAATGGGAAAGTGTCTCAATGGACTTTATTGTGACTATACTAAAGTCCGAAAGATGCGAAAGTATCATGGTTGTAGTCGATCAGTTCAGCAAGTATGACACCTTCATTCTAGCCCTTGTTGATTGCAAGTCGCTTGTTCTTCAAGAACGTGGTAAAGCTATGGGGCATGCCAAAGAGCATAATTAGTGACAGAGATCCCCGCTTTATAGGTAAATTCTGGCGTGAGTTGTTCAAGTTGGTAGAAACCGAGCTAAACTTCTCGACAAGCTTCCATCCACAAATTGATGGGCAAATTGAGCGAGTTAATGCCTTACTCGAACAATACTTGAGGCACTATATCAGTGCTCACCAACGAGATTGGGCAAAGCTACTCGACGCTGCCCAATTCTCATATAACTTTCAAAAGAGCGAGGCCACAACCAAAAGCCCGTTTAAGGTTGTCTTGGGACAACAACTACTAATTCTAAGTACTATTGCCTCTCCTTACACTAGAAACAATCCGTCTACCTTCAAGTTTGCAAAGGAGTGGCATGAGGAAACGGATATAACAAGGGCTTGCCTTGACAAAGTGACCAAGAAAATGAAACGATGGGTTGATGCTAAGCGATGCTCAAAAGACTATACTACAGGAGACATGGTGATGGTAAAGTTGCTGCCCAACCAGTTTAAGTCTCTATGCAAAGTACATAAGAACTTAGTACAAAAGTACGAAGGGTCATTTCCTATTATCAAATGTGTGGAGAAGGTTACCTATCAAGTCCAAACCCCCCCAAAACTGAACGTTTTCCATTTAAGTCTTATAAAGCCTTTCCATGGAAACAAAGAGGATCCAAGCCGAAATGAGTCAAAGCGCGCACCAACGGCTGTGGTCACCGAATTCAACAAGGAGGTAGAATGCATCCTTGTTAACCGAGTGATTCGAAGAAAAGGAATTCCTAACTATACCGAGTACTTAGTGAAATGGAAAGTTCTACCAGACCATGAGGCTAGTTGGGAACAAAAAGACTAGCTTTAGCAATTTGCTGACCACATTCGGCAATTTAAGGCTGAAAATGCGACGAGGACGTCGCAGAATTAAGTGGGGGAAGATGTCACAAGGATACAGTAATCCGGCCCACTCATGTATTCTTAAAATGCAAATTCAAGCTAAGTCTTCAAGGCCAAGACCCAAACCTCCAAGGGCTGTCCAGCCCATTTGCTATGAAAAGTCTCAGAAGCCCACAATTGCTTAAGAGAATTCTAGAATGGACTATTTTCAACACTTATTTAAAATGTTCCATGTATATATTTAAAATATTCTTTATCTAGAATAGTTCTTGCATATAACAAAGCATATTTCTTTCTAAGTTCTTTTTTTGAGTTGTATAAATAGGTTACTCATTTCTTCTGTAAATCACGCATCCTTTCAATTAATACAAGTTGTGCTTTCTCTCTCATCTAATTTGTGCACTTACCTCTCACTCTCTCTGGTACTCTCTCTCTCTAAGTTCTTCTAATTCATGCACTTGCTTCTTATTTGTCTTTTGTTGGTTTTTTCAAACTTTTAAGACTTACTTAACGTTTTCTCTCAGCAAATCATTTAAGTGTCGTACAAATTAGCACATCTAAAGTACGTTCAAGGATAACTTCGCGAGTAAACGACAATGACGCAACAGTACTTCATGCACTGACGCACGAGCGTTGGAGCGCGACCTGACCTTCGACCACTTTTTCAGGCTGTTTTAAGACACGTGGACAATGCGGAGATAGCTTCCGACGACAAAAACGGTGACCTTTGGCGGCACCTGTGGCGGTGAATGGTGGTTCGCAGCAGTGCTTTGGCGATGGCATGCAGCGGATTCGGTGATGGCGAATGGTAACTCCGGTAACTCCGATGATTTTTTTTGCGTCGGGTCCAACGAGATTTTTCTTTTATCTGGATCAAAATACTCACACTCGTATAATTATTGGACCAATTATATAAATTTGCATATTATGAAAAAATTATTCGGTGGATGCTGGGCGCCACGTGATGATGATTGAATAATTGACGAAAACCAGGAGGCTGGAGCAGTTGATTCCACAGGGCTGAGGATTTTGATGGCCGCACGACTCGCACTCACGAGGAGTAAATTTTTTTTTAATTTAATTTAATTTTGCTTTTCCCAATGTTACTGAATCTTTTAAGTGTTATAATCTAAACTTGTAACACAATGACATGTTTAAATCATGGTAATTCACGTATTGGCATTTGGCCTTCTAACCGAGAAAGAAGAGAAGAAAAGACAATACTTTCGAGACTCGTTAAAAAGAGTCTACACAATACTTTCGAGAAGCAGGAGGCAGAATCATGCAAACAAAGTTTCATGCACGCCTATATTCATCTCCGCAGTCACCAATCACTTCAAGCAAATCCCTTCCCTTTTTGGTAAGTTCTTGTATGCCGTTTACATCCTCATCATCGAGTTCCAGTGTAAACACAGCATTTGTATCATTGATGTGCTCAGACAAACCGAGTCGAACACCGATCATCGATCCCGCCACTGCTGGCTGTTTCACCCACCATAATGAAGAAAGGAGTCAACAAGAAAAAAAAAAAAAAGAGGATGAATGAGGATGATACATTTACGGTACAATGAAATCTTAAGATGTTTATAGTATACCTGATCTTGTATGTATTTCACAGCAACAGCCGGAATTGAGACCGCATGCTTAGAAGCTATCTTTTTTAGTGTCTGCAGCAAATTTTGGAACAGATTCCATCCTCCCCATGCATCTACCATCTGCCATATTTGTTGCAGCCTTAGTGCACTAATTTGCAATTTTGCAATTTTGCAACTTTAACTTTAGTACTAATCTAGACCTAGAATTAACCCTCTAACAATTTTCAAGTTTGAATTATTAACCATGCTGCATGTTAATCATAATTACTGTGATCAGAGAGTTATTATTTCGTACCCTTTTGTATTTCTGAAGGGAAGGAGTGTTTAGGGGCGGACCCGCAAAAGGAATGGATAAGTTTGTGTCAAGGAACTTCTCAGATAACAGACCTCCCAATACAGTTCCATACCTGCATTCATAAAAAGTCAAAATTCATGTTTAAACCAATTCATCACACTTCAATTTCAGCTAATCTTCAATTTATGGACAGAAAGATAAATGACTCTGACAGACAGCATCTCATAATAAGCAACTGGATCAAATGACCTTCAACTTTGTTTTTCATCTGATATTAAACAAGAAATTTGTCTTACAACTGATCCTATAGGAGCAATTTCCATCATTGATTTGCATGTTGTGTGTGCATGTGCTGTCTGTGGGAAAAGCGGCGTGGGGGGGAAGAGCGAGAGAGAGAGAGAGAGAGAGAGCACGTGATGAGTTTAACTCCTGTCAGCTGACAAAGCTCTGCCATTTTCTGCTGGGGACGCATATCAACAATTGAATGTTGCACCTGATAGAATTGCAATATGGCAGTTTCTATTGGCTAGAGTTAGCACCAAATAAGTAAGGTACCCAAAAAATTTAATATTTTGAAAATTCACCTGATTGCTGACAACAGGAATTTCATTTTCCAGAATTATCTGTAATCTCTCCGTATCAAAATTTGTCAATGCAACGGTCTTAATTTTACCTGTGTTCCACTTTCTAAAGTAATGGATCAAATCAATATATACATGAAATCACACATAGTAGGAGAATAGCTAAAATGCATAACACTAACCTTCTTCTTTAAGGTCTGTCAAGTGTTTAAGGGCATCAAGGTAGCCAGGATTGGAATAATCCCACCTATATAAATTAAAACAGAGAAATATGTAAGTGGGAAATCTTGATATTTATGTATATTTGTAGAGCATTTAATGCTGATAGGAAAGTGAGAAAAGCGTCGAAATTAACATCTTGGATACAAGTTTAATCACATTTAGCGACATCTAATGCTAATATAACAGAAGCAGAAATAGACACTATACCAGTGAAACTGAAGCATGTCCAAGGAAGAAACATCCATTCTCTTTCTTGAAATGTCAATGCTCTCCCTAACATAGCTGCTTGTCATCTTAACAGGTGGTGGCACCCACTTGGTAAGACTGAGACACATCCAGTGACAGGTAAGCACAAACTCTAAACTTGTCTTTCCCTGACAAAATATTGCTTAGAGCTAATTTTTATTCAATTGGTTTATATGCCAAACACCACAACCTTAGGGCATTGCCTAACAATCAATAATGTGGTCGTAACTCACCCTCTAACTTTATCCAGCAACTCTTGTGGGCGCTCCCTGCGAACTCGATTGATAAAAATGCCATAAAGATCCTCAGCAGGTCCATCTGGTTCATCGAAAGAATAAAAAACCATGCAAATTCAAAGCATGAACATAAATAAAAAGCAAAATGTTTGTGCCTAATCAATATAAAATAAAAATAAAAACTTAAAAACATCAAAAGCGAAAGTGACTCGTTTTCCAAGCCTCTATATGTAATCTAATCTCATAATCAGCCATGTCAAAAGTATTAAGTCCACCATCAGCATATCGAAGTTTATCATGGATAGCATCGTCACGATCAATGCTTCCCCAACCACCACTAGCTTGTTGCCACATCCCATTCACAACCTGGCATATATCTAACGAATCTTTTCCCCTTTTCACTATAATTCTCCTGTCATTATCAGCTAACATACATCGCAATGGCTTTAATCTGAGCTTCCTCAGTTCAGTTACTCTTCTTGTTTTTAATTTAGTTGGATTGAATGCGAAAATACAGCTAAAGGGTGTGTGCAAAAACAGTCCATTTCCAAATGCAAAGGACCTAAAAACATCCACAAGAAACAAATAGGAAGATAAAGGATTGCTTCTTGATCTGCTTCCCTGCCTCTCTCACTCCACCAAAAGTCATTTGCAATGAGACCCCAGAAATGACACTTGGCAAGAAAGTAAATTCCATCACCTTCCTTACAATCACCAAACACCACGTGGACCAAAAAAATGTGGGAGGACAAACGTACAGTGGTCGGCCATGTCGAAGGTGGAGAGGCCGGCGTCAGCGTGGCGAAGCATGGCGTCGACGGCGTCGTGGCGGTCAATTCGACCCCAACCGCCGCTGGTCTGCCACATCCCGTTGAGGATGCGGCATATGTCAAGCGTATCGCTCCCGTTCTTCAGCAACACCTGTCGGCTGCTCTCGGCAGTGGACACGCAGCATCTGGCCGAGCTAGCACCCAGTGCTCGCAAAACGGGGCGAGTTCGGGCGGCGGCGAGATTGGGGGAAATGTAATGTACGGACGCAGACATTTTTTGACGTAAACGAGGGAGCGTCGTGTTGGAGATTCGGATAAGAGGTTGATCGGCACTCCAAAATGAAAAATATAAATGGGTGTGTGTGTTTTATTTTGTAATTTTTTTTAAATAATGTTTTGGAATTTATTTTTAAATGTTTTTAACCTTTTTTTTTCTTGTTCACTTTCTTAATGAGTTTTAACGTAAAGATGTGTTTGATTTGTGGTCCAAAATTGATATCAAAATTAAAATTAAATTTGAGTAAAATAAAAAATAAAATAGTTATTTAAAAATATATTTAATTTTTTATAATTAAATTATTTTTTTATTTAAAAAATAAAGTTCTTATCTCATGCATTTATTTTTTCAATATTTTATTAATAAAATGCACTTTATTAAATTATACAAGAATGATGTTTTAAATGTACTTCACATTATAATTATTTAAATTGATCAAAACATAAGAAAAAAAAAGATAATATTATTCAATTTAAAAATTTTAAAAATTAAATGTAGTGGTACTTCAATCGAAAAAACTAAATACATATAATTTTTTAAATTTGTTATTTGCTTAATAAAATACTCTCAATTTGTTTGACTTTGATATAAAAATATTAGCTATTTTTATAGCTTTTTATATCAATAAAATCTTTTATTTGAAGTGCTATTACTTTTTTTCTTTATTTTTTACTCATTTTTTTTAATAAGTGTCGATGTATTACTTTATATACTAAATTGAAACCTCATGTTTGATACAAAATCACCAAAAATTAGTGGACATATTATAAAGATCACAGACCATGTTCATTAGTTGTAAAACTTGTGTTTTTTTTTTCTTTACTTCTCTTTTGGTGTCCTTTACATTTTTGAATCAATAGAAGTAGATCAACTTAAAGCAAATTAAGTTATAGAATTATTATTATCATTATCTTTATTATCATTATTAAGATTAATAATTTCATTTGTGGTCTCTTTTTCCATATTCTTTATAATTAAAAGTTTTAACATTTTTTAAAGCAATTTGGTTATTTCTTATTAATACTCTAGTTTCATAATATAAGGAAAGTAGCATTGAACAATTTTTTAGCATCCTTATGGCTTTATTATTAAATTATTAAATTATAAAATTATTATTCAAAGAAGAATTTAATTAAAATTTTATTTAAACTTTATATGTAAAAAGAAATAAATTACCTTGTAGTATTCATTGTAAACATCTTTATTATATATGATCTTTCAACTATATTATCTTAACCAAATCCAAAACTACACAACATTTTGGTAAATGCGTTATTCTTTCACCTAAAATCAATATGCATAACAACCATCAATTTAAACATAAGTAATTTCTTATTCATTAGTCTTCCACCTAAAGTAAGTGATACACTAAATTTTTATATAAGATTTTAATATTCTTTTAACTTACACAATGACAATATTTTTGAGAAATTGTTTTATTTTACTTAATGTTATTATATTTCTTTGTCAAATAAGTTAAGGAAACAAATAATGTATAAATTGGGCAATATAGGTGTTAAGAAAAGAGAAAACTTAGGACTAAAGAATGAAAAGTCAAAGTCAAAGCATTTTGGAGTTGAAGATTCTAGATTTTAAAACTAAACAATAAATTCCCACAAACTCAATATGAAAATGTATTTAATTTCTTGGTTAAATGCCTTTCTCATTTTCGTATAGCTTCTTATACTTTAAAAAGTCTTGCATATTATTAACAATATGGATTGTAATACTAGAATCAATATATTATGTATTATTTAAAGTATTAACTAAAAAAGATTGATGACACACTAAAAATATAAGAGTACTCTTTTTTTTTTTTATCAGTTATGCCTTATACTTAAGTTAAGCCTTTTTCATATATCTATGTTTTCTATAGAAGAAGCATGCAATTTTATTGTTAGTTTTTTCTTATTGGTACATCTGAATTTTTTTTTCTTATATGGAGTATCATTACCTTGTTTGTCTTTTACCTTTTCTTTATTTATAAGTTAAGTACTTTTCAAATTATGATGTTTCATTATTTTCTTCTCTTGAAAATATATGGTTAAAAGTTCATTAATTAACCAATTTTCTTTATATGTGTTACATGAAAGTTTGGCAACAAATGTAATATTTTTACATCCTTAAGTCTTAAATAGGATAAATTTATTCTTCTATGTAATGGTTATTTTGAGTTTAACTTAAAAAAAATAAAGAAACAAAAGGGAGGAAATTTAAGTTTAAAGCAAGAACAGCTAAGAAGAAATCAATGAAAATTAAAGGAGAAGACTAATGACTTAGGCACAAAGGATGAATTCAAGAGTTGTTTTCTTTTTCTTTTTTTTATTATGAATTCTTATATTCTAAGTATGAACTAAATTAATTTGTTAGAGTATTTTTGGCATAGCTTGTGACCTTAATGGTTAAGTTTTCAATTGACTTTCTTTAGTCATATTACGAGTTTATTATTGAACTTAATATTTTTAAATAATTGATCATTATTCAAATAATTTGTGATTGAGAAAGAATACTAGAAGGAAAATTTCAAAGTCAAATCCTAGTAATAGAAGTTACAATTTGACTTGTATGAATTCAATTAAATAACCATAAAACTTAATAAATTAATCAAGATGTAAAGTCAAAATTGGCTAGTATATTTCAAAGGTCTAGAGAAAGAATATCAAAAAATTAGAATTTTTCATTCATAATATGAATAATTAAATATTAGATTACCATTGGAATGAACTTAGATTAGATTGGCACAAATGAAATAAAAATACCTTAGGTAAAATTTAATTTGATTGATTCTTAGTTCATAATTAGGTTAATTTCTAATAGTCTTGATTTTGATGAAAGTAAAATTTTTTAAATTTAGTTCAACTTTCTTTATTTAAATAAGAATAAAATTCAAGAAATTTTGTTACTTAATGAACAATCCTCAAAGGATAATACTTAATTCATTAATGAAAAGTAAAATGTTGATTATACTAAGCTCTTTAATTGTTAAACATTTCTTATAATAATTCATTTCTAAATTTAGTACATTGGTTAAAAGCTTGAATGACTTTTATATACTTAATCTCATGATTATCATATCCATAATTTTCACCATTTTGGTAGTTTTTCACAATGTTTGGGGACATTAGTCTTCTTTTTAATTTATACAAAGGACAATATGTCATAACAATACAACATTGAGTTACTTTAAAGAGTTTCCCATTGTCTTTTGAGCTAAACAAAACACTTTTTAATCATATTTTTAATCTTAAAATGCTTTATATTAAAATAATCATATACCACTTCTCCATTTATTAAGATGATAATATTGTCTTTTAAATGGAGCAAGAAATCCTTTATCATTGATGTATTTAACATTAATTAAATAGTAAAAACCTTAGCATATTTAATACTAGTATCAATATAATGTCCCTATAAATTAAAGTTCACAATTTTTTTTTGACTTTAACTAGTTACATGTTACCTTATGGAACTTTTAGACCATTATGCTTATAAATAACATCTTAAAGGACATGACTATTATGTGTTGATCCCTTTTATCCAAGTAAAACATATACAAATTGCAAGTTAGGTGAACAAACCTTAATACATTCATTATAAGATTTCATTTTCTTGTTTGATATTTTAGGCCATTTTTAGTAGATACATGCATAATAATAAAAGTGTCATCTAAAGCTCTTAAGTAATTCTACAAAAAAATTAAATAAGAAGATTCATTAAGAACAATTTAGAAAAACAAAGTTACTAATTATGTGATAATATATTTGTATACACCTTGAAATATTTTCACCTTTTATTTGTGCAATTCTTAGTTATTCATGTAAACTTTTTCAACAATTGAGATGTAGTTTTAAGATGGCTTTTGTGCAAAGATTAAATTGCTTACTCATAATTTCACTACTTTTAGCAAAGGAATTGTAGGCTGATTTATTTTTTTTATGATGAGATGATATGTTAAAAAACATAGTTACAATTTTCTCTAATGACATGTTTTTAGACTCTTTTAAACCCTATTATCTCTTATATTTTACAAAGTAAACCAAATATGTATATGTTCATGCAAAATTCATTCTTACACTTTACATTGCTCTCTTTTATTAATGAATTTAAGTTTAGTAGTTGAAACCTTCTTTTATTTTTTTATTTTAGTTAATTGACATTTATTATATATTGAAACACTTATCAAGTACTAACTTATACCCATTAATAAAATAATATGCATAATAATAATGATTAATCGTAGTCAATGTATTTGTCTCCTTTTTAAATTTAAGATATGTCATTTTTCCTACAAATTATATGGGTTAAGAAAATAATAATAAAAAAGCTTAATTTAAACTTCTAAGAAGTAATTTTATATATAAAACTTTTGAAAATATGAAAAACAAAGACAAGTCTTATAATTTTATGAAAAAAGGTTAGTAAGCCAATTATCTTATACATTTGGAAGTTCCTATAATTGAAAAGAAAAAACATAATTGTTTGTTTTGCTTAAATAATGAAACAAATGAATTGAAATAGCAATGAAAGAATATGATTTGGTACATCATAAAATTGCTAGTAGGCATACCACCTAATCAATAGGATAATTACCATCCTTAGCAATCTTTGTCATATAACAAGCAATTACAATTAGTAATGCTATTGGCTTTCTTACTTATCATTCTAAGTACCACTTCATTTGAAAAAGTTAGTCTATTATATTCTTTATTACAAGTGTTATCTTTAAAAAACACACATATCTAGAGTTCATAAAATCATGGAAAATAATGCAAGCATATTTTGTTAAGACAAATCAAATTATTGGATTTAATGCAAAGAAAAAGAATGCTTCAGCACAAATTTCTTACCATTTCTATTCCAAAGACCTCTTTAGTGTAAGATTAGTCTATAAATGAACATGAGATGACTAATTATGAAAATTTTTTATTATTCTTTTTTTTAATCTTTATTAGCACAATGCATAGGTTCATAGATGGACCCTACTCCATTACAACATATTAAACACATCTTTAATATAATGTTTTAAATTTCTTTTATATCTTATGCTTTTTATACTTTATCATCATCTTCTTTAATACTAATTAATGGAGTTAAAAGTTGAGTTATAGGTAAGTGGTTGTTGGATTGGTTTCATATTAAATTTACTAAAAAGGTAGCATTGCTTTATGTGAGGGGCAATGTTTGTTTGGGGTTACTACATATTATATACCAATTCTATTTTTTATTTACATTATAATAAAATTAACTTTTATTTTGTTTCAATTATAAAAATGGTAAGGAGGTTCACGTGACATATTTCTTTTACCAAACATTGACTTTTTTTCCTCATCCCTTAAAAAAAGACTAAGAAAATTATTCAAGGATAATATGATCCACCTTTTTTGCATTTGATAAATAACTTAATTAAAAAAAGATATTTATAACTACAGGAATTAATTAGAAGTGGTATTTAAAAAAAGTTACAAAATGTACTTTAAATTAATGGAATCCTTACTTCCCTTGTCTTGAGTTAGCTAAGATTAGAAGTTGTTACTAATTATCTAGCATTTAAAGAAAATAGTAAGATTAAGAGTTGTTACTAATTATCTTTACAAACTCAACATTATCTAATTACATTCAATTCTTTACCAGCATGCACAACTAACTTAAAAATATAGTAATGTTAAATAAAATAAAAACAACATACTAATCTTTCTTCCTTTTAATCCATAATTGCTCTTAGTTGATTAATGTAAATCTTGCAACTAACATATTTAAGTCATGTATAGTTCACTTATCAACCATTCCTTTTTACTACTATAAACCAAGTAGCAAACTAAAGTGCCCTTTATTAAGGAAGAAAAGTAACATTATTATTCTTTTTTAAGACATATTTAAAAATTAAGAAACTTTCATTAAGGTGTTACATGAGGGTTAATATTTTTAGTGAAGTACTCCTAGTTACTAGGTGATTTCAACATTGAAGTAAAATTAAAATTTTATAATTTTGCATTTATTTTTTTTCACTTTTTTCTTTACTTAACACCATAATTACTTAAATCTAAGCTTAGAATTAGTTTAATAATAACAATTTTAAAATGAAACATATGCTATTTAATCATGCTTAATTACAAAACTCATATAATTTTTGAAGAAGTATTGTTTCAATTAAATATTAAAAAGTCAAGCATATGTGCCACTACTTTACAAACCTTTACTAACATCATAAGTTAAATAATATATCATAAAATAAACTAATTTCATATTTATGTATCACAAAACATTCTAAAGCATAACAAATACATGATTAGTATTTTAAAAAAATAAAAAATAAAAAAATCCTACCTAAACCTCTTTCCCATACTTAAAACTTATATTGTCCTCAATGTAAAACCAAATGTAATAAAAAGTTATTTAAAACACAAATAAAATGAAAGGTAAAGGAATTAAATTTGAATTATTCTTAGGTTACCTTTCAAATAGTGCCTTTGTTTAATGTTGTTAACCTAATAACACGTTTCTTTAGTTGGCATAAATGGGATCTTCAAATTCTAGCTTAACATTTTACAATTGAAACCTTCATAAAAAGATTTGAACTTATGGTTATTCACCCTAAATACCTTATCTATTTATAAACTCCTTATCTTAATTGTACTATGGCCAAAAATATTAATAATAATGAAATGATTAATCCATTGATAGCGTAGATTACTGGTAAAAAGTTTAAGCCTTGAATGGTAAAGGACTTTTTTTCCAACAACAAAGCTTTTACTTGAAATTCTTTGATCATAAAATTCCTTCATCTTCTTTTTGTAAATTCTAAAGGTCTTATATATATAATTCCTTATCTCTTTAAGCTTTTATAGTTGTAACTTTCTTTGTTCACTTATCTTATCCATCTTCATGTTACATTATAAGTTTTATATTCTAACTCCATAAGAAGTTGGCATAACTTACTGTAAACTAATTAGTGGGGCGACATTCCTATAGGCGTTTTATGTCTTATAGGCCTATAATGCATCATTTAGTCATCAACTCCAAATCTTTTTAACTTAGATTAACTATTTTTTCAAGGATTAATTTGACCTCTTTATTTGACACTTTATCTTGATCACTTGTTTAAGGGTAGTAAGTTATAACAATCTTATTTGTAACTTGATACCTTTATAATAGTGTCTCTACCTTTCCATTGCAAAAATAGGTGTCTTTGCCATTAATTAAGGCCTTTGGTGTCTCAAACCTTGTAAAAATGTTAATTTTCATAAATTTTGTAATAACCTTAGAATCATCAATCTTGGTGGCTTTAACTTTCACTCATTTCAAAACCTAAGGTAAAAGAATATAAACATCACTAAAAGAAATTGGAAATGGTCTCATAAAATCAATACTCCAAACATAACAAATCTCAATATGTAAAATAAGAGTTTGTGGCATTTGATTTTAATGAGATATATTACTTGTCTATTGATAATTCTTACACGATTTGTAAAACATATAGATATCTTTAAATGAAGTTAAACAATGGAGTCTACAATTTATAATCTTATGAGCTATTTTTTTAGTTTTAAAATGACCTTTACAAGTATAAAAATGACAACAGTTAGTATCAATAAAAATTCATTATCTAGCATAAATGTTCATCTTGCCTAATTAGCACAAAATCTCCACAAATACAAGTCATCTTACACATAATATATTACATTATTCTTAAGCTTATCCTTGTTGTTCTCATAGCATTGTATGGGTTGTAATTAATGTCAACTAAATTTAAGTGTGCAAGAAAGTAAAGTCACATGGAATGGTAAGAAAGTAAATCCACATGGAAGGGCAAGAACATAAATTGGCCACATAAGCCCTATTAGGGTTTCATGGAAGAGATATATAAAGACCTTGGAAGACAAAAATAGGGTAAGACCAACACAATTGAATATATGACAAAAAGAAGAGGAGTCAACAATATTGAGCATTCAGCAAAATCTAGCCAACCGAAACCAAAGAGAACATCAAACCCTACATAGAAGAATACTATCGGTAAGGATAAAGAGAGTAAACAGTGTAGCCGATGGATGAATCGAGTGAACAGTAACCGTTGTGAACAGTAGTTATCCTGAACAGTAGCATCGAGAGAGAAAAACGGAGAGAGACGGTCGACGGCCGGGCTGAACGAAGAACAAAGGTGGATGGCCGAAACAATTGAGCAGCCGTCGACAGGAAGGAGAAGAAAACGCAACCATCGACGGTCGGAAAATCGAGCAAAAAGGCAAATATGTTAAGAGAGAAGGAGGTGGCCGAAGGGGGCTAAACGTTGAACGTAAGATGGCCGAAAGGCAGTTGAGGAAGGTGAGTTGTGAGGGAGACCAGATCCGAACTGGAACAAGACGAGACCAAATTGGGAACAGGTGAGAGAAATTCGGCAGCTAGATGTTGGAAGAGTGAGAAATAGACAGTTGGAAAAATAGAGAAACCGGTTGACGGGAGAGAAAACCGGGAATGACCGAAGAAGGCTGGACGACAGGATGAAAAAAAGCGGGCCACTGGCAGAAACGGGAGGAAATCTGGCCAAGTGGGTGAACGAAAAAGAGAAATCCGGTGAAGAGAGAAAAATTCAGCAGTAGGAGAGAGAAATCCGGTTGGACTGTGAGAGAAAAACGGACAAGCGAGCCGGGAGATAGTAAGATAGTGAGACAGGGAGACAGGTGAGATCGTAAGATGGTGAAAGTAAGAATTGTGTGAAATAATGTAGAAAAGAAATTCGGCGAAGCACATAAAGACTCAACGTATTTCTAGATTTCTTTAAGAGAGGTTAAAGAGCGAGAATTAAAGACATCCATTGTAACCTGTATTTACAAGTGTAGTGGATAGTCTTGGTAGAGGGAGAGTCCCTACCACCATGGATGTACATCATGTTGACGGAACCTCGTAAATCTCGTGTGTCCTTAATTTTCTTTATGTTCTGTGTTTTGAATTGAGTTGTGAACGTAGCTAAAGTATTAGCCAACCCATAACCTAACAAAGACCTAAACAAGAACATCCGTATTATCTATTAGGCAAGGTGTCTGAAAGGTGACTTTGGGTACTATTGTGATTAGTAGGTAGTAATAGATCTACCTTAGTCAAATATGAGAAAGAGTTCGCTTTTAAGAAAAGGTTGAATTTGTTCACTTACCTACAAATTGCGAATTATGGTGATACTGATTCACCCATCCTCTCAATATTACAAACTAGTAAATTCTAGGGAGAAGTCAGGAACTTCAATTGGTATCAGAGCACTGGTTCACCAGTTTGAAACTTAACAGCTTAGTGTACTAGTTTAAAGGGATCTAGAAGTTTGACTTGTTTAGCATACTGAGAAATGGAAGTCGGTACCATTACTAGCACCACTTAGAGCAAGAAGGTTTCAATCTTTAACGAAACCAACTATCATATGTGGAGAGCGAGAATGCAAGTGGTATTTGCAACCATGGGCATGAACATGGTGAAATGCGTATATGAGGGTCTTGTGGCTCCGAAAAAAGGTAAAGACCCAACCCTAAAAGAGTTAAGGCAATTTGAGATAAATGAGAAGGTCTCAAACGTCATTATTTCAACATTGACAGATGTTGAGTATGCTAAAGTTATGGATGACAAATCTGCCAAGGAGATATGGGACAGATTGCAAAAAATCTATAAAGGTGATGGCAGAATGAAGGAGGCTAAACTTCAAGTGTTCAAAGAAAGATATGAATCTCTTAGAATGTAAAAAACTGAGATAGTTATGGGAAGTTATGGGAAGAACAAGAAGGACTCATTTGTTGTGAAGAAGATTCTGAGAATTTTGCCTGAGAGGTTTGCCTCAAAGGTAGCAGCCATAAAAGAGAGTAGAGATGTCAATTCTGTCTCTGCATGATCTCTAGTGCAATCTCATTGTGTATGAGATAATGATAAAGTCAGCTAAAAGCTCTGCAACAATGAAGGTATCAAAGCATGTAGCTTTTAAAGTTATAAAGCACTTGAAGATAAGAGAAGAGGAAGAATCATCTAGTGAGGATGATGATGGTGATGAGGAAGAAAGTGAAGGTGAAATGTTGGCTTACTTCACAAGAAAATTCAAGAAGGGGTCTAAGAAGGGAAAAGGACAATTGTCCTTGAGATGTTATCGTTGTGGAAAGACTGGACACTTTGCTTCTAAGTGAAAAGTGAAGCTTAATGATAAAGATGAGGATGATGATGATAAGCTGAATTCAAGATGGAGAAGATCATCATTCAAATCAAAGAAGTCCAGTAAAAAGACTGCTAACCCATAGAGGAAGAAGAAGGACTCATTCAAGAGTCATGTGAGTCAGATAAAAGAAGCTGATGAGGAGGAAAATGAAGACTCATTAGATGAGTATGTCTTTATGGCATCAGCACAAGGTGGTAGCTCAACCTCTGAAAAGGAAGAGGAGGTTAATGAAGAAGGGCTAGATCTTGAAGTTGAGTTGGAAGCAGCTTCAAAGAAGATAATGAAAAGGGGCAGAATCATAAGAAGGTTGAAGGGCCATATAAAATAAGTTGAAGCAAAGTCTAAGGAAGCTGAAAGTCAAAAGGATGAAATAAGGGCTGAACATATTGACTTGAAGAACAGATCAGAATATGTGAAGACCTTACAGTAGAGCTTGGCTCAAGGACTTTAACAATTGAAGAAATGGAGATAGGGTTGCTGAGACTTCAGCCACAACTCAAAAAGGGTGAAGAGAACTTGCAGAAACTTAAAATGATAGGAGAAACAAGTTCTGTAAAAGGAAAGAAGAATGAAGAGAAAGTGCAGCAATCTGAGGATGCATTGGCCAAAGGTAATAAGAATGTGCCACAGAAGTTGAAAGATAAGGTTGTGACTCAGGTGAAGATAACTAAAGAAGAAAAGACAATTATCAAACCAAAGTCAGGGCCAAAAATGATGTATGTGGTTAAAGAGCAGCAGCCCATAGTTGTTACATCTTAGAAAGAAAAGAAAGTTAGTCAACAAAGGGCTACGACTAAACAGAAGAAGGGGAAGAAGGTGACTAAAATGAAAGTCACACAAGCAAAGAAGCTAGCTACGTTGCCTACATAACAAGTGATGAACAGAAGAAGACAAGCTACGATCAGACCCAAGAAGAGGCCGTTTCAAGGTCATTGCCTTTATTGTGGAGTTTAGGGTCATAAGGCAATTAACTGCTGGTAGAGAAGGCCAGCATATGTCTCCAACTTAAGAAGACACGATGTTGCATATAAGGGGAGACAATATAGAATCCAGAAGAGAACACATATTGTGAGTTCTTACACATACTATAAAAGGCAAGGACACACTGACAAGGATTGTTGGTGGAAGCCCAAACCAATGGTTTCAAAGAACAAGTTTGCTATATTGGTAGACTTGGAACAGTGTGAAAGGTGCGGGCAAGATGGCCATAATGCAAAGAGATGCATAACACTTCTCCCTAAGCAAGGGAAGGAACTTATGGCACAGTAAAGACAAATGGTGCAGTCAAAGCTATGAAAAAAGAGAAAGCTATCTTCTAGCCAGTTCAAAAGAAGGAATATAAAGTTAAAAGGGAGGTGGTTAATATAGCTGAAATTGCACTCAAAGCTGACTATAAGGATAAGCAGTGGATCTTTGACAGTGGATACACTTCACATATGACGGGAGATAAGAGTAAATTGTCAAAGTTAAACAAGTTAAGAGAAGGCAGAGTTAAGCTTGGCAATGATGATTCACTCAACATCAGTGGTTAGAGGTCAGTAAATATTGGAAGATGAAAGCTAAAAGATGTTCTACACGTTGAAGGACTTAGATATAATCTAGCATTTGTCAGCAAACTATGCAATGAAGACCATAAGGTAATATTCACAAAAATAGGTTACTAGGTAAAAAGTAAAGAAGGCAATACTGTTGCAGCTGAGAAGAGAATAGTTGAAAATTTGTATGTGCTTGATGAAGAAAGAGATCCTCTTGCAACTAAGACTGTGCAAGAAAGAAAGTCAAAGAAAACGTGGACCAGTACTTATAAAAAAAATCAGATCACAGGTGATCCATCAGCAGGAGTTATAACAAAAAGAAGAATTATAAGAGCTACTGCTTTACTCTCATAAGTTGAACATAAATCTGTTGAAGAGGCTACACAAGATCTAACTAAAGTTCTGTCCATAGAGCTGTTTGAAAAGCACAGAATGAGTTTGTTTGTGCGAATGCCTCCTTAAACCTGAAAATTAGGTGAATCCTCCATCTCTACTTTGCGAGTTTTTCAAATTTGTAATTGGTTGGGAAAGCGGGAGAGAAGCAACACTGCAAGGGGAGCTGTTATGAAAAGGGGAGTTAAAACTGCTGCATAGTGACTTTTGTTATAAGCTTTGCTAATAATTACAAAGGGGGAGATTGTTGTTCTTACAGCCTTGTATGGGTTGTAATTGTTGTCAACTAAATTTAAGTGTGCAAGAATGTAAAGCCACATGGAAGGATAAGAAGGTAAATCCACATGGAAGGGCAAGAATGTAAATTGGCTACGTAAACCCTGTTAGGGTTTCATGGAAGAGATATATAAAGACCTTGCAAAAATAGGGTAAGACCAACACAATTGAATACACGGCAAAAAGAAGAGGAGTCGGTAATATTGAGCATTTAGCAATATCTAGACAACTAAAACCAAAGAGAACACCAAACTCTACAAGGAAAAATACTACCGGCAAGGATGAAGAGAGTAAACAGTGCAACCGACGGACGAATCAATTAAATAGTAACCTCGTGAACAGTATATTGTGAACAATAGCGTCGAGAGAGAAAGAAGGAGAGAGACTGTCGACGGCTGGCCTGAACGAAGGACAAAGGTGGACGGTCAAAACAATTGAGCAGCCATTGAGGGGAAGGAGAAGAAAACACAACCATTGACGGTCAGAAAATCGAGCAAATAGGCAAATACGTTGAGAGAGAAAAAGGCAGCCGAAGGGGGGCTGAATGTTAAACGTAAGACGGCCAAAAAGTGGCTGAGGAAGGTGAGTCATGAGGGAGACCAGATCCGAACTGGAACAAGACGAGACTAGATCGAGAACGGGTGAGAGAAATTCAGCGGCTAGAAACAAACAGTCTGAAAAACAGAGAAATCAGTCGATAGTAGAGAAAATCAGGAACGGCCAAAGAAGGCTGGACAACAAGTGGGCCACTGATAGAAAGGGGAGGAAATTCAGCCAAGTAGGTGAACGAAAAAGAGAAATCCTGTGAAGAGAGAGAAATCTGACGAGAAGAGAGAGAAATCTAACTGGACGATGAGAGAAAAACGGACAGGCGAGCCATGAGACAGTAAGATAGTGAGACAGGGACATGGGTGAGACCGTAAGACAGAGAAAGCAGGAATTGTGTGAAACAACGTAGAAAAGAAATTCAGCAAAGCACCTAAAGAAGTCAACGTATTTCCAGATTTCTTTAAGAGAGGTTAAATAGTATTGCAGTGAACTTCAAAGTGGCAGTGCAACAATCTTTCAATTCAACAGAGGCAAGAGACGTTAGAAGAAGGGTAGACACAGTAAGTGACACTCTTTGTATTGTACTTGCTTAGTAATTGCAATAGTGAAAGGAGTAGAGAATTAAAGACATCCATTGTAACCTGTGTTTACAAGTATAGTGGATAGTCTTGGTAGAGGGAGAGTCCCTACCATCGTGGATATACGTCACGTTGACTGAACCACATAAATCTCGTGTGTCCTTAATTTGCTTTACATTCTGTGTTTTGAATTAAGTTGTGAATGCAGTTAAAGTATCAGCCAACTCATAACCTAACGAAGACCTAAATAAGAACATCCATATTATCTATTAGGTGAGGTGTCTGAAAGGTGAATTTGAGAACTATTGTGATTAGTAGGTAGCAATAGATCTACCTTAGTTGAATCTGAGAAAGAGTTCACTTTTAAGAAAAGGTTGAAATTGTTCACTTACCTGCAAATTGCAAATTGTGGTGATACTAATTTATTCCCCCTCTCAGTATCACAAACTAGTAGATCTTAGGGAGAAGTCAGGAACTTCAATCCTTTTAAGTTTTAAAAAAGTTATCAAGTAATTTTTTATCAACTAAGCAATTAATAATATGCCTTATCAATAGTAAATAGTTGCTTATCAAGAAAATATTCTTGTAAAGGTAGCTTATTCTCCTCACTCACCAATTTGCTTAATTGATTTGCCATAAATTGTTTTGCTCCTTTGTTATTTATAATCTCTAAAGTAAACTTTTGTGATAATATAATCTATCTAATAAGTTGTAGTTTTGCCTCTTTTTTGAAAGTAGATATTGGAAAGCTATATGTTCAAAATAAATTATCATTTTAATTTTAAATATATAAGACTAAAATTTTTCTTAAATAAAAAAATAGATAAAAGCTCTTTATTAGTTATAGAACGATTAATTTAGCTTGTATTTATAGTCCTTGAGAAATAATAAATGACATAGGTGACCTTACTAATATTTGAAAATGACTTCTATAGCATAATTGCTTGCATCATACATGATTTCAAATGACAACCCTTAATTCAGTAGCTGCATTACCAGTGCTAAGGTTAAGAGCTTCTTTAACTTGTCAAATGCATCCTTACACTTTTTGTCAAATTGAAATAGCACATCTTTTTGCAATAGCCTACACAAGGCAAAGCTATCTTTAAGAAATCCTTGATAAATCAATGATAGAAACTTGCATTGTTAAAAAAGATCAAATCTCCTACACTATAGAGTAAGATAAAGCAAAAATAATATCTATTTTAGACTTATTTACCCTTATTCCCTTAGTTGAAATGATATGCCTTAAAACTAGACCTTGTTATACCATAAATAACCTTTTCTCCAATTTATATCAAGGTTTATTTCTAAGCACCTTTTAAAGATTAATATAAGGTTATTGAAATAGCTATTAAAAGAATCATTATTAATAGTTAAGTCATCTATAAACACCTCTATGGTATTTTCTATATAATAAAAAAATATGCATTATACTCCTCTGTTCTGGTCGTTGGGTTTCTTTTTCTCTCTTTCCTGTCGACTCTTTCTCTCTCTCGATGGTTCTGTTTTTGCCGACGGTTCTCTCTCTCTTCCATATAGTTATGTCGCCCCCCTTCACAAGCTGTTTCAATCGTCTCTTTTTCTACCAATGGTGTAGGGTTGCTATGTGCCGTGCTGTCTCCTTGTCGAACATCATGCTGTTACGACCGTTTCTCTCCTATCTCCGACGACGACCTTTCTCTCTTCCAAGCATTTTCTCTCTCTTCGTCCAATGGCTTCACTGTACGGTTACTGTTCACTCGGCTGCACTGTTCACTCTATTCATCCTTACCGGTGATGTTCTTCCGTATGGGGTTTGGTTCTTTGGTTGGTCGGTTGTTTAGGTTTTACTGAATGCTCAATATTGTTGACTCCCTCTTTTCTTGTCGTGTATGCAATTGTGTTGGCCTTACCCTATTTTTGTCTTTTAAGGTCTTTATATATCTCTTCCATTAAACACTAATAGGGCTTACATGGCCAATTTATGTTCTTGCCCTTCCATGTGGATTTACCTTCTTACCCTTCAATGTGGCTTTATTTTCTTGTACAATTAAACTTAGTTGACAACAATTACAACCCATACAAGGCTGTGGGAACAACAATTTTCTTGTTTGTAATTATTGGCAACACTTATAACAAAAGCTACTATGCAATAGTTTCAACTCCTCCTAAATATACACTCTCCTTTTCTTAACAGCTCTCCCTGCACTGTTGCTTCTCTCCCCCTTTGCCAACCAATTACAAATTTGAAAAACTCACAAAGTATAGATGGAGGATTCACCTGATTTTTAGGTTTGAGGAGGCATTCGCATAAACAGACTCATTTTGTGCTTTTCAAACAACTATGTAGGCAGAACTTTAGTTAAATCTTGTGTAGCCTCTTCAACAGATTTATGTTCAACTTATGAGAGTAAAGCAGTAGCTCCCACAATTCTTCTTTTTGTTGTAACTCCTGCTAATGGGTCAACTGTGATCTAATTTTCTTGATGAGCACTGGTCCACATTTTCTTTGGCTTTCTTTCTTACACAGTCTTAGTTGCAAGAGGATCTCTTTCTTCATCAATCATATACAAATTTCTAGTTGTTCTCTTCCTAGCTACAACAATATTGCCTTTTTTACTCTTTACTTGGCAATCTGTTTTTGTGAATATTACCTTATGGTCTTCATTGCATAGTTTGCTGACAAATGCTAGATTATATTTGAGTCCTTCAACCTGCAGAACATCTTTCAGCTTTCCTCTTCCAATGTTTATTGACCTTTGACCATTAATATTGAGTGAATCATCATTGCCAAACTTGAATTTGCCTTCTCTTAACTTGTTTAGCTTTGACAATTTACTCTAGTCTCTTGTCATGTGTGAAGTGCATCCACTGCTTATCCTTATAGTCAGCTTTGAGTATATTTTCAGCTATATTAGCCACCTCCCTTTTAGCTTTATATTCCTTTTTTTGAATTGGCTGGAAGATAGCTTTCTCCTTTTTCTCAGTTTTGACTGCACCACTTGTTTTCATTGTGCCATTGAGTGTCTTATCTTGTTCAGGGAGAAATGTCATGCATCTCTTGGCATTATGGTCATCCTACCCACACCTTTCACATTGTTCCAAGTCTGCTAATATAGCAAACTTGCTTTTTGAAGCTACTGGTTTGGGCTTCCACCAACACTCTTTGTCAATGTGTCCTTGCCTTTTACAGTATATGCAAGAACTCACGATAGGTGTTCTCTTCTGGATTCTGTATTGTCTCCCTTTGTGTGCAACATCGTATCTTCTCAAGTTAGAGACATATACTAACCTTCTCCACCAGCAGTTAATTGCCTTATGACCCCAAACTCCACAATAAAGCCAATGACCTTGAAATTACATCTTCTTGGGTTTAATCTCAGCTTGTCTTCTTTTGTTCATTACTTGCTATGCAAGCAAAGTAACTGGCTTCTTTGCTTGTGTGACTTTCATTTCAATTACCTTATTCTCTTTCTTCTGTTCAGCCGTAGCCCTTTACTGGCTGACTTTCTTTTCTCCATTTTTATTTGCCATACTAGGTTGCTTCTTCAAATCTTCCTTATTCTCCGTTATCTACTCCTGAGTCACAACATTTTCTTTCAACTTTTGTGGCATATTCTTATTACCTTTAGCCAATGTAACCTCAAATTGTTGCACTTTCTCTTAATTCTTCTTTCCTTTTGCATAACTTGTTTCTCCTATCATTTCAAGCTTCTGCAAGTTCTCTTCACTACTTTTGAGTTGTTGCTGAAGTCTCAGCAACTCTATCTCCATTTCTTTAATTGTTGAAATCCTTGAGCCAAGCTATACTATAAGGTCTTCACATATTTTGATATGTTCTTCAAATCTTTTTTTCAAGTCAATATGTTCAGCCTTTATTTCATCCTTTTGACTTTCAACTTTCTCGGACTTTGCTTCAACTTGTTTTGCATAGGCATCCAACCTTTTTATGGTTTTGCCCCTTTTGATTATTTCCTTTGAAGCTACTTCCAACTCAGCTTCAATATTTGGTTCTTCTCATCAACCTCTTCTTCCTCTTTAGAGGTTAAACTACCACCTTGAGCTGATGCCATAAAGGTATATTCATCTGATGAGTCTTTATCTTCCTCCTCATCAGTTTCTTTTATCTAACTCACATAACTCTTGAATGAGCATCTCTTCTTCTTTTTTGGGTTTGCAATCTTTTTTGCTAGACTTCTTTGATTTGAATGATGGTCTTCTCCATTTTGAATTCAGCTCATCATCACCATCCTTATCTTCATCTCAAGGATAACTGTCCTTTTCCATTCTTAAAACCCTTTTAAGACTTCCTTGTGAAGTATTCCAACACTTGACCTTCACTTTCTTCCTTCTCATCATTGTCATCATCCTCACTGGATGATTCTTCCTTTTCATTTATCTTCAAGTTCTTTATAGTTTTGAAAGCTGCCTCTTTTGATACCTTCGTTGTTGCAGAGCTTTCAACTGACTTTATCCTCATCTCATATGCAATGAGATTACACTGGAGATCATGCAAAGACATAGAATTGAGATCTTTACTCTCCTCTATGGCTGCTACCTTTGAGGCAAACCTCTTAGGTAAAATTCTTAGAATCTTCTTCATAACAGATGAGTCCTTCTTGTTCTTCCCATGACTTCTCAGGTCGTTCACAACATCAATAACCCTGGTGAAGAACTCTTGGACTATCTTATTCTTTTGCATTATGAGATATTCAAATCTCTCCTTGAACACTTGAAACTTAGCCTCCTTCATTCTACCATCACCTTCATAGACCTTTTGCAATCTATCCCATATCTCCTTGGCAGATTTGCAGTCCATAACTTTAGCATACTCAACATCTGTCAATGCTGAAATGATGACGTTTGAGGTCTTCCCATTTATTTCAAACTGCCTTAACTCCTTTGGGGTTGGGTCTTTACTTTCTTTCGGAGCCACAAAACCCTCTTGTATGTATTTTACCACGTTTATGCCCATGGTTGCGAATACCACTTGCATTCTCACTCTCCACATGTGGTAGTTGGTTTAGTTGAAGATTGAAACCTTCTTACTGTAAGTAGTACTAGAGTTGGTACCGGCTTCTATTTCTTAGAAATAAGTCAAACTTCTAGATCCCTTTAAACTAGTACACCAAACTATTAAGTTTCAAACTGGTGAACCTGTGCTCTAATACCAATTGAAGTTCCCGACTTCTCCCTAGGATCAACTAGTTTGTGATATTGAGAGGGGGGTGAATCAGTATCACCAAAATTCGCAATTTGCAGGTAAGTGAACAACTTCAATGTTTTCTTAAAAGTGAACTCTTTCTCAGATTCGACTAAGGTAGATCTATTGTTACCTACTAATCACAATAGTCCTCAAAGTCACCTTTCAGACACCTTGCCTAATAGACAATATGGATGTTTTTGTTTAGGTCTTCGTTAGGTTATGAGTTGGTTGATACTTTAACTACTTTCACAACTAAATTCAAAACACCGAACATAAAGCAAATTAAGGACACACAAGATTTACGTGGTTCTGTCAATGTGACGTACATCCACGGTGGTAAGAACTCTCCCTCTACCAAGACTATCCACTATACTTGTAAACACAAGTTACAATGGATGTCTTTAATTCTCTGCTCCTTTTACTATTGAAATTACTAAGTAAGTACAATACAAAAAGTGTCACTTACTATGTCTACCCTTCTTTTAGCTTGTTTTGCATCTGTTAAATTGAAAGGCTGCTTCACTGCCACTTTGAAGTTCACCGCAACGCTCTCTAACCTCTCTTGAAGAAATCAGGAAATATATTGAGTTCTTTATGTGCTTTGTCGAATTTCTTTTCTACGTTGTTTCACACAATTCCTATTTTTATTGTCTTACGATTTCACCTATCTCCTTGTCTCACGATCTTATTGTCTTATGGCTCGCCTGTCTATTTCTCTCTCACTGTCTAGTCGGATTTCTCTCTCCTACCGTCAGATTTCTCTCTCTTCTCCGGATTTCTCTTTTCCGTTTACCCACTTGGTCGGATTTCCTCCATTTTTTGCTGGTGGTCTACTTTTCTTTGTCTTGCCGTCCAGCCCTGTCTAGCCGTCACTCTTCTTCCTGCTGACGGTCCCTGATCTTGCTATGTATGATTTTTCTCTTTCTTTTCGCTCTCTTCCCCTGTTCTACCGTCAGCTCACTTGGTTGGTCGAACCTTGTTTTCTTTCTCTTCTTCCCATCGACTCCTTTGTTCTTACCGTTAGGTTTCTTTCTCTCCTTCCTGTCGACTCTTTCTCTCTCTTGACGGTTTTGTTTTTGCTGACGGTTCTCTCTCTCTTTCGTATCCTTCTGCCGTCGCCCCCCTTCACCAGCTGTTTTAATCGTCTCTCTTTTCTATCGATGGTATAGGGTTGTCGTGTGCCGTGCTATCTCCTGGTAGACCGTTTCGCCATTACGTCCGTTTCTCTCCTATCTCCTACGATGACCTTTCTTTCTCTTCCAAGCATTTTCTCTCTCTTTGTCCAACGGCTTCACTGTGCAGTTATTGTTCACTCGGTGACATTGTTCACTCTCTTCATCCTTGCCGATGGTGTTCTTCCGTGTAGGGTTTAGTGTTCTTTTTGGTTGGTTGGTTGTCTAGATTTTGCTGAATGCTCAATATTGTCGATTCTCTCTCTTTTTGTCATGTATGCAATTGTGTTGGCCTTACCCTATTTTTGTCTTCTAAGGTCTTTATATATCTCTTCCATGAAACCCTAATAGGGCTTACGTGACCAATTTACGTTCTTATCATTCTATGTGGATTTACCTTCTTACCCTTCCATGTGGCTTTATTTTATTGCACACCTAAATTTAGTTGACAACAGTTACAACCCATATAAGGCTGTGGTAACAACAAGAATAAAAGTTACATAATTGTATAAAAAATAGTTCTCTTTAAAGCCTATTTAGCCATAATGATAAGATGTTGAGAAGAAATTGAGGATTCAAAGCTTAAGTCCTTTAGGTTTACAAAATGTGAGTATAATTTGATTAAGAAAATATTTCTCTTTAAAGTACATATAAAAGGAATAGAAAAACTTTAATTTTGTAAAATTTCATGCAAACACTCAACAAATACTTAAATTAAATCTAAAAAATTTAAATATATTACAGATCCTAAAGGATATGACTTTTTTTTTTCATTATGCATGTATTGAGGAGAATTTTATAGCACTTTTTTTTTTTAGTGTCGGTAAGGAGAATAAATCTACTTTTGTCGTTTGTTCTTAAGTCTTGCAATCTTCCTTTCCATCTGTAAATCATAAAAGAAAAAAAAAATAGAACATCACATAATATTTCTTGTAAGAAAAAAAAGCTTTATATAAAGCAGTAGGTACGAATATTATGCTTGAAAAACTAGGTATAACTGCAATTTCATAGACCTCTAATGGCAATAAGAAGCATGGTTTTTGACAAATGGCTAGAACACTTCTCTTACTAGTGCCACTTGGGGACAAAATCGTGCATTTAACTTAAAGGTTTATATGTTCAAGTAGACAATATCTCTTAGAACTTCAAGTTGGCTGCATAAAGCTTTTGGACATTTTAAAACATATTTTCTATTTTTGATGGTTTGTAAAAAGAAAAAAAGGTTGCACATATTGGCATCTTAATGCTATCTTTTTGTTTATCCTACTAAACAGGCTTCTAAAAATTTGTAAGAACCATTAAGGTGATCAATAAAAAATGAGGACATCTTAAAGTAAGAGGCATAATAAGCTCTTCTATGCAAAGATCAAACATAGCCTTTGTGCATAAGAATATGATAATGAACAAGATCTTAATAAATGCACTCCTAGTTGTGAAAATAATATATCCAAATTTTTTAATATTAAAGAAATATTATCTTGCTTTATGTAAAATTGCTCCTGATAGTAAGGTTAATGTAAAAATGTTTGTTGATGTTGCTATAGGATTTATGGTCAATGCAATTTAGGAGTATAACAACCTTAGAAGAAAGTAAGTCACCTAACAAAGTAACACCAAAAGTTGTAAGCCCATCTATCAGTGACAAAAGGTTCCATGTAGGAGGAGTAACTTAGAAAAAGCTAGACCTTGCTGAAGCACTTCCAAATGAAGGCTGCATTAATAAGGAAAATATAAGGGTGAGACCTTCAAAGATAAAAAAGAAAAAAGTAGTATAGAAGTTTGATGATAGAAATGACAATGGTTCAATGCAAGATTAGGGTAGTGACAATGAGCTAATCAATGAGAAAAGAAGCATATATGACTCCAAAATCTGAAAGGCAAGAAATTTAAATAGAGAATAATAGGTGGGAAGGGGTGCAAATTAGTGGTGTATAATAGGAAGAAGGTGAGGATGAGTTGCTTCAAATGGAGAGAGATTTTAATAGAAGTATATCTCTTTGGTGATCACAAACTCTAAGTTAGCTATTTGGTCTGAAAAAGTAGCTTTTGTAAAAGAAGCTATACAAATATAAATAGTAGGAAAAAAAATTAGGTTTTACTTCTATTGACAATAAGAATGAGGTGGTGGGTTGGCTTGCAAAAGAGATGTAATAGAAGAATAATGAACATTTGAAGGAAATGTGAAAATCTAAGCACTTGGTTATCGAAGAATTTTGCGTTGAGGAATGTAGAGGGATTTTATTTATGGGAATTTAGATTTTCTTTCACTCTTACTTTGAAGGTTTCAATATGTTATTCATGGTTCTATTACTTCTTTTTAAGATGTAGCTTTACTATGGGAAACGAAATGTCCACAGATTGTGTGAGTTTAGAGATTACGATGTCCTGCAAGTGTATTGCTGAAGCCATCTTGAAGGGCTAATACATGGATAAAATTGATCTTGATATATCTGGATCAGGTGACAATAGGGATATGGGTTGTGGCTTTTAGTTCGCAATTATGTAGTCACTACTCGTATTATTTTGACACTCTTGGTCGTTTAATGATTCACAAGTTCCAAATATAACAAGTGTTGATTTTTACTACGGATTTTACAAGTTTAGGTGCTAATCTTTTTGGGTTTAAAACACTGCATCATATAATATTGTTGGAGATGCTTGCCACGATATAATTTCATAGGCTCTATATAGAATCTATTGTACTTTTTTGTTTCGACTACTTAATAAAGTTAGCTATTGAAAAAAGAAGATGAGAAGTTCAAGTTGATAATACCTGCACAAATTCCTCCAACTTTTTTCGAGTATAAATGAATTCGTTCTGTATCCATTTGAGAGACCGAAAGAAACTGCATGGTGACAGAACAAATCCAAAAGAAATAGATATTAATCCTAAATATAAAGATATTGAGATATAGTAGAAATAATGAATATATCCAAAATGGAAATCTAACAAACGTTCTCTTAACATAAGCACAACAATAAAAGTTCAAATGATGTGATCGTATACTTTCATGTATGGATACTTTTTATGTTCGTTTAAATAGTCATCCAAAAAAAGAAAAAAATATGTAAGTACACATAAATGTCAACATTAAAAATAGAAAGGATGTTTCTTTTCTTGTGGTTGTAATTTATCTAAGTAAGCTACCTATTTGTTCATTTCAGAGGGGGAAAAAAAAGAAAAAAAAAAAAAAGAGAACAAAATAGGAAGGAAGTTAGGCTTACTTTTGCCTGTGCAGTTGATGACAAGCGTCATTGAGATCACCACAGGCAAGCCTTATGTTCTCAACGCCAAGGCTACAGAGAAACATAAAGGAGTTTGTCAATAAATAATTTAATCAAAAAGACTAAACTACCGAGTTTGACTTAAAATACTGATTATACATAAAACTCCAAAGAAGGTCTAATTCGAAAACATTTATGAATGGTGGAAACATCAAACTAAAACTTACGTGCACATGTGCAAGATGTAATGAACACACTATTTTCAAGAAAATTCAGTCACGTTCTCCCTTTGTATGACAGTCAAAGATACTCGATCCTATACTATAATATGAAATAAATAATGAACAAAAATCTCATCTTACTATGAGCTTCTCTCCTCGACTTGTTGGGACAACGCAATCAACCTAGAAAAATCAACGTTTGGCAGATCACTGCATGGGTATAAACATAATTGAAAACCATACAAATTTGTAAGAAAACTACATAATTGAAACTCCATAATTTAATCAAAGTAATATAAAGATACATGTAGCTTCCAAGTTCTACTAAGATTGCTTCGACGTTGGTGCAATACTCGTTAACCAATTGTACTTGACGATCTGGTTCCTCCACAGTTTTTAAACTTTGAATATAAAGGAATTGATCATTCACAATTCCCTGCAAGAAAACAAAAAAAAAAAAAAGAAAAAGAAAAAAAGGTGCTTTGCTTGTCAAAAACCTAAATCTCAAACACAGAGCTAGAAGCGTATGACCAAATTTTATCTAGGCAATCTTATGTTAGATCAAATATAATAAATAGGATAAACATGCGTATGAAAGAATTTATCAATGAATAAGGCAATATGCCCTTAGCAAGAACAAGTTACTTTGGAAAAATCATATATCCTAATTCATCAAACAAAACCCCAACGAATAGCAATACAAAGTTGACAGCAAACAGGGTTTCACATAAGAGAAGTTGAAACTAAAGAATATTTCACCTCATCAAATAGAGACTGCACATATTGCTGGAGCAACCCTTTAACAATGGACAAAGCCATTTCAGATAGAACACAGCAAGAGAACCCCAAGAGGATTAGAAGAAATCCTTAACATGCAATGACAGCAATGCATAAGTTATACCAGTGAAGGCAGTAATTGATTACGGGTAACTTTGTGTCAGACCACAAGATAAATGTGACAACTTACAAATTTAGCACCTAGAATTTGCTAATTAACATTTATGCCATTACTAATGATATTGCAATTCCCTGTCTTTTTTTTTTAAAAAAATAAAATTGATTCATCATAATTAATTTTTAGAGGGTTTATATACAATAATTGATGGAGTTGAAACTAATAATAAAACAAAGTGTTTGAAGTAATTGTTGGAAGAGAAAATTTCGTACCTAATGCATTATAGACTGATGTGTTGAATTGGACGACAAAAAGATTAATCTCTTTCAATCTCTTGGTTGATACAAATACATAGAGGTTGCTGTTCAGTGTTATAGCCTTGCATCCTCAAAATATCAATTCTAACAATTGGACCTTGACATATCTAGAAGGGCATATTTGCTTTCAAGCAATAAAACATGGTTTGAGAAATTATCTAATGAGCATCATGAAATACAAGAGATCGCAAGCATGTTTGGCAAGATGTTGTGCCAACGTTTATCCATTCGATGAGTGCAGTTGCCAATAGACCTTTTAAGAATATGATGTGTTATACGACATGACATATGGCAATACACAAAATGTCTCTCGTTCATGTGCCCTTCTTTTTTTTTTTTGTGATAACTCAAAAATAATAAGGAGGTAAATATATCATCTGAATTAAACATTCCTTATAAGAAACTCCATTTTAGGAACTATCATTTAATTATTTGCACTAGTATCTGACATTAATTGACTTCTAATTTTGTATTTGACATGTTTACTAATATAGAAGGTGCGCAACAAGTTAGGTATTTTAAATGTTACTCATTTAATTCTATAATAAGAAAAAAGAAAAAAGAATCTAAAATATTAGGTGATTAAAAAAAAAGATATTCTTTCTAGCACTCACAAATTATGTTTATTGTAAACTCGATGAGAAAATGAATTTAACGTTGCAGATGTAATGTCCCGATTTAACACCTATCATACCCATATATTAAAGTTCCACTTTACAATTCAAAGAGTACTGGCGCATGTTGGAGAATTTATGAGACTGAAAAAAAAAGTGGACAAAGCCTCTTGACAGTGGCCTGACACAGATGGCTGAATGCTGACATTAGCGTGAATATATTACATTTCTATAAGTTACTACATTTCGCATGAATGAGTTGCTACAAATATATGTTTGTATTCATTGGCCATTTAGACCCTATTTGTAAATAGTTTCATTCTTTATCTCCTAAGAGGCATCATGATCTAGGTCTATGAAAGTGTTTTCCCTCAAACACCTACTATCTGAGATTTGTGGGGTTGCTCTTGCAATCTCTTTTGTGCTGTCTATCCGTTTCCAGGATGACGGTGGACTATGATCACATTTCAACAATCAAACTCTGGCTTACAAATTAACTTTCATTATTCTTTCCCTAAATTATTTGACACGAGTAGCAGCATATTTTAGAGGTCGGTGGACGAGTCACATTAAGTGAAAGTTTAATTAGTCTTCATGTATGCCTCCTAATTAGGCCATTATGCAATTTTGTAAATTCTAAGATACTTTTTCACCCATTTTACTACAACTATAAAGGCTTCACCTTTAAGTGTTGGAAACGGGTCAGCTTCCTTAAGTCGGTATAAATGAACGGACTTCTTTTATTTTTGTTTTTATTTTTTTTGTTCCAAAAAACTATGCAAATATAGACTTTTTTTCTTTTTTGGTAACATGCTACATTTAACAGTTTGTCGCTGGCCTAGTTTAGCTAATTAATTCTTGAGCCGTCAGATTAAAGGTACAAAAGAAAGCTAACCTTTTACTGTGATGTCTAAGATGACTGCAATGGCTCCTGGAAATCGAGTGGGTTCATTCTTAGTAGTTGATGAGAAGGGGATTGGTAATTGGGGAAGGTTCTTAAGGTTTCGGGCTCTTTTCGATGTGCGAAATCCTCTGGTAAAGGGAGTTATGGTGAAACAAAGGGACGGTGGTAAACTATGGATTAATTTCAAGTATGAAAAGTCAACTAAGTTTTGCTATATTCATAGGAGTCTAGAAGAAGGGTTAGATGAAGGTGAGTCTAGAGCCCAACTAATCACGTAAAAGAATTATCATAAAATTAGGTATGACCAATCCACAGAGGGTCTAGAAGCCAATGAAGCATCCATCAGTATCCAGCTTGGAGTGGTCGAGACCAGAGCGAAGCTTCTTTTGGCGAACCAACAGTGCAGAAATCTACGATAGGGCTAAATTCCAACGATAGTAATGCAAATTAGAGGGAACCTATTGAAATTGAAAATTCAATGGGTGGATTTGTGGAAACGGTCGTCAACCAGGTTGGGAAAATATCTTTGAAAGAGAGAGACTTCCGGGGACAGATGCAGCCTATCTACATTGAAAATATTCAAACAATTGGCTCATCTGGGGCGAGTCAATCTTTAGAGGATAATCGGGTGCATATTTCACAGCTAAACAATTTTATTGCCTTTTAAATACTTTATGCAGCTACAATTAAAAAAGTTTGGGAATCTTCCTGTTAGTGCTTTTATCGTGAAACGTCTAATCATCGATAGTGCTTTAATCATATCATGACCAGAATGAGATTTGCTACCAGTTAGGTGAACTTGGTTATGAGATGCATGACTTCGGTCAATTCTACTCCCAGGGTTCCTTTTCATCCATCAAGAGGCTTGCATCAAGGAGATCGCCCTTCATCTTATTTATTCTTCTTAATGTGTGCAGAAGACTTATCAGCTATAATGACTAATTGTTCTTGGGGTACGGATTTATTAATGAGCTCCGACTATAGCATACCTTTCTTTACCGATAATAGCTTGATATTCACTAAAGCTATGCAATTTTCATGATTTCAATCAAGCTACGCTTGGTAAACAGGCCTGGCATCTTATTTCCAATCATGATTCATTACTATTCAGATTATTACGTGCTAAATATTTGCTCAGAAGCTCTTTTTCGGAAGCTAAATTAGGCTACTCTCCAAGCTACACATGGAGAAACATACTAGCTTCTTAGCCCGTATTGCAAGTTGGTCTTCAATTGTTGATGGGTGGCGACAAGAAGATAAAGATATAGACGGACCCATGGCTACTTAAACAAAATGGATTTCATGTTCTGTCCCCCATGGTTCAGCTCGACTCTAAGTTTGTGGCATAAAGCTTTGATACGGCAGCATTTTATGCCATCTAAGTGCACACAAATTCTCTCCCTTCCGTTAAGTCTCGAAGGCCTAAAGATCGTTTAGTGTGACATTATGATCAGTTTAGCAATTATTTGTAAAAAGTGCTTAGTATCTTACTATAACTCTGTCCGCTTTAGAGACAAATATGGTGTCTACTTCATGATCATATGTCACATGGTGGAAGAAAATGTGGAAACTTCAACTACCCAACAAGATTAAGCATTACATGTAGAGTTTGCAAGAATTTTCTTCCCACCAAATCAAGTCTTCCTAACAAGGGCATACAAACTGAAGGTTGCTGCGAAAAGTGTGGTTCAAATGTTGAAATGTTGTCACATGTTCTACTTCGTTGCTCATGGACGGAAGGTATATGGTTCCTAAATCTTTTGAGTTTGCAAATCAGGTGTTTGCTGAATGATATATGGAGTTGCTAGAAAATTAAGGGGATGAAGTGACTAAGGTTGTGAGTATGCTGGCATGGGGGCTTTGCCGAACAAGAAATCGGCTAGTCTTGTAAGACGTCCAAAGTACACACTAAATGGTAATTGATATGGCCATGACACTTGAATTTGATTTCAAATGTGAATTGGAGGCCCCTCCTCCTCCAATAACCGACCATGCACCTACAAAATGGTCTCTGCTAGAATTTAGGATAGTTAAAATTAACATGGATGTTCCAAAGAATCATGAACTAGGAGGAAGGCTGTTATTTTTGGGACCATTATTGTAAATCAGTATACACAATTGCAAAAGGAATACCTAGTTCTTTCTTAATCAAAGTTTTAGAGCTTCTTGTAATATGTACCTCGGTCAAAAACTTCATTTAACTCCACCTTTTTAGTACTTGCATTAAATCTAATAGTTTGCTTATGGTAAAAGCAATCAAAACGTCGCAAAGTGCCCACATAATAGTTGGTCAATTGTTGGAGGATTGTTCGAATATTCTCAACTAGCTTCTCAAATTTCTGTATTTAGCAATTCAAGAGGCGGTTAAAGATAGCTTATTTGAAGAATTTGGGTTGAATTTATAACTTGGCTACATACCTTATTTCTTATTTCTTTGGGGATAATATGTTTTATTTAGTTATTTTATAATTGTAATCTAATCTTTTATTTATTAATTTATTTGACAAGTTTGTTGTTTCCTATTATATTTTGATTTTACTATTCTATTTCAAAATTCATATATAGGCATATAACCCTCTTGGCTATTTGATTTTTTTTCTTTGGAAGAGCTTTTTCTTTGGATTTTTTGAGAACTTTAGAACTTATTAAGGTTACTCTTATGATATTTTAATTATGATTTATATCTTAAATTCATGTTTCTTAATAAACATTGGGTTAATATTACTCTTATGATGTTCTTGCTTAATATAATTTCCTAGGATTAAATTTTCTCATTTTACTTTTGGGTCTCAATGTACTTTTGTTAAAAATTATTATTTATTACAAATGTGAAAACATAAATCTTTATGCTAATAAGTGTAAAGTCAAAGAAAAAGTTCTAGAATTATTTGTTGATGAAGATCTTAAAAGATCATTAATGCACATTTTCTTATCAAAGAGTGATTCTTAAAAGAAAGACATGGAAATAGATTTATCTCTTACTAAAATAGCCAAGAGATCATGTCATATAAACTTCCTTATGTAAATTACAATGAAGGAACACATTGTTGGTATCTAATTTATATAGTTCCTAATTCATTGTTGTAACAATGTGATGGAGAACAATGTTAATCAAGTGCAACAAAATAAGTATTCATAAGATCTTTTGCAAAAAATTAGTTGTCAAATGACTTGGGTAAAGACAAAGAGGATGAAAGAGATTTTATGAGACTTAATCATAGAAATGCATGACAAAAAGGCTATTTAAAAGATTTTAAGGCTATTCTAAAAATTTCTAATGTTACATTAAAGATAATCACTTATTTTTATATGCAATATGATGGATAAGACTTAGAACTTGAAAAATAAAGATGGGGCCTTATAATATAATTTCAATTTGCTTGACCAAGCTAGGAAGAGGCTTGATCCACATGCCAAGTTGTATTAAATTGCCTATTTTTATTTTGAATTGCTAGATTTTAAGTTAAGGTTGAATATATATGTAAAAATACTTAACTTTATGGGTTTATTTAGACTTGTAGGTTCAACCAAGTCTTGATATATTAATTATGGTTTTTACTTTGACTTTATGCCTAGCTGTCATTAGTTATAGTCTTTTTAAAAATTCCTACATCAAGGTAGAATTGTATTCATTATTCAAAAAAAATTTCTTATAATTAAGGTTTTTCTTATATAGGTATGTTAAGAAATATTTTTTTCTTATAAGATTATGATATTTACATGTCTATATAAAGGTTACAACTATGTAAAACAAGAATTAATAAGATTAAGATATTTTTTAGCAAGCTTTATTTTACTTTCCTATGCTATTAAAAGAATATATTGTCTTAATTTATCAAAAAAGTGATCAACTTTTATGGCATCTAAAGATTAAGGATTTTAGAACTTAGTGTCCTTAGGGTTCTAATATGATTAATCCCATTTATTTTTTAATTTTTTGGGGTATGCATAACACATTGATTGAAGTGTTCCTAAGGCAAGTCATCTAACAAGTTCTGTATCATTTGATATTAGAGTCTTGATTCTAGAACTAAGTTACATATTCTTTATCCATCTTTATTTAATACTTTTCTTTATACTTTATTCATTCTTTGTGTTTTTTTTACTTAGTTCTTCTTACTTATTCTAATCATTTTCTTGCTATTGCAGTTGTGTTAATTTTTTTGGTATTTGATTTGAATTAAGAAAAGAAAGTTGTAAGATCATTGTCGAGAAAAGCTAAACTAAAATGAAACATACATGATAATAATCTAATTCGAGGATAAACACATAAGGGAGTGTGTGAGGAATAATTTTCTTTTAATTATTAACATTTTTCTATAAGTTGCAAATATAAGTAATAAAGGAGAACAACTGATATAGACATGAAATTTTGGATAAAGACTATTATTGAGCAATTTAAGATGATAAATGCAAAGATGGATAATTTACAATCACCTATCAAATCCAAATCCTCTAATAGGCATAATAAGGAAGAAAAGGAATAATCAAATTATGAAAAATCAAACTTTATAAAAGAAATATTAATTTGGGCAACATAAAGATGAAAATTTAAACATTTTAAGAGAAGAATAATCTCAAGCTCTATTTGGAATGGAAGAGAAAGGTTGAACATGTATTTGATTATTATAATTATTCTAAAGAGAAGAAAGTAAAGTTAGTAGTTGTAGAATTCGCTAATTAAGCAAACATTTGGTGGGACCAATTAGTGATAAATATGGGGAGGAATGGTGAAAGACTAATTCAATTATAGAAAGAGATGAAATTAGTTATGCATAACAGATTTGTACCTAGTCACTACTATAAAAAGTTGCAAAGGCTAGTTTAAAGGTCTATAAATATAAAGGACTACTACAAGAAGATAAAAATGACCATAATTAGAGCTAAAATAGAAGAAGATCAAAAGGTTACCGTGGCAACATTTATTGGCTGTTTAATTGCTAATGTCGTAGATTTATAACACTATTTGAAGATAAAGAAGCTATTGTATTAGGTTATCAAGGTAGAGAAACAAATTAATTACAAGGATCTAAATTTGGTTAGGTTTTTAGTTTTACATGGTAGGTAATTTGGAAAGATACCAAATTAGTCTCAAAGTCAAAAAAAGATATAAAAGCCAAAGTATTTAGTTGTTGTTTCTAAAGGTAAAATTGAAACCAAATCTTCTTCTAAATCTTATGATATTAAGTGCTTTAAGTGTCAAGGACATAGATATATTGCTTCTCAAAGTTTAAATAAAAGAGTTATGATCATGTTAGAGAATAATGATATAAAAAGAATTAATTTAAGTGATAATGATATGTCATCATTAAAAGATTGTTCTAATGTTGATGTCGAAGAACCCATTCATAGAGATATGTTAGTTGTAAGGCATGCACTAAGTATTCAACCTAGGAATGATAATGATGAGGAGCAATATGCTAGTTATAAGGCATGCATTAAGTATTCAACTTAAGAATGATAGTTATGAGGAGCAGCATGAGCATATTTTTCATATAAAATGTTATGTTAAAGACAAGGTATGAAGCATAAATATTAATAGTAGAAGTTGTATTAATATTGCTAATACTTTGTTAGTAGATATATTAAATTTAAATATCTTCAAGTATCCTAAGCTGTATAAGTTGTAATTGTTGAATGATTGTAAAAAAACAAAGTAACCAAGCAAGTTTTAGTTATTTTTTCTATTGATAATTACAAAGATGTGATTCTTTATGATGTGGCATAAATACATGTTAGTTATATATTTCTTAACTAACCATGAAAATTTAATAGGAAAGTTACTCATAATAGCCATAAGAACAAATACTCTTTTGTAATTAATAATCAGATTGTTGTATTAACTTCTCTCAAATTTATTGAAGCATATGAAGATCAAATTAAGATAGTAAAAAAGTATAAAATAAGAGAAGAACAAATGAGAAAATAAAAGGAAAAGAAAAGGAAAGAGAGGGAGGAGTTAAAGGAAAAAGAAAAAAGTATGGCAGAGGGAAAAAATTCAAGTAAAAGGGTGAGGTTGAAAGAAAAGTTAAAGAAAAAAAAGTGCAAAAAGGAGAGAAAAGTAAAAGGGTGAATATGTTTATTGGGAAAGGTGAGGTCAAAAGTGTTGTGATAGTTATATAGCAACTACTTATACTTATGTATAATGATATTTATTTTTTATTTAATGACTTTAACCTCTCTTTGCCTAATGTAGTTATTTTATTATTGTAGAAGTTTGCAAATTTTTTTTTTTTCAAGAAACTCCCCACAGATTTCCTCTTTTAAGAGAAATTATAAATTAAATAGATTTCATATCTGATAATACTATACCAAATCAACTTGCCTATAGAGTTAATTTTAAGGAAACCAAAAAGATACAAAGGTAATTTGATAAGTTGGTGTAAAAGATATTTGTAAGAGAAAGTATTAGCTCATGTTCAGTTTTTATCATCTTGGTATCAAAGAAATATAAAACATGGTGTATATGTATGGATTGTCAAGCTATCAATAAGATCATTGTAAAATATAAACATCTTATTCCTAAATTAGATGATATACTTAATGAGTTGTATGGTTTATATGTATTTTCACAAATTGATTTAATTAATAATTATTATCAAATTTGTATGAAAGAGAGAGATGAATGAAAGGCAATATTTAAAATTAAATATGAATTGTATGAGTGGTTAGTAATGCCTTTAGGATTAATTAATGCATTTAGTATATTCATAAGGTTATTGAATTATGTTTTGTATATTTCCATAAGGAAATTGGTAGTAGTTTACTTTGATAATATTTTAATTTATAGGAAGAATTTAGATAAATAAGTGAAATACTTACATGCTATATTTAGTGTGTTAAGAAAGAACTAATTATATACTAATATCAAAAAGCGCACATTTTGCATAAAATTTATTGTATTTCTTGGTTATGTTATTAGTTCGTAAGGAATTAGTTTAAATAGAGAGAAGGTAAATGCAATAAGGGATTAGTCTACATTTAAGAATACTAACAAGGTAAAAAGTTTTCATGGTTTAATAAGTTTTCATTGAAGGCTTGTTAATGATTTCAATTCTATCATTGCACCTTTGAACAAACTTGTTAAAACAAATGTTGTTTTACATGAAATGATGTGTATAATAGTGTAGATTATCTTTAAATTTAGTAATTGGGTGTAGGTGTATATAAAAAAGAAACAATTTTCCCATAAAAAGTCCAAATTATAACTTCAAAGAGATACTTTTTCAAGTTTTTAAAAAAATTAATAACAATACTTATAAATTAGATTTACTAAGCAACTATGAAAATATTATTACTCCTTTTAATGTTGTTGATTTATTTTTGTTTGATGTAGGTAATTTAAGAATGAATCCATTTAAGAAAAGAGGGAATGATGGAAAACAAGGTGCTAATCAAATGCAATAAAACAAGTATTTCCAAGATCCTTTGTAAGAAATTAGTGATTTAATGACTAGGCAATGACAAAGAGGATGAAAAAGACTTTATAAGGTTTAATTATGAAGATACATGACAAAGAAATTACTTAAGAATATTCTAAATTTATTTTAAAAGTTTTCAATGTTATATTAAGAATAATTACTTATCTTTAAGCTCAAAATGATGAAGACCTAAAACTTAAAAAACAAAATTTGAAACTCATAATATAAGTGTAAGTCATATGATTAAGTTAGCAAGAAACTCAATTTACATGTCAAATTGCATTAAAAATCTTATTTTTCTTTTAGATTGTGAGATTTTAAATTAATACTGAATATACATGTAAAAATGATTAACTTCTTTAATTTATTTAGACTTATAAATTCAGTCAAGTCTTTATATATTAATTAAAATTTTTACTTTGAATTTTATACTTAATTATTATTAACTATAGCCTTCTTAAAAATTCCTATATTAAAATAAATTTATATTCCTTAATTAAAATTTTTATCTATATAAATATATTAAAAAATATTTTTTTCTTATAAAATTGTAATATTTATATACCTATATAAAGACTACAATTAGGTAAAACAAGAATCAATAAAATTGAGTTATTTTTTAACAAATTTTACTTTACTTTTTTATATTCTTAAAAAAATACATTATTTTAATTTTTTTAAAAAATGATCAACCATAATAATGTTTTAAAATTAAAGTTCTTAAAACTTAATTTCCTTAGAATTTTGATTTGATCAATCTCATTCCTATTCTAACTTTTTAAGATCTGTATAATAATTTGATTTAAAATTTTTTAAAACAAATCACTTTGTAGACTTTTTACCATAATAAATAAGAGACATTGAATAAAAGTTAACTTTGTAATTGGTGCAAAGGTTTATATAACCTACGCCTTCAACCTATTTATAACCTTTTGCCATTAAACATGATTTTTAATGCTCAACAAAACCAACTTTATGTATGATTTGGAAAACCCATTGGAAGCTAATTGTTTTTTTTTTTTTAAGTATTTAAGGGCTTTTCACTCTAGGTATTATTCTTTTTTATAACAATACGTTCATATTTTATAACATCACACCACTTGAAGTCCTTAACTTCTAAAAAAGACCTGGGACTATGATAAGAAATTTTTATGAAAAAAGCCTTACAAGTGAGAACAAAATATCAATATAAAAATGACAAGAAATAAAATAAAATTTATCTAAAGAAATTGTATTAGACATCAAGGATTATATCTTGTCTACTTAATAATTTTATAAATATCGTCATTAAGATAAGAATATTATTGCCATTCCTTGGTGATTGTGTGGTAACCTTTTAAATGGATTGACCTTATGAAGTTATAAAGAAGGTCTAGGCAACTCATTTGTAGCAATTGAAACATTAATAAACTCATTGGAAGATGCAATTGACTTTTATACAAAAAGAAATGGAAATGGTAATTGAATTTTTTGATGCCCTAGAAAGGGATCTAATTAACTATTTATTCAGGACATCAAATATCTTGAACAAAATCTGTCTTTCATAAACATGGACATCCCATGATGTTAAAACCTTATGCAACTTCAAATCATAACCTTTATAACCTTTTTGACCCATAAGATAACCAATAAAAATACATGGACACAGACAAGATGCAAATTTATCCTTGCTTTTATTATTTTGATGAACATAACAAAAAACATTCAAAAGCCCATAAATTAGAGTAAGGCTAAAGAATATCATTTCATTGTGACTTTTTTCAAATAGTATTGGTGTATACATATAATTTATGTGAGGGGAAGTTAACACATATTCACCCCAAGCTCGATGGATATGTTTGCTTCGAATTAAGGAGCACAAGCTAGTTTTAAAAGATGACCATACTTATGCTCATCAACTTCATTTTATTTTTAGGCTCTCAACTTAGGACGTTTGATGAACAATCCCATTAAGTTGAAATAAAAACCAACATGAAACCAACAATAAACTCTAATAAACTCTAATACATAATCATTCCTAACTTGTTTAATATTACGACTTAAATTAAGTATTAACCATGACTTGAAACAGAGTAAAATATGCGTGTGTATAACATTTGTTTTTGATATGGAAAACCCAAACGAATCTTGTACTACAACTAGCAAAATAAAAAGAATAAAATAACATATACAAGATTAATAATCACAACACTTAAGTATCGAATCAAAGGGTGACTCAAATTTGCTAAAACTTAAAAGGAAAAACAATATAAGTTTGTTTTGTCTAACAACAAATATCACAATTATTATTCAAATTTGTAAAAGATAAATTAGATAATTAAGGAATCATAGACAAACAATCAAAGAATGGAGAACTTAAATACTCATGCCATCAGTTCAGTGTGGAAAAGAGATAAGCAATGACAATGATTGGTACCTATCACTTAACTCATCTATTCCAATCAACTTTTTCAAGGTAGGATCTTTTAAAATAAAATTAAAAAAAAGGGTAGGAACAATGATTATAAAGTAATCAAGATCTCGTCAATTTGCTCATAAAAACAAGATTACATTCAAAAGAAAGTATGTAAAAGACATTATTCAAAGGAACTATTGAACATCATGACTTGTCTAGAAGAATATATGGTAAACCATGTCGCAGTCAGATAGGTAAAGAACTATGAATGAAACTAATATTAGAAATACATGTCCAAAAGAATGTATGAAAAACCATATGGTAGTCAAATAGATAAAGAATTATAAATGAAACTAACATTAGAAGAGAAGATTTGTCAATTGTTACATTAGAATTTGGTGGCTAAGGCATTGATATCCAAAATCCAAAAAGATGATTCACAAGATTGAGTGACCTTTCTAATAAAATTGACTATATTAGAATTTTTATCAAAAGATAGTGATATAAGATGATCATACCATTCCTGCGTGTGAGACATCCTATTGAGTACCCAAAGCTGTAGTGGTGTTATTGATAGAATGAGAACCTGTCTGCCCTTTATCTAAAGTATACTTCTAGGTTGAAGTTCTAGAGATTACCAAAAAGTTTACATGCGCATAATTGAGAAAGACCTTTGGGTTTAGGTTGGGACCAATATATAGGCAAGCCTAGTAATTATACAATATCTTTTCCAAATATACCTAAACACCCAAGATTATAAGGATTCAAACATTTAACTCCAATAAAGGGTGTCTTATAAAGGATGAAATTAACGTCCTCAAAGAAAGGAGGCTGACATTTAATTTGTAACCAAAATACAAATATTTGCAAATCAAAAAGCTCAGCAAAACTTTGGTTGCCTTCAATGACACATTTAGTTGTGCCTTCTGTTACAAGCCAAATGGCCAACAAACCTCGATTCCAGTCCAACAGTTTCCAAGAAATCGGTATATCAACCAGTGATGAGAATCCTGTGAGGGAAAAGGACGAAAGCCAAAGACCATCCCCATACCAGCTCTGCATGGAGACAATCTCCATGACTCCCCCACAAAAGATTTTCACTTCATCTGCTAATTTACCATAGATTTCCTGCATTTGCATGGAAGATGGTATCGCAGTTTATCTCAATGGAAGTTAGTTCTCCAGTATCCATCAAAACTGGGACACATTTATCCCAATTCAACTCTCTATCCACCCTCGCACCAATTTTTTTCATATAAGAACAATAGGCCATGCGAGAGGCTTATAGATTTGTGTTTCTCTGCAATTGATACCTAAAAATAGCATGAGCATTTGCTCAAAGCAAACAGCAACTCCAATCAAATTTTGTTGCCTATGAAATATAGATTACTAAGGGGCCCTGGTCTCATCAAGACAATGTATAATCTACTTTCAATGCATCTAAAAAAAGAAAAAAGAAAAAGAAACAAAGAAAACAAAGAACGAGGATAATAATTCAGAAAAGGAACAAAACATGTCATGCAAGAAGTATAACAGTTTATCAAGTAGCAGCTGATTACAAAAACAATTCACCAAATTTGACTTAACATCTTGGAAGATAAGCAACCATGCTTGATCCTGAAAAAGGATTTGTGATCAAGAACCTAGCAGATTAATGCAAACTGGTCTTCTCCAGGGCCAAAAGAATTCAGATAGAACTGAATTACCTTGGAAGAAATACTTAAATTTCAAGCACTTGGACATTTCCTTCAAAGGATCTTACTAAACCAGCTACTACATTAGTATATTCGATAGTTTCCAGGTTGATGTTACAGAACTCCCTGCATAGCAATGTAACAATCATAATGAGAACAACCAATTAAGATGGATTGAAAAAAAAAAAATCAAATGAGAAGCTCATTATGCGTAAGACAAAATCAACACACTAACATCAATGAGATACAAAGAGAAAAATGACCCATGAACAATCATTCTTCTGATTTACCATAAAAACAAAAATACCCATTTTCTTTCTAAGAGTACATTTGATATTTTCACTCGCACTGCAATGCAAGACTTCCCTACACTTCCCTGACAAATGCATTCAAGTGGTTTTGTCAAATGGCAGGTATTACAGCATATAACAAGAAGATTCTAGATAACTGACTTTAATATGATTGACAGCACTAAAAATAGATCAAAAAGCAGTTCTTTCAGTATGAAGGTGCTTACTTTAGTACAATTGCTTCCAACTGCATTGACTATTGCCTGAGCCTTTTGATGGAACTGCTCATCAACATGAGGCAGAAAAGAACATCCTGGAGTCAGTGAAGTTATTGGAGGGGTATTTATCTCCTCATTGGTAACCTGCCTATCTTCAGTCAACAAGAAACCAAAAAGTCGGCAGCTGCTTTTACAAGAGGATGCAATATCTTGACTACTCCTACAGGCTGATTGAGTTCTGCAAGCTTGCAAATTTCCTTGTTGAATAAGCTCATGGGGCAGACCAAAAGAATGACTGCTGGATTGATTGTCCACTTTCAGACTATGATCAGAATGTGATGAAAATGCAGATTTCTCACAGGTTTTGGGATTGTTAAACCAACCATGAGCATTAAATCCCTCCTGATCATTAAAGTTAACATTGGCGCCTGGGTTTGAAGCTGCAGTAATAGACTGCTGGAATATTAACAATGAAGATGGTGAAGACACTTTTGCAGGTGGGCAAATGGAAGAGCTATAGCCATGCATCACAGCAGACCACCCATTTATTGAGCTAAACAGTTGAACACCATTGGGAATAGCAAGTCCGTCATTTTCACCGGGCCCATTAGCATTGGGCACTCTTCCTAATGGAGGTGGTGGAAATGTTTCTTGACCTTGCAAGACCTTATGGAATCTAAAAGATTCCCCAAAGCCTTTGCCTTTATATGAACTATTAGAATCCACAGTTGGTTCTCCAACCACATTGCTAAATGGTGAAATCCCACTACCATGTGAACTGGAGAAACACCTACTTGTGTCAGATGGATGCCGATTTTGGCCATCAACATCATTGGATGGGGAGTTTAGACCCAAAATTTCTTGACCTTGCAAAACCTTGTGGAAACCCAATGATTCCCCCAAGTCAGCTGCCCCAATCCCACCTGCCCAGAAAGTATGAAGACCAATCAATAACCATATGTGGAGTGTAGACAAAATCAATTGTTAAGATAATTGCAATTTCCTCAAAAGTGATGAACCTACTGGGAACAGGAAATTCTGGCTTTGATGGAAGCAACCCAGACCTGCTCCTCTTCAAACCAGGTACCATAGAGCTACTGGAACTGGAATAAGAACCAGATAAATCAACTTCCCAAGGAGAAATCCTACTGTGCCTATCACTCTCCGTATCATCCCATCTCACCTACAAAATTGACTGGAGCAAATTATTCAAATGTGAAAATTCGGTGTAACAGAAACGTAGATCCAAGTGCCACTGAAAAAATCAGGACTGACACAAAATTTTCTAAATTAACGAATGTTGCAAATGATGCCACTTCTTAAAGCCTGAAAGGCCAATCAATCACCACCACAAAATATTCCTTCTTCAAAATTAAAAAGGTGCAACATACAGTGATCAAAATAATCATGGCAGAATTCATTACAGGCCTGGCTCCTGAGGAACTCTCCTGCAAGAGACTATGATATGTTGGTTTAAAGACAGATTCTGATTAAGAAATTGAGGATAATAATAATGCAAGGTGGGCCTTGGTGTAAAAAAAAAATGTTATTTCATTGTGACTTGGTGATTGTGGATTTGAATTGAAAAAAATAGCCTGCTTGCAAACACAGAGGTAAGGTTAGTACATCTAACCCCTCCCCATATCTCTCACAAATGCAGGAGCTCTGTACAATGGAATGCTGTGTTTTTTTTTTTCTTTTTTCTTCTTTTCTTTTTTCTCACAAGAGAAACAGAAAGTCCTCACCATTGCATTCCATGAATTTTTGAGCAGCACAATTTGAGTTTACATCACAAAGTGCAACCTAGCTGCAAGGATATATGTTCATAAAAGCTAGCACAATTTGCATGAGAAATCAAGATTAGCCAATACTGTAACTATATTTATGGCCAGCACATGAAACAGCAGGTTTTTTAAAATGCATTTCCAATGAGGTCCAAAGGAAAACCATCAAATAAGAGTTAAAATAGTGTTTTAATAAACAAAAAGTGCCAACCCTAATTATCAATTCAAAGAAAACAGCCTGCTACTAAGTCTTGAGGGCACAAACTACAGAAACCTCCACAAATAGGTAACCAGCAAGCATTGATTTTTCACATATTTAGCATATGCAAGAATGCATACCACTAGGCATCTCCATTTTGAACCAGGCCATCTAACAGGATCAAGGTCACTGATCCCAGTAATTATCCCCATATATCTGTAAATTATGCAAGAGACAAGAAAATTTTAAGCTTCTGTTGATGTAGTGCAGCTTCATTTAAGATGACAGAAGTGAAGCTTATCAAACCTTCTTTCTGTTGCATCTTCTGTTTCAAAATGAGTTCTGAACCTCATTCCAACTGAAAATGAAAGATCAAGGCTCTTCAAGAATTTATGTGAAGGTATTATGAACTCTGATGAGGTAGCCCTGCAAAATGCACATAAAGATTTTAGTGACCAGAATTGGAATGTCTTTTCTCTGTGTATGAGAGATATGAGGAACCAGCTGGACAACAGCCATCATGTGTAATCCCTCATGAGTACAAATTCAGAGTCTGGTTCTAGCAGTGAATCAATAACATTGCAATATCAGTTTACAACTGTGTGAAAACAATAAGTAAAAAGGACTTAAGTCTCTGTACTAGACATAAGCAAAGAATAGAAGGAAACATAACATGAACAAAAATGCGAGACCTAATATTTTAACTGACAGTTTTTTACTAGGAGGAGTATATAGAGTGGACTTAATAGATTTTGTTTTTCATGTGAGCTTCCCAGATCAAAATAAGTACCTTGGGTTATAGCAAATGTTGAAAATGCTCTTCTTAGAAATAGCATGGACTACATCCATAAGACTGCTTTGATTCAACTGCTCACCACTCAAAGCAGAAAAGTTAACACCACATTTACCTTGTGCTACCCTTCGGATTCCCAGTCTCAGTTCTCCATCCTCACCCCTGGCATGACATACTACATGAGAATCAGCAACAAGAGTGGTTAACTTCCTACAAGCAAGCATCTTAATACCTCAGAAAGAGCACAGCATCTCCAGAAACAAGTTTCTTCTTATTCACAAACGCACTCCATCCAGTAGTAAGCAAATGTCTTCGTGGCTGACCTGCTTAAATAAAAAATAGAGACTCAAACTGATGACATCAAAGAGCACAGTACACAGCCCCAATCAGCAATCTCTCCCATATTTTAGAGAGAGCCTAAATAAGCAAGGGTAAACATTTACATGCATACCCCTATATATATGTCGAAACCTCCACTCAAAGCCATGAAGATCCTTTGCTACAAGCTCCTGAGAAGGCCTGTGCTGAGTATAATCCTACAGCCAAAAACACCCCAAATAAGGTCTAATTAAAAGCCTAGGACAGATTGCAAATTATGTTTGCATGCACAAACTAAAGTATTTTTCCAGAGTAATTCACCAGGGAAGGAAAGCAGTCCTCAGCAGCTCGACGAGGGACAGAGAAGCCACCATGAGTACTAGTATCAGAAGCAGTGAGTGTCTTGCAAAACATATGGGGCGCTGTCAACTTCACAGCCACTTCAACATTCTCCTCTTCACCATTGTCCTTAATTCTTCCTTCCCTCCTCAACTTCCACCCAATGTGCTAAACAATAATTGTTTAAATCAAAATCAATTTCACATCAAAATTTCAGGCCAGCCGATGACGGACAATGTAGGTAAATTATACATAGCACTAACAAGTGGCAGCACAAAATTGAAAATCTCAAGGTCTATATTTAAGGGAAAAGGCTACTCTTTAAGTCTAGTATGTTAAAGGATTTTTTCTGCAAAGCAATCGCAAAATTTGCAATAACCAGGCTAAAGTATAAATTTTCCTTTTAGGTCTTCCTCAGAACTTAAAATTATTAACCGAAGTTTCAATTTACCACCTTGCATAACACGGACTAACAACGGAAACGAAATAATAGACAATAATTACCTCACTCTCAGGAACCAGGTAAATCTGAGCATAAACGTCATCGGTTGCTTCCTCTGCCTGCCAGAACCGTACAGAAATTTTCTATCACAATACAAATAGAACAAACCTGAAAACAGTACTACACTGGGAGGGCAAGAATACTGGGAAGTCGTAGAGGGAGGACAAAAAAAAAGGGGGGGGGGCATAGATGCATATATTCAAATCGTAAGGCACTTGTAATGATTTAGCCGATTTGGACATTGAAGATGCGAAATTGAAATCTAATCCCCTAGATTGAAAAAACAAACAAAGAAAAACAGAAGCAAAAGGAAAAATGCAAACACTTCAATAATTCACCCCCCACGAAACTTGCAGTAAGACAATATTAAACCACACACACATACACACACACAATGATAGTATTAAAACATACAAGGAGCTTGACATCCAGAACTCGGCAGAAGATGTGAGAAGGGAGATCGTAGGCAGAAAGCGACAAATCAGGGAGCTGCTCCAAGTGGCCCTGAGGGAAGTACACCACCACACTACCTCTCTTTGGCAAGGATATCAGTGGGCCCGCACAGGCATGCCAGAGCTCCGAAAACAGAGAACCAGAGCCTGAAGCACTTATGCTAGAAGCACTTAAAGCAGAAGCAGACGATGAGGAAGCAGAAGACAGAGATTGATCAGAAGTAGGTGTCATCTCATCCTCCTCAGTCGCGTTGAGATCTATCGTACTCATCATCTTCAGTCTACTAAGTACAAGCAACAGTGGAAAATTCAAATGATTTTAATAGACAATTTGCTTTTGCGAATAGGGGACTAGCGAGTTGGCGATAGAGAGCCAGAAGGAGAAGCCAAAAAGAAGGCTAGAGCTTGCATGACTGTAACTTGGGCATTGCCTTAATAAAAAGACACGGGAGACAATCACGAATATGTAAAAATAAAAAAGAAAAGAAGGTTTCCTTTCTCTGTTCTTCCTTATCCTCCTCTTTTTGCTCCCCAATGCATCAAGTTAAGGCCTTTTACTGTGGGTGTGTTCAAATGTGGATTAAAATCAGATGAGATTGATGGGGTTCCTTTCTTTTTCTTTCTTTCATTATTGTTTTCGCTGACGGCCTCCATTTCTTTCCTTTCTCGGTTGCCCCATCAACTGCACCAAAAAGAGAAAAAGAAAAAAGAGAAAAAGGAAAACAGAGTTGCAGAGCACCAGTGCCTGCTGCCATGCTGCAATGCCGAGACTGCCGGTATATGATGTGTGGCACAGAGAGAGAGAGAGAGAGAGAGCCAATAATAGTCTTATTTAATGAGGGGGCTGTGCAGGGTTTCTCGTAAGCGGCTCTTTGCCTTTTTTTGAGTCCTTTTTGTTTCCTAAAAACCCAAATTCAGTGCAATTATTAGTCACACCGTAACACATCCCAAAACAACCGACACCGATGATAACATAATCTCTCGGTAGGAAAATTGGAGCTTTCTGTACGGATCCCCCCGTATTTCCGGGGGATGTCTATTCTGTCCCTTTTGGACTTCCTAAATCTCCCACATGTCCCCCCTTCCTTGCCTGATATTTTGTTCTCATGTCTTTTTTTTTTTTTTTGGCTCTCTCTCTCTCTTAAAGATAAGTAATGCTGTCGGATATCAAATTAACAATGCTTCTTTCTTAGCCTTCTCCTCCTGAGTTCTAATTTCAGGTATTTATCTGCCAGCCATATTTGTTGCTTTCTCTTACCATGTTATGTGCAATTTTTCTTTGATTTCTTTCTTTTTTCTTATTTTTTTACATTTTTGGTGCATTTGTTATGTTGTATTTCAAAAATTTATCTCCACCGTCGCCTCCTCCTCTTTAGGTATCGGTGACTCAAACTGCTACCCCTGGGGTCTGAAATCTGTCAAAAGTCTCCAACTTTTTGTCTCTCGACCTTTATCATGCTTCCATTCCCTCTCTAGCTTTCATAACTCTCTACCTTCAATGCACTTTCCAAATCCTGCGTGACCCTTTCTCCCGACGCTAGTTCTGCCGTCACCCTATGCTCCCACGTCATCCACAAATCCTTAGCTGGGCTCAAACCTGCTCTCGCCAAGAGAAAAGCCTACGCATACGGAATAGGAGGCGGGCTCATCGTTGTTCTCGCTGCCATAGTGCAATTATAGTGCAAGAGTTCATCAAAATAGCATTGCAATCTTTCAATTTAAATTTCATATTCACATCAATTATGATTTCAATCTGTTTATAATGCTTGTTACCCGCCCTTTGTGGATTCTTACTTATGTTGTCTGAGAGCTTGAATGCTCTATTATATGTAAAACACAAAACCTAGACGTGGTTTGTTGTTAAGGACGCAAGAAGTAGCAATTTTTCTTGTTCAATTTGAAGAATTGAATATGGAGGCAACCCTTTCCTTTCCGGTGATCCTTACAAAATCTATATCTGTTTGCTAGATACAACATATATCTTGAATATTTACTCTTCGTAAAACCAGATAGAAGCAGGTAATTTTGGAAAAGCCTTAATAGCAAATGCCTTTTCCTTAATATTGTTGACAAATTGAAACTTTGGAAATGTAATAAATTAAGAGATATCACTTAAACTTTGGAAAGGACGTAAGAATTAGTAATAATCTCCGATTCTTCTTTTCTTTTAGGTCCATCATTCGGCCTTAAACCGTAATCCACGAAAATAAGTTAGAGGGAAAGGAAAAAAGAAAGTCATTAACTTTAATACGCTAGACATGTATTAATTTTTAATAAATTACACTTTAACTCGTATATTTTCAAATGTCATATATTTGAATTTATGAGTTTTTCATACTTTTCAATCAAATTCAACTTGATTTCCATTTTATACTTTTAGTTGACTTTATATGCATGACATTTAAGATCTTAATATGTTGCAATGAATATGAATTATAATTTTAAAGTATTAGATAAATTAGACTCCTTTAATTTATCATTAATTCTCTAATTAATCAATTTATATTTATAAATTAAGATTGACATCTAGTTACATATCAAAGTGATTTGACTAATCATTTCAATGTAGTATCTCAATGTAATTCAATTCTTTCATCATAATAATGTTCTAATTAAACATATTGTATGAAATTAATGTCAATTTTATATTATCTAACTTTATTGATTCTAAAATATTCATATGGTTATTGATTCTATGAATAAGATCATAACTTCTTATGAATCATTATTCTATCTTCCATAAGAATTTTTTAATTTAATACTTATTAGAAACAAATGAAACATTCGTTCATGATTACTTTATGGTAATGAATCCTTTATTGATTGCTCAATTATCTCTATATAATTCATAATATGTCCAACTTTATCCCTATAAACAATCATTGATTAAGACAACCTAGAAGTGAGATCAAAGTATATCAATTTTTATACAAGTTACCTTGGTGATCTTAAGTCTAATGATCATTTATACAATCGTCATATAAGAAATTCCCTAACATATAAGTAATTTCCATTTGGATATTCTTATAGTAGGTCAATTTAATAAACTTGTTTAACTAACATGCACTCACACATTTGTTTAAACATCTTCATACTTTAATTTATAAGATTAATTATTTTCTTCATAAGAAAGAAATATAACACATGTTAGTCTTAAAGTCTCATCAAATGACCAATCTTGATAACATATTGATTAGGAATATTTAGTAAAGATACTTTAATATGACAAGTATCTCACAATTATAATTTCATCATAATTACCTTTATAAAATATATTTCTTTTATGAACTCAATCTTTAAAATTTATTGATGACAATTTTATTATATAAGTAATACTAAATACAAAGAATGTCTTTAATTGTTATATTATATAAATGAAATATCAAATACATATTCATAATAATAACTATCATATTGGTTATTAAGCAATACATTAACAATCTCCAACATACATTATAGTCATTATCATAAATATCATATACCATATCCTTTAATGTGGTGATTGTGTTCTTATCATAACAAAGGCTTAGCATAAAGATGTACTAAATGCTTTTAAGTGGGATTCTAATTATCATTATATTATTTCATTCTATCATCCTTATGATGAGATGAAATCATTCAAGCATATAATTAGATCAATCATAAGACCAAGGTTCTCTATACAATGGCTTTAGTATAGGCATGATATACAATTATCAACTTAATAGTACATGAAACCTTACTAAGCTCAATAATAAACTTGTTGATCCAAAATTTTATTCATGTAAAGATATGGTCAAAAATAAAAATTTCCTCAAGTTAAAACCCTTCTAACTTACAATCTCATTATTTTAAATAATAAAATTTTAATTTTCTTTAATATAATAAAAGCTAATATCCAAATAACATTGAATTTTAAGTTCAATTTCTCCATAAAATATAAAATCATTCTTAATACTTTACAAGTATTTAAACATGTCTTTCATAAACCATTTAATAACCATCATTTAAATTAATTTTGTATTTACACATTAGATACATTTAGTCATATACATAATATTGCATACATGATAATCTTATCTATCATATCTTTCTCAACTATGTCTTAGGACATAAGTTCATTAAGAGAATTATATTATACAATACAAGTAAGTATCCCTCTATGGAGTCTTTTAATACCTATTTTAGCAATTTGCACTTAAATTAAAATAACCTAAAACAACTTTTTAGATTTATCTTTATCAACCTTAATCATTAGATCTTTTGATCCTTTTTAGAATATAAATTGTTTCTCCTTATCCCTTATGAAGAATATTCTTGAACTACCAAACTTTAATGGATTTAAATGGTAGTATAGACTTTTCTATTAGAAATATGTCATTCATATAGACTATTAGAAACGTAGTGTGCCCTACTAACCTTTTTATAAACACAAGATTCATCCATTCCTTTAATAAAATCATACTTTTGATCCTTTTATCAAAGTATATATTCAAATTTTGTAAAACATACATATTTATAATATGTTGCAATAGAAAACAAAATCTTTATGGACTTAAGTACAACTATAAGTGAAATGGTTTAATTAAAGTCAACTTTTTGGCTTTATTTGTAGCCTTTAATCACCAGCTTACCTTTATATGTCTATACATAACATTCATATTCATCTTTTTTTTAAAGACATATTCAAACCTAATATTTTTCCTTTATGTGTATCAACCAAAGTCTTTATTTAGTTGATGTATATTTAATCTCTTATAGATTTTATAGCTTTGAATCATTTATTAGAATCAATGTCACACATTGTTTCCTTTAACTAGAAGATTCATCTTAAATGAGTATATATCATCTCACTTTTAAGAGAAACTTATTTCTTTATATAGCACGATGTATCTTATTAGATATAAAGCTTCTTATGTTAATGAGTTTTCAATCTTACATCCAATATAAGAACCATTGATTTAAGCTCCATTTAAATGTCATATTATGGGTCTTGAACCTTTTCAAGTTCTACTTAGCTCCCACCACTTATTTAAAGAAGACATTTTACTCCTAGACATTTACTAGGCTTTAAAACAAACTCTTTTACTAAACTATCTAATAGAAATAATATTTATTAATTGATTATGAATATCTTATAAGTGAAACATTTATTTGATCTAGTTTAAAACTAAGTAGACAATAGATACTTTATATAAACATCATATTCCCAAATCTCAAGATATGAAAATTTGAGTCTCTTACCATTTTATATCTCATATAAAATTTTATCAATAGATTTGGATGAAACCTTTTAGAAAGTAAGTAAGAAATTCTATGACAAAATTCAAAAAAAAAAAAGGAAATTGAAATTATATGATTCTTTAAAACTAAACAATAACTAATATTATTCTTTACTTAGTTTTAAGAGAGTCCCTAGTGAGAGAATTTTATTCTCTCTAAGATAATCATCAAATTTGATAAAATTATTTTATATCTTAATCTAATCAAAATATACTTTTAAAAGTTTGTTTCTCAATTTCAATCTTGAATTCTTTGAACTTTTAAAAGGATTTAAATTTTATTTTACCAAATACATATGACTATATCTAACATGACTAATTATTGAAATATAAGAAACCACTTTTATTATAGATTATTTAGATTACATACTTGTCAATGTATCAGCCTTGTGTCCATACTTACCATAACTCCAGCAAATCCTTTAAACCTAGATTTACTTCTCTTATTAATTCTTGTCTTCTTTCTTTAGTAGCTAGTGTGACAACCTTTTCTCCATTTTTGACAATTTGTTTCATGTGGATAGGAGTTTTCACCACATCTTTCCTAATCCATTTTAACTTGGGTCGGTCTTGCTTCTCCATCATGTCATTATGCTTACTTTCAAGTATAAACACAATTTTCTTCTTTTCTTCTACCTTCTCACTCGGCTTCTTAATGTAGCCAAGTCCTTTCTTTCCCATAAAATTAAGTCTTTAATTACTTAGACACTTATCTAACTTTTTGGTAGCATCCTTTTTTATGATACTTGTTAATAATGACTTTCCTTTCATTTCCATAGTCTGCATAAAGCTTTCTTCATACTTCTTTAGCTCAGACTTGGCCTTATGAAGCTTAACTTGCAAAATGAACACCTCTTGCTCTTGTGCAATCACCTTAGCACCAAGATCTTTATATATTTTGCCTTACTTAACCTTAAGTATGATTAGCTCCTTAATCCTCTTTAAGTAATCCTTATCTTTTGCTTTAAACTCCTTTTCTTTTACCTGGAGATTAGATTAATCAACAACAGAATTTTCATATAGCTTCTTAAGATGATTTACCTTTTTTTTAGCTTGTTGTTTTCATAAACAAGCTCTTAACTCACTTAAAGATTCTTCGTCATCATCTACTTGAGCAACTAGCACATCCTTTACAACATCATCATCAAAATTATCATCAACTTATTCTTCAAAATCCTTTTTATCTAACTTGTTTAAATAATTTCTTCTTTTGGATTTAAAGAATTGCTTTTTCCCTTTAGCAATTGAATTTCCAACTTTAGGAGAGCTAGATTTCTTTGTTCTCTACCTTAGGGTAGGCTCATCATCATCATCATTGCTTACTTTTATTCTCTTTTGGCAATCTACGACAAAGTACTCTATATCACTACAGCTAAAGCATTTAAAGGGTAGTTTTTCCTTGTACTTTCCTTTTCCTTTCCTCATATTGTTGGTGATGTACGCTAAAACTTCATTTAGTTGAAGATTACCATCTTCTTCTCTAGAATTGATGTCAGATTCTTCTTCTTAGTCTTTAATCTTTAACTTCTTCATTGCCTTAAAGGCTAACTTTTTCTCCACCTTAGACTTCTTTTCTCTCTTTATTGGGGCTATTCTTATTTTATAAGTCACCAATATACTATGCAGGTCATCTGAGGGCAGCTTATTTAGATCTCTATCTTTTATGGAAGAGACTTTTGTGTTGTAAGCTTTTGACAAGGTTCTAAGTATTTTCTTTATCACAGTAGTATTGTGGATCTCTTCTATAGCCTTTAATGGAGCACACAATTTTGTTGACTTTTGTGAAGAATGCATCCATAGTCTCATCGTTCTGCATCTTTATGTCTTCGAATTTGTTCCTCTAGATTTGTAGCTTGGCTTCACTCACAATCTTCTCTCCTTCATAAATGTTCTTCATTTTGTCCCAGATTTGTTTGGCTATGTTGCACCTTATCACCTTGTTGAATTCTTTAGCTAATAGGAAGACATATAAGAAATTTATCGCAATTCCAATCACACTCCAAGTTCTTCTTATTAGTTGGCGTCATAGGATCACCTTTAGCAATAAAGATAAAGCCACTAATAGCAGACTTAAACACATCAAGACTAAGGGACATCAGATATGAAAGCATCTTATTTTTCCATAACAGATAGTTCTGTCCATTAAGTGTAGGAATGCTTTTGCTATTAATACTATTTATGTTATCCATAATCTCAAGTATTAGTAGAGATAAAAACATATACAATAATGCATAACTTCAATTCAAAGCAAAAAAAGTAGATTAATAGAGGAACCAAGTTTTGATACCACTTGATGAGGACCATTGTAGGTCTTATACTGAGAAAGGAAGTAAATTAGTGTGAGCTATCATTTTTTTATAAATTGATCCGAATTTAACATATGTGACTTGTTAGAGCCAATGATCCAATTTTTAATTTTCTCCTTTATGTGAGTGCGACTGTACAAATAAAAATTAATGCGTAAGTACCCAAGAACACACGACAATTTTTATGTGGTTTACTCACAATGTGTGAGCTACATCCATAGTGTGATAGGATCACTCTTAAATTACACAATCCACTCTTGTTATTAAGTGATACAGTTATGGTATGAAAGGATCACTCCTTAACCACTTATGGAAGGACTACTCCTTAATCACATACAACGATCTCCCGATCACTCTAAGGGTATTCCACCTTGTTTTTCAATAAATCTATCAAGAGTTTATAGAAAAACGTTTCATAGAGAATGATTACTTAATGTGTATAATCTATTAAAGTAGAATATAAATCTTTTCCTTCCTTTGTTGCCAATGTTGTCTCACCCACTGCTAGTGCTACTTCCATGCGATGCTAATGTTGTCCATATGCATTGTTGTTGTTGTCTATGTGCACTACTAATGCTGTCTGCATAGGCTACCTTTGTTGTTCATGTGCGCTACTCTTGCTGTCCTTGCATGGTGCTGTTGCTATTTGTGTGCGTTGCTAATGCTATCTGCACATATTATTGCTATTATCTACACATACTCCACATATACTACGGCTGCTTAATGTGCACGTTATTCCTACTATCTAAGCATGCTGCTCCTACTGTCAGTGTACATTACTACTTCTATTTGCATATGTTGCTGCTATTCGCATACGTTGTGGCTACTGTCTTCATGCACTGTTTTGGCTATTTGAACACACTGTTGCTATTTACTTGCATCACTGCTACTATAAACTCATGCTACTACTATCTGTTCACCCTATTGTTGCTATTAGCCCACACTACTACTATCTACTTGCCCTACTGCTATTATTTGGGCACACTGTAGCTATCTTCTCACCATTGCTACTCCATCTCCTACTAAACTCACAGGTTGTTGTTTCCTTTTTCTAATTTGTGTTTCTTGGTTGCTTTGTTGGTTTGTTGGTGCAGTTACTGTCTTGGTGGTGTTTGTTGGTGTGAGTATATCCTCCTAGACATGCTAATGGTGCAAAGAAGCCTCTTGGATGTGTTGTTGGTGTAAGGAAGCCTCTTGGATGTTTTACTGTTGCTAGGAAGCCTTCTGGACATATTGCTACTACTGGGAAGTCTCCTAGATGTATTGTTGCTATTGAGAAGTCTCCTGGATGTGTTGTTATTATTGGAAAGTCTCCTAGACGTGTTGTTGCTGCTGAGAAGTCTCATGGATGTGTTGTTATTGCTGGGAAGTTTCTTGGACGTGTTATTGCTGTTGGGAAGCCTCCTAGACATGCTATGCTACTAGGCAACCTCCTGGACATGCTGCTACTATTAGGAAGTCTCTTGGACATGCTACTGTTATTGGTATACCCTTTTAGACATGCAAGAACCTACTGTTAATACTAGTATACCCCCTTGAACCTGTAAGGACATTTACTGTTGTTGGTATGCCCTTCTGGATGTGTAAGGACGTGCTAATGGTTTATTAGAAAGCTTGTTAGATGTGTTAGTGTGGTGGTTGGCTATTGTTATCACCTTTATAAAGGCTTGTAGGTGCGATGGTTGTCTTGGTGAGGGTTTTTTGATGTAGGTGACTGGCTACTTTGCTCTCTTTCTTTCCTCTTTGGCTGGTTGCACCTCCCTTAGTGGTTGTCTTTACTTTGGCCGATCACTCTCTCTTTTGGTGGTTGCCTTTCTCATTGTCATTAACCCTCTCTTTGCCTTTAGGTTTATCATTCTTTCTCTTTTGGCTAGCTCTCTCAAAATTTTACAACACACACTTTTCTTGTAAGACACATAAGGGTATTTATAGAGCCTTGAGATTAAGGTTACAAGATCATCAACGATCATTGTTAATTCCCACATATTGCCTTATAATCAAAGGCCAGATTTGATTCCTAAAAGTTAGGGTCAATGGTCAATTTTGACTCCTAAAATTTAAGGTCACAATCAACATTGACTCCTCAACATCAGGGTTGACCTGTCATTACCAGTTTCTCTTAATAACTCACTATATCTCAACAGCATTCATAATATCAAATCAACATATATAATCGTATGAGATGGTATTGACAACAAATCCAACATTAGTCATCAAAGATAGGCTTAACAAAGGGTGGAATACTTTTGAAATGATCAGGAGATCATTTCATCTAATGATTAGAAGATCAAACCTTTGAGTGATCGGGGGATCATTGTAAATGGTCAAAGAGTGATCTTTCCACACCATAATTATATCCTTTGATAACAAGAGTGGATTATGTAATTTATGAGTGATTTTATCACATTATAGATGTAGCTTATACATTGTAGGTAAATCAAATAAAAATCTCTGTGTGTTCTTTGGTGCTTGAATTTGATTAATATTCGTACGACTGCTCTCACATAAAGAAGAAAGATAAACATTGGATCATTAATTCTAACAAGTCACAAAGGTTAATTTGAAAATATTTGTAAAAAATAAGCATCTCACATTGATTCACCCCTTCCCATTCTTAGTGTGAGACCTAAAAAAGACCTCATCAAGTGGTATTAGAGCTAGTTCCCTTTGTTGATCCATTTTTCTTGCTTTGATCTAAAGTTGTTTGTCGTTGCTGTGAATTTTTATCTTTATTGTTGATTGATATCATAGATAGGATGAATAAATAGTAAAGATATTCTTACTTTTAATGGGTTAAATTATTAGTTATAGAAGAATAAAATACTTCCATATCTAATAGCACTTGGTCTATATGTTGTTGAATATGTTGTTAATAGTTTCGTCCTTATTGTTAAAAGTGATGTGATGATGCATATTGATAAAAAGAATTTAGAGTGTGATGGAAAGGTGAGAAATGCCTTAAAGCCAAGAATTCACCAAAGTGATAGGGTGTAATATAGCCAAGCAAATCTAGGACAAATTGAAGAACATTTAAGAAAGAGACAAGGTTACGAGGAAGCCAAGTTACAAATTTGGAGGAACAGATTTGAAGACATAAAGATGCAGAATGATGAATTTGTGAATGCCTTCTTCACAAGAGTTAATAAAATTGTATGCTTCATTAAAGGTTATGGAGAAGAGATCAATAATGCTACTATGATAAGTAAAATACTTAGAACCTTACCGAAAAGTTACAATGCCAAAGTTTTCTCTATAAAAGATAGAGACTTGGATAGGTTGCTCTTAGATGATTTGCATAGCATATTGGTAGTTTATGAAATGAGAATAACCTTAATGAAGAAAGAAAAGAAGTTTAAAGTGGAGAAGGAATTGACCTTCAAGGCAATGAAGAACTTAAAGATTAAAGATCAAGAAGAAGAATCTGATAGTAGCTCTAAAGAAGAAGATAATGATACTTAACTAGATGAAGTCATGAACACATTACCAACAATTTGAAGAAAGGAAAAGGGAACTACAAGGAAAAATTACTCTTGAAGTGCTTTAGTTGTGGAGATATAGGGCATTTTGCCATCGATTGTCCAAAGAAAAGAGAAGTAAATAGTGATAATAATGATGAGCTAGTCTATAGAGGAGAACAAAGAAATCTAGTTATTCTAAAGTTAAAAATTCAAGTACTGAAAGGAAAAAGCAATTCTTTAGATCTAAAAGAAGAAATTATTTGAGTAAGTTGGATGAAAAAATTTTGAAGAAGAAGTTGATGATGATTTTAATAATGATGTTGCAGGGAACATGATGGTTGCTAAAGTAAATGATGTTCTAGAATCTTTAAGTGATGAGGAATCAACAGAAAAGGAAGAGGATAAGTTGGTTCAGCAACTTAAAAATGAATTGAGAACTTGTTTGCACAAATAGTAAGTTGGAAAAAAAGGTAAAGCACCTCAAAAAACTGTATGAAAATTGTGCTGTTGATGAATCTGATTTCTAGGTAAAAAAAAAAAAAGAGTTTGAAAGAAAAGAAAAGGAGTACTTAAAGAGAATTGAAGAGCTGATTGTACTTGAAGCAGAGTAAGGCAAGATACATGAAGGTCTTAGTGCTAAGGTGATTGCACAAGAGTAAGAGGTGTTCATTTTGCAAACTAAGCTCCACAAGGCTGAGTCCGAATTAAGGAAGCATAAAGAAAGCTTTATTCAAGCTATGGAAGTGATAGGAGAGTCGTCTTCAGTAAATGCCATCAAAGAGAATGCTACCAAAAAATTGGAGAAGTTTTTAAGCAAAAAAAGACCTTATTTTATGGGAAAGAATGGCCTTAGCTATATCAAAAAGCCAAATGAGAAGGTAACAGAGAAGAAGAAAATTGTGTTTGTACCTAAAAGCAAGCACAATGACCTTATGGAGAAGAGAAACCAACTTAAGATAAAATGGGTTAAGAAAGATATGGTGAAAATTCTTATTGAAAGGAGACAGGTTATCAAAGATGGAAAGGAGGTTACCATAACAGTTACTAAAGATGGGAGACATAAACTTAATGAAAAAAGAAAATCCAGATTTAAAGATTTTATTAGAGTTATGGTAAGTATAGGCACAACACTAATGTGAGTTAGAGCAATGGGCCTATAATGAAGAGGAATATGAGGCAAGAGTCTCAGGGGAGACTCTATTAAGAAAGAAGATAGTTTTAGGTGAAAAGAAGTCATATTCCACTAAGAAATAAATTTAATGCTATGAATGTCGTTAAAATGTAAAGAGGTCATTGGTCAAAACTGATGATGGTAGGTCAATCCTGAAGTTGATGAGTCAATATTGACCATTGACCCCTAAATTTTAAGAATCAAATTTGGTCATTGATTGGAGAGCAACCTTTGGGAATCAATGCTAGCTGTTGATGAGTATCAACATTAATTTCAAGGCTTTATAAATAACGTTATCCACCTTGTAAGACAAGTATGTATGTTGCAAAATTTTAAGAGAGAATAGCAAACCTAAAGGCAACCATAAAGAGATATGAATGGTAAAGAGAAAGGCAGCCACCTAAGAAAGAGTGACTAGCTAGGGCAAAGAAGGAAACCACTAAGAAGAGAGCAGTTAGCCAAGGAAGGTGTAACAATAACCAGACAAAAGAGTTATAGCTAAAGAGACGTGCAATTGACCAAAAGAGGTGTAGCACCAAAGAGAGGTACAACCAGCCAAGAGACTTGCAACTAAGGAAAGGTGTAGCTGGTTAAAAGAGGTACAGTACGAAGGAGAGAAAAACATGTATCAATCATACCAAGGAGAGAAGACATGCAACAGCCTTACTAAAACAAAGGAGAAGATGTGCAACAGCCACACCAAACTAGAGGAGATGGCATACAACAACCACACCAAACCAAAAAAAAAAAATAAGGTATGCAGCAGCTACACCAAAGAAAGAAGAACACAGTAATTAGCGAAACTAAAGGGAGGCCTTACACCAGCCACCCAAGAAATCTTGCAATTGCAATAAAGATACTAGTAACCTATAGCAAGCAACACTAGCAACACTTCCTGCACAACACCAGTAGTAATCTACAACACTAGTAGCAGCCCGCAACACCAAGTACAACTAGCAACATTAGCAGTAGCTTGCAACACCATCAACAACCCACAACACCATCAGTAAGTAATAGTAGTAATACTAGCAAGTGTAACAGTAAGCATAACTAATAGCAATAATTGCAGCACCAATAGTAAGCAATAGCTGCAAAGGCAAGCAACAAACCAAGGAGAAACCAGCAAGTAGCAAACCAAAGAGAAACCAATAACTAGTAGGCACGATCGATAGCAACACATCAGTAGATTGCAACGGCAACAATAATAACTACTATAGGCACAACTAGCAAAGGTAACAAGTGTAGACACAACTAGCACATGCAGCAAGTGCAAGTACAACCAATAAAGGTAGCAAGTGTAGGCATAACCAACAAAGGCAATGGGTGAGATAATGGAGGAAAAGAACTTGCCAAGACAATAGAGGAAGCAGCATCGGTAGCAAAGGAGAGATCCTACTAAGGCAACAGGTGAGGCAACACCGACAGCAGAGGGAGAGAACCTGTAATGGAGATAATTGGCAGTAGAGAAAACTAGTAGGGGGAGAAAACCTATAGTAGAGATAACCTTCAAAAAAGAGACTGACAAAGTCTGAGCAAAGACTAGTAGTGAAGAAGGAAAAGATCCACATTTTGCATTTGTAGCTTGTGGATATTGAGCGATCTTTCTTAGGAAAGTGTTAATTACAAATCTTTTAATAAACTTATTAAAAAGGGGTAAGATACTCTTGAAGTGATCAGGAGATTAGTCCATTGAGTGATTAGGAGATCATTTCATCTAGTGATTAGGAGATCAAACCTTTAAATGATCGAGAAATCAAATCTTTGAGTGATCGGGAGATTATTGTAAATGGTTAAGAAGTGATCATTCCACACCATAACTATATCCCTTGATAACAAGAGTGGATTATGTGATTTAAGAGTGATCTTATCACATTGTGGATGTAGTTCACATATTGTGGGTGAACCACGTAAAAACTTCTTTGTGTTCTCTAATGCTTGCATTTGATTAATATCTGTATAGTCGTTCTCACATAATGAAAAATGATAAAATATTGGATATTGATTTTCACAAGTCATAGAGGTTAATCTAGAAAGATTTGTAAAAAGCAAGCATCTAACACTAATTTACCCTCTCCCTCTCTTAGTGTAAGACCTAAGAAGGTCTTCATCAAAAGTCCACCTAATTACCTAGTTAGACCATTAATTAAATTTTCATAGATTTTAATATTCTTGCCTATAATTTCTTTGATAGCATCAAGATTATCATTGTTTTAATATACTATTCTCTACTAAGTGACTAATATAATGACATTGCTAAACAAGTCAATAAGGTTAAAAAGAACCTTGCTATTAAATCAATTGCATGTATTATGTACACCTATAACCTAAACAAATAATTAGGAATTATGATAGGTCATAAGTTTATTTGATTGTTTTGTGGTTTATATACACATTGAAGTTAAACAAATAATTAAATTATGAACATGTTAGAAATCCATTAATTAAAAAGCAAAGTATAATAATACTATATTGGGAGCATCTCATAAATTCAAAGAAGGCTTATTAAGGAATTATAGGTATAAGGCATAGGAAATGAAAGTGAACAAGAAACCAAAATAGTAAATAAGGCTTAAATACCTTCATACTTAGGGATGCATGATTTACAAATTTTCAAGACTCTTTACTTAGTACTATGAAATCCAATCTTTGTAATGGTCCTATTTCATTTGCATGTTATTTAAATCTCACAATTTCATTACATAATAAAAATATTTTATAAAATTTAGTTTTACAAATTAAAACTTACAATTATAAAATGTTGGAAGGATTAATTCCAGTTGTGTTATAAAGCCATGATTTTTACATTTGCATCTAAACATTGATTTCAATCCAAGAAAAGAGAAACCCTTTTACTTCAAACTAATCTTACAAAATCCCATTATGTAGTTCCAAAAGTCATATAGTGGAAAGATGTTCCCTTCACAGAAGAATGGATCCTAAAAGGAATAGGCCCACCTTAACTTGAACCTTTAACGAAATCAAACACAAACTCTTTAAAGTATAACAACATCCAGATAAAAAAGTTATTCTCACTTTTAACTGAAATTTTGCCTTTTCACAATTCTCTGAAATAGCCTCTATATCATCCACCATTGACTTAAAATCCCCTTTCTAAATACCTTCCATTATAAATTTATCCTTTAAAGAAAAAACTCCATCTATACAACCAATATTTTTAACTTTTAACCTACCCAACTTATCTTAACAAACAATATACTATTATACAAATATCCCTCATCTAATTTATTTTAACCAATCACCTTTTGCTTCTCTAACCTCTTCCATTAAAACGTTTCAAATGAACTTCATGTTTTGGAAAGATATTTTAACGTTGATAGAAAATATATGCATGATGATTTTTATGTAGGTTATAATAAAGAAAAAAGAGTGGTTATTCAAAAATTTTGTAGATATTTAAAGTCAAATTCAAACCCAATTTTATAATTTAGTTTTCCAAAACAATGTGCACATTTTATTTTTTGATTAGTTTGAAATACATCCTTTACAAAATAATATTTCATAACCTTTTCAAAAATTAATAAATCATATTCTTTCAAGGAATAAAGTTAAGGAATGGATTACTGTTGATGACAAAATAATTAAAGTAGAACATCCTCCTTTGAGACAATTAAAACTTAAACATTAACAAGCTATTGTTAATTTGACTTCTTATAAAATTTCTCAAAAGAAATGATGATTAAAAAAAGCTTTCAAAAATGATCATTCACAAAATAATTTTACAAATGCTCATTTATATACCCTAGGAACACAGTTATCTAGGGTGAAAAAATAACTTTAAAAAATTGAGGTTAGGATCATTACCCCTATCAAAACTGTCTAAAATAGTTATTCCAACTATTAAAAGTCCTATTTTTAAATCATTTTAAATAACTAGACCCATTTAAATAACTAAAACTTAGAATAGTGAGTTTATCCAAAATTTGAAAGACCAAGCCTACCTTATAGAACTATCCACATCCAAAATTATAAGTATTTTAGTCTAGTTCTCTTAAGATAGTACTTAAGAATAGGAAACCCCTAAAATAAACAAGATAGCTTAGCCCAAACCTATTTCTAGCTTTACTACTCTTTACTTAGATATTCAAAACAAACTCAACATCCTAGTCTAATACAAATTTAATATCATTTCCATTTATGAATGAAACTTGGATGACATGTCTAAATACAATATTTTAGGCCTAATTAGCAAATAACCATTGTTGCTGATGCCTATAAAAGATAAAACCAAAATTTTGTCAAAATTGTAGTAGAATACCTTATTAGTGGGTTTTTAGGCTAACCTTAAAGGCTGGTGGGAGTATTGTCTCACAAAAACCCAAAAACTAGAAATTCTCCAAGTCATTAAAACCTCTGAAGAACAAGTCCTTATCCTTGACTCGTTAGGAAATACTATTAAGGATATTATAGCTTGTCTCATTCTTACTATATTTTTACATTTTATTGATGATCCAATTTATTTAAGAGATAAAAATGCTAAGTTACTATTAAATCTCTATTGCAAAAAACTCTGTGATTTTCAAGATTACAAAACCACCTTTTTAATTAGAATAATGTTTAGAGAAGATTTTAAACAATCTTTTTAGAAAGAAAATTTTTTAGAAAGATTCCTAACTCTCTTGGGGGAAAGAGTTTATAACATTATCAAAACAATTTTTAGAAACCCCATTCCATATGATTAATTAAGCTATGGTCAATTGATTAGTTTTACTCAAAAGAAGGTTTTAAAATCTATCAATATTTAAAGTTTCAAAAATATCTCAAATTTGAATTTAAATAGTGTCGTTATGAAATTGGAATTTTTTTTGTCAACAATTTGATTTTGGTTTGCCAAAGTTGAAATTAGATTCCAAACCCAAGCCTACATGTTTTCGAAAGGTCAAAAGGTTTTCCAAGCTAACTAAACCATTCTATCAAAAGCCTAAAAGATTTCAAAAGAATCCATTTATTTCAAAACCTTCTTCCTTAAAACCCAAAATATAATTCAAAGATGTTATTTGTTACCGATGTGGTAAAAAGGGATATATTTCAAAATATTGTAAAATAAATAAAAGGCTTCAAGAAATACAATTTGAAGAAGAAAGTTTTTCAAAACTTTCTCTTCTTCTTTAAGATTTTAATTCTGATTCTGAGAATACTTTTTCATTTTTCTTTAATAATAATTCTTTACAACTTGATGAAATCCAAAATATTTCTTTTGATAGTTAATCAAATTCAAAACATCTTTGTGTCCTTAGTAGAGATTAAGAAGTACTCTTAAATACCATTAAGCACATCTAGGACCCAAACTTATGAAAAAAAATACATAGATAAGCTCTTAAAAATCTTTAAGACATCAAAACCAATCTCCACAAATACCCATTTAATCTTTAAGCTTGCATATGACCTCACCTCAATTCTTTCAAAATAAAGTGTCAAAAGAGCTACACCAACCATCCAAGACTTTTAATGAAAAAAATCAAAACCCTTAAAGTAAAACTTAGGGAGCATAGGACATAATAATAGACTAACCATGAAACTTATTGTTGTTCCCACAGCCTTGTATGGGTTATAATTGTTGTCAACCAGATTTAACTGTGCAAGTAAAAGTGACTCATAACCTTGTACAGGATAAGACTAACATGTCAAATAACCTCGTAAAGTGATCTTCTTGGAGTAAACTTATAGAGGGAGTGAGTAAACTTATAGAGAGAGTGTAGCATTGCTTCAGTCTTAGTGTCACAGTGTGACAAGGTGGTAACTATTTATGGGTAATTCTGGTCGTTTATTCAAGCAGTCAAGGGATGAAATTTCAGTAGAAAGAAAAGAGAAAGAAAAATAAATTAAGGAGGATAATGTTGAATTTGGAATGGAACAGTAATATGAAGCCATATGGAAGGGTAAGAAAAGAAATTTACCACAACTACAGTAAGCTCTACTAAGGCTTTCATAGAAGCGAGTATATAAACTAAGACTTATCTCTTGTGGGGTAGTCACTACACGATAGTGAAACACATAAGAGCAGACTAGAAAAAGAGGACATAAGACCTAGAAAAGGTGAGATGTTAAAATAGACCAGAACTAGAAACATGAGACTAGGTAAAACGTGAGACCAGGGCATGAGATGTGAGACCAGGTGAGGTGTGAGACCAGGTGAGACATGAGACCAGGTGAGGCATAAGACCAAAATCGGTGACACCAGAACACACCGAAAGACCAGAATTGGTGAGACCAGAAAAGGGTGAAATGCATGAGACCAAAAACGAGTGTGACCAAAAAAGGTTGAAATGCGTAAGACGAAAGAAGACGTTAGACCAAAAATGGGTGAGACCAGAAAAGGGTGAAACGCGCGAGAGTAGAATCGGTGAGACGTAAGACCAAAAGTGTTGAAATGTGAGACTAGAAACTGTGAGACGTGAGACCTAGAGATGACGTGACAATAAGACCAAAAAAGAGTGAGACCATGAGATAGTAAGACGGTGAGACTAGAAGTTATGTGAGACAACTTAGAGAAAAAATTTGATGAAGCATTTGAAAGAACTCAACAAATTTTTAGATTTCTTTAGGAGAGGTTAAAGAGTGTTTTGGTGATCTTCCAAGCAATAGTGAAGTAGCCTATTCAAATTAAACAGAGGCAAGACAAGAGAAAATTAGGGTAGACAGTAAGTGACACTTTTTGTATTGTGATTCCTTTGTATTTATAATAGTGAAGAGAGTAGAAGATTAAGACATCCATTGTAATCATAAGGGATACCACACTAATATTCTCAAGAATAGTGGATTGTCTCAGTAGAGGAAGAATCTCTATCACTATGGAGTACGTCACATTAACGGAACCACGTAAATATTTTGTGTCATTACTTTGAATTTACAATTTGTGTTTTGAATTGAGTTGTGAATGTAGTTAAAGAATCATCAAACCTTTAACCTAAAAGAAGACCTAATTAAGAACAACCAATCTGTGTAATAGGCGAGGTGTCTGAAGGGTAACTTTGGATATTATTGTGACTAGTAGGTGACAATAGATCTACCTTAGTTGAATTTGAGAAAGAGTTCATTTCTGAAAATAGTTTGAAGTTCACCTACCAATTAAAAGGCAGTAATACTAATTCATCCCATTCTCAGTATTACAAACTAGTAGATCCTAAGGTAAAATTGGGAACTTTAATTGGTATCAGAACACAGGTTCACCAATTTAAAGCTTAACAGCTTAGTGTACTAGTTTGAAGGGTTTTAAAAGTTTTAACTTGTTTAGCATACTGAGAAATGGATGTGAGTACCAACGTCAGTACTTACAGCAAAAAGGTTCCAATCTTCAACGGAACCAATTACCATATGTGAAGAGTAAGAATGCAGATGAGATTTGCAACCATGGGCATAAACATGGTGAAATCTGTAAATGAGGGTTTTGAGTCTCCCAAAGAAGGTAAAGATCCAACCCCAGAGGAATTAAGGCAATTTGAGATCAATGGGAAGGCCTAAAATGTCATCATTTCAGCATTGACAGATGTTGAATATGCTAAAATTGAATATGCAAATCTGCTAAGGAGATATGAGACAGATTGTAGAAGGTTTATGAAGGTGATGGCAGAATAAAAAAGGCAAAGCTTCAAGTTTTCAAGGAGAGATATGAATCCCTCAAAATGAAGAAAAATGAGACAGTCCAAGAGTTATTCACTAGGATTATTGATGCTGTAAATGACCTTAAAAGTCATGGGAAAAATAAGAAAGACTCATCTATTGTGAAGAAAATTTTGAGAATTCTGCTTGAGAGGTTTTCCTCAAAGGTGGTAGCCATAAAGGATAGTAGAAATCTCAATTCTATGTCTCTGTACGATCTCTAGTGCAATGCCATTGCACTAGAGATAAGAATAAAGTCAACTAAAAGCTCCTCAACATCAAAGCTATCAAAGGAGGTAGCTTTCAAAGCTATGAGAAACTTGAAGATAAGAGAAGAGGAAGAATCATCCAGTGAGGATGATGATGATAAAGAAGAAACTGAAGGTGAAGTGTTGGCTTACTTCACAAGGAAATTCAAAAAGGAGTCTAAGAAGGGAAAAGAACAGTTGTCCTTGAGATGTTATTGTTGTGGGCAAACTAGACACCTTGCTTCTCATTGCAAAGTGAAACTTGATGATAAAGATGAGGATGGTGATGATGAGCAGAATTCAAAATGGAGAAGACCATCTTTCAAGTTAAGAAAGTCTAGCAAAAAGATTGCCAACCCACAGAAAAAGAAGAGAGGCTCATTCAAGAGTTATGTGAACCAGAAAAAAAAAGCCGATGAAAAAAAAGATATAGACTTATTAGATGAGCATACCTTTATGGCATCAACTCAATGTGGTAGTTCAACCTTTGAAGAGGAAAAGGGAGATTGATGAAGAAGAACCAGATCTTGAAGTTGAGTTAGAAGTAGCTTCAAAGGAGATAATCAGAAGGGATAGAACCATAATAAGGTTAGAGGAACATATAAAACAAGTTGAAGCAAAGATTGAGGAAGTAGAAAGTCAGAAAGATGAAATAAGGGTTGAATATATTGAATATATTGACTTGAAGAGAATATTTGAATAACAGATTAAAATATGTGAAGACCTTATAATGGAACTTGCCTCAAGGACTTTAAGAATTGAAGAAATAGAGATAGAGTTACTGAGACTCTAGTAACAACTCAAAAAGAGTGAAGAGAACTTGCAAATGCTTGAAGTGGTAGGAGAAACAAGCTCTACAAGAGAAAAGAAGAATGAAGAAAAAGTGCAGCAATTTGATGTTGCACTGCCTAAAAAGAATGAGACTTTGCCACAAAAGTTGAAAGAGAAGGTTGTGACTTAGGAGAAGATAACTAAAGAAGAGAAGACAATTATCAAACTAAAGCCAGGGCCAAAAAGGATGTATATGGTTAAAGAGCAGCAGCCAGGAACAGTAAAGGTTGAAAATAAAAAAGATTTGAAGAAGAAAAGAAAGTCAGCCAACCAAGGGCAATGGCTGAACAGAAGAAGGAGAAGAAGGTGACTAAAATGAAAGCCACACAAGCAAAAAAGCCAGCAACTGTGCCCACACAGCAAGTAATAAACAATAGGAAACAAGCTGTGATTAGACCCAAAAAGAGGTAGTTTCAAGGTTACTGTCTTTATTGTCAAGTTTGGGGTCATAAGGCAAGTAAATGTTGGTAGAGAAGGCTAGTATATGTCTCCAACTTGAGAAGATCCGATGCTGCATATAGGGGGAGACAATACAAAATTCAGAGGAGAACACCTGTCATGAGTTCTTGCACATACTGTAAAAAGTAAGGATGCATTGACAAGGTTTGTTGGTGGTTTCAAAGAAAAAGTTTGTTATATTGGCAAACTTGGAACAGTGTGAAAGGTGTGAGCAGGATGATTATAATGCCAAGAGATGCATAACACTTCTCCCTAAATAAGAAAAGGCACTCAATAGCATAGTAAAACCAACTAGTACAGTCAAAGTTGAGAAAAAGGAGAAAGTTATCTTTGAGCCATTTTAAAAGAAGGAATATAAAGCTAAAAAGGAGGAGGCTAATATAGCTGAAATTGCATTAAAGGCTAACTACAAGGATAAATAGTGGATCCTTGATAGTGGATGCACTTCACATATGATAAGAGACAAGAGTAAATTATCAAAGCTGAACACGTTAAGAAAAGGTAGAGTTAAGTTTGGCAATGATGATTCATTCAACATCAGTGGTCAAGTGTCAATAAATATTGGAAAAGAAAAGCTGAAAAATGTTCTGCACGTTGAAGGATTCATATATAATCTAGCATCTATCAACCAACTATACAATGAAGACCATAAAGTGATATTCACAAAAATAAGTTGCCAAGTAAAGAGTAAGGAAGGCAATACTATTACAGCTAGGAAGAGACCAGTTGAAAATTTATATGTGATTGATGAGGATAAGTCAAATAGCTATTTACTTACAAAAGAAGAAGAAAATCAACTCTGGCATAGAAGGCTGGGACACTTAACACTGAAGAACATAAGGAAGCTGACCACTACTCATGCAATCAAAGACATTCCAAACCTCAAGAGAGAGGGGGAATATGTCTGCTCAGCATGCTCTAAAGGAAAACAAGTCAGAAAGCAGTATAAGACCAAATAGTTCAGTTCTAAAGTAGTGCTTGACATTGTATATACTGATTTGTGTAGGCCTATGAGAACAAAAGGGTTAAATGGTAAGAGGTAATTTATTTTGTTTGTTGATAATTATTTCAGAAGGACCTGTATCATGTACCTCAAATACAAGTCAGAAGTTTTGAAATGCTTTAAGAGATACATAAGATTGGCTGAAAATGAAAGTGGAAATAAGATCAAAGTATTGAGGTCAGATCAAGACATTAAATTCATAAATGAAGCTTTTAAAGATTACCTTGAGAAGCATGGAATTCACCATCAAATGACAGCAGCAAGAACACTTTAACAGAATATGGTGGTAGAGAGGAAAAATAGAGCTATGGTTGAAATGGCAAGAACTCTACTGCTGGAATCCAAGCTTAACATAAGAGTTTGGATAAAAGCAACATTTACAATCGTGCACCTACTGAACAGAGTCTTACTAAAGCCTAATACTGATAAGACTCCATATGAGCTATGGAGTGGGAAGAAGACAATAGCCAAGTATCTCAAAATCTTTAGCAGCCCATGTTTTGTGAGAAACAAGGAACAAAGCTTGGAAAATTCCATACTAGGTCAGATAAAGGTATCTTTGTGGGATACTCAACAAAGACAAAAGATTATAGAGTTTTTCTACATAAACTAGGAAAAGTGGTCATGTCTAGTGATGTGAGAATAGATGAAAACTGGAAAACAATGCATAATGGAGAAGCTGAGGACAGTGAAGAAGATGACTTCAAAATAGATGAAGAATCAGGCCAACATGAAGAAAAGGGAAAAGAAGTAAGTTTAGACTCAAAGAAGAGTGAATCTGAAGATAAAGAAAGAGATTCTCTTACAACTAAGACTATGCAAGAGAGAAAGACAAAAAAAACGTAGACCAGTACTCATCAAGGAAATTAGATCATAAGTGACCTATCAGCAAGAATTACAACAAGAAGAATGAAACATGGGAGCTGGTTCTAAGACCCACTAACAAGAATGTCATAGGAACAAAATGAGTGTTTAGAAATAAACATAATAAAGATGGCAAGGTGGTGAGAAATAAGGCTAGGCTGGTTTGCAAAGACTACACTCAAATAGAAGGAGTAGATGTTAATGAAACTTTTGCACCAGTGGCAAGGTTGAAAACTATCATAATGTTCTTAGCTTTGGCAGCACATAAGAGGTATAAAGTTTACCAAATGGATGTGAAATTAACCTTTCTGAATGGGCTCCTGAAAAAAGAAGTGTATATTAAATAACCTTATAGAGTACAAATTAGTGAGGATAAGACACACGTGTGCAAGTTGAAAAAAACCATGTATGACCTTAAACAAGCCCCAAAAGCATGGTATAGCAGGTTAGATGTATATTTGAGAATGTTGAACTTTAGAAGAGGAATAGTTGATAATAAATTATATGTGTTCAACTCAGAAAAAGGCTAGCTGATAACCATAGTATATGTAGATGACATCATATTTGGAGGGGATCACTCTAAGCTATGCCAAGAATTTGCACAGAAGATGAGTGAGGAATTTGAGATGCCATTGATTGGAGAAATGACTTACTTTCTTGGATTACAGATAAAATAGTGTGAAGAAGGTATTTTTATTTCTTAAACAAAATATGCCAAAAAGATGTTGAAAAAGTTTGGCATGGAAAATAACAGACCTGTCAGTACCCCTATGACAATAAGTTGCAAGTTAACAAAAGATCAAGAAGGAAGGAGTATAAGCCCTCTTTCAACTTCTATGGCAAAGTCTCATTATCTTTAAGCAACGCAGCCTCAGATTGCAGTTTCTCTTCAGTCTTCTTTTCTCTTATAGAGCTTGTTTCTCCTATCATTTCAACCTTCTGTAAGTTCTCTTTACTCTTTTTGAGTTATTGCTAAAGTCTCAATAACTCTATCTCCATTTCTTCAATTGTTAAAGTCCTTGAGCCAAATTCTATTGTAAGGTCTTCACATATTTTGCTATGTTCTTCAAATCTTCTCTTCAAGTCAAGATGTTCAACCCTTATTTCATCTTTTTGAGTTTCTTCTTTCTCAAACTTTGCTTCAACTTATTTTATATGAGCCTCCAACCTTCTTATGGTTCTGCCCTTCCTGATTATCTCCTTTGAAGCTACTTCTAACTCAACTTTAATATCTAGTTCTTCTTCATCAACCTCCTATTCCTTTTCAAAGGTTGAATTACCACCTTGAGATGACGCCATAAAGGCTTGCTCATCTGATGAGTCTACATCTTCCTCCCCATCAGCTTCTTTTGTCTGGCTCACATAACTCTTAAATAAGCTTCCTTTCTTCTTCTGTGGGTTGGCAGTCTTCTTGCTGGACTTATTTGATTTGGAGGATGGTCTTCTCTATTTTGAATTCTACTCATCATCACCATCCTTATCTTCATCATCAAGTTTGACTTTGCACTTAAAAGCAAAGTGTTCAGTCCCACAATGATAACATCTCAATGACAACTGTCTTTTTCCCTTCTTAGACCCTTTTTTGAATTTCCTTATGAAATAAGCCAACACTTCACCTTCACTTTCTTCCTTATCATCATCATCATCCTCACTGGATGATTCTTCCTCTTCTTTTATCTTTAAGTGTCTCATAGCTTTGAAAGTTGCCTCCTTTGATAGCTTTGATGTTGAGGAGCTTTCAATTAACTTTATTCTAATCTCATAGGCAATAAGATTGTATTGGAGATCATGCAGAGACATAGAATTAAGATCTCTACTCTCCTCTATGGCTGCCACCTTTGAGGGAAATCTCTCAAGCAGAATTCTTAGAATTTTCTTTATAATAGACTCCTTCTTATTCTTCCTATGACTTCTAAGATCTTTTACAGCATCAATAGCCCTGGTGAAGAACTCTTAGACTGTCTCATTTTTCTGTATTATGAGAGATTCATATCTCTCCTTAAAAACTTAAAGCTTGGTCTTCTTTATTTTGCCATCACCTTCATAGACCTTCTGCAATCTGTCTCATATCTCCTTAGCAAATTTGCAGTCCATAACTTTAACATATTCAACATCTGTCAATACTAAAATGATGACATTTAAGGCCTTCCCATTTATCTCAAACTACCTTAATTCCTCTGGGGTTGGATCTTTATCTTCTTTTAGGGGCACAAAATCCTCTTGTACAGATTTCACCACGTCCATGCCCATGGTTACAAATACCACCTGCATTCTCACTCTCCATATATGTTAATTGGTTCCATTGAAGATTGAAACCTTCATGTTGTAAGTAGCATTGGTGCTAGTATTGGCATCTATTTCTCAGTATACTGAACAAGTTAAAACTTTTAAAACTCTTTAAACCAGTACACCAAACTGTTAAGCTTCACACTAGTGAACTAAGCTCTGATACCAATTGAAGCTCTCAACTTCATAATAGGATCTACTAGTCTGTGATACTAAGAGGGGGAGTGAATTAGTATCACACCCTTAAAAAATTCTGATAATTTAAGCCAAAGTATTCTACTTCTTTAATAATTTAGCTTTTGACAACATGTAGGTGGGTGAACAAATTTAACTCTTCTTAGGAATGAACTCTTTCTCTGATTCAAATAAGGTAGATCTATTGTTACCTACTAATCACAATAGTCCCTAAAGTTACCTTTCAAACACCTTGCCTATTAAATGGATTGGTTGTTCTTGATTAGGTATTTTTTTAGGTTATAGGTTTAATGATTCTTTAGCTATTTTCACAACTTAATTCAAAACACATAATGTAAATTCAAAGTAAGGACACAAGAGATTTACGTGGCTCCCACAATGTGACGTACTCCACAGTGGTAGAGTTTCTTCGTCTACTGAGACAATTCATTATTCTTGAGAATACCAGTGTGGTATTCCCTATGATTGCAATGTAGTTACAATGGATATCTTAATCTTTTGCTCCTTTCATTATTGCAAATACAAAGCAAACATAATATAAAGAGTGTCACCTGCTATGTCTACCCTTCTTTTAACTTGTCTTGCCTCTATTTGATTTGAATAGGTTGCTTCATTATCGCTTGGAAGATCATCAGAATACTCTCTAACATCTCTTAAAGAAATCTAGAAATTTTTTTTTTTTGTAACTTTACCGAGTGTTTTTCCCTCTTACTTGTCTCACCCAACTCCTGGTCTCACCGTCTTACGACCTCACCCGTCTCACTGTCTCACCATCTCACGGGCTCCCCCATTTCCTAGTCTCACAGTCTCACCATCTCATGATCTCACTCTTTTCTAGTCTTATTGTCACACCATCTCCAGGTCTCATGTCTCACCGTTTCCAGGTTTCACGTCTCACCATTTTTAGTCTCACGTTTCACCATCTCATCGTCTTACCATCTCACCATCTCACTCTTTTCTAGTCTTATCATCACACTGTCTCTAGGTCTCACGTCTCACCATTTCTGGTCTCATGTTTCACTGTTTCTGGTCTCACGTTCACCGTTTTTTGTCTCACGTCTCACTGTTTTCGGCCTCACATCTTACCGTTTCTAGTCTTACGTCTCACTGATTCCGGTCCCATGTCTCACTAATTCTAGTCTCCATCTCACCGTTTCTAGTCTCACGTCTCGCCAATTTTGTTCTCACATCTCACCGTTTCTGGTCTCATGTCTCCTCTGGTCTCACCCATTTCACCCTTTTCTGGTCTCACCATCTCCTGTCTTTTGGTGTTTTTTTTCTTTTTTTAAAGAGATATATCTTGGTTTATATACTGCCTTCTATGAAAACCCTAGTAAGGTTTACTATATCTGCAATGGACTTCCTTTCTTGCTCCTCTATGTAGCTTCATGCTACTGTTCCATTCAAGATTCAATATTATCTCCTTCTTAATTTATTTTTCTTGCTCATTTCTTTCTACTAAAGTCTCATCCTTTGAAAGCTTGAATGAACAACCAGGATTGTTTATGAACAGTTAAAAATTATACAGAATAACTGCCCCTTTAACTACCTATCTTCCAAAAATGCTAAGTTAAAATTCCATAACCTTCCCTTCTTTTGAACTCCCTGTCTATCCGTAACCTTGGAATTATTCCACTCCTCCAAAATCACTCTTGGATTTAGTCTCAGGGCAGGCTGACGAACTGGCAAATTTAATTTCTTATGAACTTATTATCCGTATACAACCCTGTCACACTGTTACATTAAGACTCAAGCAATGCTAAACTCTCTTTACAAGTTCACTTTAAGGAGATCACTTTACAAAGTTATTTGACATTCTAGTCTTATCTTGTAATTCCTAAGATATGACTCACTTCTACTTGCACACTTAAATCTGGTTGACAACAATTACAACCCATATAAAGTTGTGGGAACAACATTGACAAACTTTGATTAGCTTGACAAATTTAATTGGTTTAATTAGCTTTAAATTGGCTTTGATCAACCTTGACTCACCTTTATTAATGTTAACTATTATTTTTATTTTTATTTTTGCCAAAAGGTGAAAAAAAATTTTAATCTAAATTTCCATGACTAACTTATAAAGTAATTCAAACTTTGGACTTTTTAAGACCCTTTAAAATTTTCTAGTTTTAAATGATAATAATAATAGTAATAACAATAAAAATCAAATAAGTTTCTAAAATTCTATGTTATCATTTTTAAAATTGCTAGGTGCAAGGGATCATTATAAAATATCCTAAACAAACAAATACCTAGAGGATGAAATAAGCTTATACTTATCCATCAACCAAACCATCGATGAATACGACTAATCAACCAAAGTCACTATTAAGCTAGGCACTTTTACAATCCAAATGATTTCTAAGGAAAAATAAGGGGATTTACCTCAAGTTGATTCAACCTTGTTGTTTTAGCACTTCTTTTGGCAACTAGCAAGCTAAGAGAAGATTCATTAATCACTTAAATCTCTTACAAAGTAATATGGTATAGTTCCTTGTCTAATGATGCCTATGACATTCAAGGGTAACTATGTAATAACATGAGTGGTCTTTGTCACATATCTATTAATAACATATGAATATGTCAATTGCATTTATAATTTTATTTTTCTTCTTTCTTGGAAGATGAAATTGATAGTTTAACCAGTGATTGTCTTCAAACAATTTAAATGTGCCTTTAATATGCCAATCTTAAATAATCTTAAAAATAAAGAGATTCTATCAAACCTTTAATGTTTAGTTAAGTAAAAAGAAAAGTAATCCATTATTAAGAAAGAGTTAGTAGAACTAGTTAACATAAGCACCATAAAAAATTTACAAGGAGTCAAAATTAATGCAAAACTTCTTCCAAAAAGTAGGCAAAGTATGAGTTAATTAATTAAACAATACATAGAAGTATTCCCTAGGTTATAGCAAGATATGGTAGGTCTAAATATGAATTAGTAGTGCATAAGCTACTATTGAGACTAGAATGCAAACTTATATGACTAAAACTTATAAGGATGAAACTAAAGTTTTATTAATAATTAAAGAAGAAGTCAAAAAACAATTAAATGCTAGCTTCTTATAAGTGGTGAATTATTCAACCTAGGCAATCAATATTATGCCTAGACCAAAGGATAGCAAATTAAGGATGTGTGTTGATTATAAAGACTTGAACAGGCAAGCCCTAAAGATAACTTGCCCTTACCATATATCAACATTCTTAAGGATAAAATTATTGGTTAATCAATGTTTTCATTCAAGGATAAGTTCTCAAGCTACAATCAAAATGGCACCCAAAGACATGGAGAAAACAAAATTTGGAATAATATGGGCAACCTTTTGCTATAAGTTCAAGCCATTTAGCTTTAAGCATGTAAGTTCCACCTATTAGCAAACAATGGTCACCTTGTTCCATGACATAATGCATAAATACCCCTTTTACTCATAATGAACCCCAACAACTTTCTTAAAGTCACTTCAAAAGTTCACTTAGCTAGGTTAAGTTTAAATTGGAATTATCTTAGTTAATCAAACAACCTTTCAAGGATCAGTAAGTGATTTCACCTATTCTAAATTTAGTAATCGTATCATTAATGTAAACTTTAATCTCGATAAAATTAAAGTCATATAAGAAATACCTACACCTTTTACACGAAAGAAAGTGCAAGGATTCCTAAGAATGCCTAATTATATTAGCAAGTTTATATCTTAACTGACAACATGTAAGCCTATATTAGGTATGCTATGGAAAAACAATTTAAGGCAATGGGGTGATAAATTATAACTATAAATAACAATTGGAAACAAACTTAAGTAACCTTATGAATAAATTTTGTATCCACAACCTAAGTGATAAAGTGATATAACCATCTTAAGCAAGCTTAAATGATAAGTTAATTTACTTTTAAGATTTCAATTATAAATGGTGGTAGTAAGCAATTTTATATAAGTTTAAGAATGCATTCTACATATACAACTCGAACAATAGGATGGTGAAGCCATCTTAGGTATGTTTGGACAATGTCTCAACTTGTTTCTAAAATTTTAACTATAAATTATAACTAGAAACAATACTTAATAAACTTAAAAACATGTTCTGCACCTATAGTTTATACAATGGGTAATACAGCCATCTTAAGTTGGTTCATATCAACTAGTTGTTAAGCTTTAAATTGAGAATAGTGGTTGATAACCTTGTTTATGTCAATTTAAGCTTCCCTTGAAGTCCTTATAGAATAATAAAGCTATCACTTGAGCATTTGTAAATTGTATAAAATTTGAATTCTTAATGCAACAAAAAAATACCCACTAAAAAAAAATCCTTAGTGAAGAGCATTGTAGCTCCTATAATGTCACAAGTCCCTTGATAGGGCTTTAACTTAATCCTTATTAAATTAGTCATCTTTAACATACAAGTGGCAATTAGTTACATTAAGCTAACTTGGCATAGGTCATAAGCTTACTCCCTTCTTGAATGTAACCTCAAATAGGCTTACTAAAAATAGAGGCATTACCATTTAAGGACTCAAAAGGAAGACAAAATAAGGATCCAAGGAAGTCTTTATTGATTCCTTTATTTTAAAACAAATTGTAAACAAGGGTAGCTTGTGTATCCTTATTTTATTCAACCTATGGCAAAATCTAACATTTGAAAGATTATTAGGCTTGGAGCCTTATTCTCCTCATTCATTTAGAAAATAACAATAATAATAACAAAGATCCATTTATATTACCAAATGGGCTTTGGGCTTAATACAAAGATCCATAGTAATACATTGTTCTCTACCTTTTTAGGCTCAATAAAGACCCTAGGCTAATAACCCATTATTCCTATAAACCTTCAAATTCGCTCGGCCTATGAGTCTTCAAAGCCCATAATTCCTAATGAATACCAATAACAGTTAGAATATGACTGAATTAGGCCAAATAATTGTCCAAGTTATCTTTAATTAGCTAGAGGTAATGATTAGCCTTTTGTGTTTACCTTTAAATAGCCAATAATAAGAAAGTAATGATGAAAGAATATATTTGTAATTAACCAATTACATGGCAATTCCCAACCTTCTAAAAGCTTATAAAAGGGGTCACTTTCTTGATGGAAAAATGGGGGACAAAACAAAAAGAGAAGCAATAAGATAAGTACATAAAAGGGCACCTATATAACCAAAACAAAAATCTTAAGATTCACTAACCCATTTAACTTAGAAGTAAAGAAAAGTTAATGATAAACACATTTTTAGATTATTAAGAGCTTATAAATGAGTTAGTAAGTAATCAACATAAAAAACCACCACATATGCAGCCCCTCCTCTCAAAAAAAAAAAAAAAAAAAAAAAAGATAACTCATTTTGTTAAAATAGTCATCAATGTAGTCTATGGTAATCAAACTCAAACTCATCAATGTAGAACAATCTCCTAAGACAGTAAAGGATGATCAAAAAATGAGTTAGTATTATATTTCAAGCATTATGTTAATTTTAAAGTAATATATTATAATATTATACTTGTTATTGGATGTATCTGTATAGTTAAAATTTGAAGAAGTAAATAATTTGGGAAATAAGGTTAGATATCTTATGAAAAATATATATAAAACAAAAACTAAAATGAAATAAATATAAAAGTGTAGCAATTAAAAAAATAATAAAAAGTGGTAAGTCAACTTGAATAAACCTAATTCAACTTGATCAAATTCAAGTCAACTTGATCAAACTTGAGTTAACTTAAATAGGGCTAACTTGATAAAACTTAAGTCAATTTAGTCTAACCGAATTGGCTTAGTCAAACTTCATCAAATTAAGTAAGTTTAGTTAGAGTTGCTACCAAAAAATGTCTAACATCACTATCTAGATCGTTATATACCAAATTGCACCCTTGAATTTGCTATGTGTCAGAAATTAACCTTGAAATATATGTATTGATGTAAAAACAAATAGCTCCTATATTGCCTTTTTTAGGTGCATAAGCCATTTCTAGTGATCATCATTACTTAATGATTAATCTTATTAGCGATAGTCCTTTTTTTACACTTTCAAAAGTCTAAAGACCAACAAAAATGATAATTTTCAATGACTAAATCAAGCTTTTACAGTAGAAACAAGCTCAAATTTGAGCTAAACAAATAAAAAAATAAAAAGAAAATGTAAGGGTAAGAGGGGTTAAAAAGAGTTAAAAAGAGAGAAAAGGTAAAGGGTTTTTGAAACTAAGGAAAATGAGAGAGAGAGAGGGAGAGAGAGAGAGAGAGAGAATGAGTTAAAATTTGATTTGAAAAAAAAAATCATTCACTTTTATTTTTGACTAGCCTAATTGACTTTAACCAGTTTGTTCAACTTCAAACTAGCTTTGACTAGTTTAGTTAACTTTAAATTGACTTTGACTGGCCTTAACCCACCTTGATTAACATTAACTTTTTTTAATCAAAAAAATAAAAAAGTCTTTTAATCTAAAGTTTACAGCTAACTTTTGAAATAAATTAAACTTTAGACTTTTTTTTAAGCCTTTCAAAAATTTTTATTTAAAATGATGATAATAACTAACGATAACAATAAAATTCAAATAAATTTCTTAAATTCTAAGTCATCATTTTTTAAATTGCATGATGTAAGGGGTCATTATTAAAACCATCTTAAACAAAATTACCTCAAAAAATGAATTTAGGTAAAAGTATAATCTCACTCTTTATTGCTTCAACATTTCTAAAATTATAATGCATGCCCATGATAAAAACTCATTAACTATGTGTTATAAAGAAAGATAAACAAATAAAGTATTAAGGTAACAAAAAGCATACAAATACAATCAATGTTAAAATTATAGTAGCATTAACTGTAATGGACATCTTTGTTAGTCTTAACTTTTATTAGGTGTAACTATACTTTTAATCCCTAAAAAAATCCTAGTAACACAAACATGCTCCAACTAGTTTAGAGGACAATAGAGTTCTTTGAATTAATGAGTAAAGTAGTCCAAACACTCCAAAAAAGTCTTATAATGACTTTAACATCCTAAGAATAATGATTCAAGGTGGTAAAAACTCAAATTAGACTAAGTATTCCATGGCCAAATGAGTGGTATAAGCGAGTTAAACAAAGCTCCTTATAAGCATAGTTGACCTTTATCATTGGTAATTTGTCATAATAACATTATAGTAACTACCAATAGCTTATCATACCCTAATTACTAGTAAGGTTGAGCATCAAACTATAATTTTTTTATTATGGTGTGTTGCAATAAATAACATATAAAAATATCTATTGAAAAAACTATCTAAACTTATGATACTTAAATACATTTTAAGAACTATTTATTTCTTTTTAAAATTTTAAATTCAATTTAAAACTTTGAAAATCAATTGCTCTCAATTGATACATCTAAAATAAACAAATAATATATGGTTAGAAAGCCCATAACAAGTACTTTTTATACATATAAATTTTGTACTATGAAATTATCATTTTCAATGTCAATTTCATGTAATCAATTCAAGTATGAAACCTATTGAGATATGTGAAGAACAAATCAAGTTAAGAGCTTTCATATTCTCCTTGGCAAACTTAGCAAAGGATTGGTTTTCTACTTACCTTTGAGATCCATTACTACATGGAACATGATGAACAAGCCATTCTTGGAGAAATACATTTTGCTTCTAAAGTAGTTAGCATTTAAAAAGAGATATATGAAATTTGAAAGTACAATAAAGAGTTCCTATATAAATATTAAAAATATTTGAAGAAGTTTTGTATGAGTTGCAACCAGCATCAAATCAATGATTAACTCCTAATCCAATGTAATGCTTTTATGCCTCTTTAATGAAAACCTATCAATTTGAAAAAAAAACTCAAGTATCATTCTAATTAAGTCTTTCTTATTGAAGATATAATTAAATTATTTTATAAATTAATCACCAAATCCATGATTTTATACATGTTTCAACATTTATTAATGGACACTATACATTTTTTAAATTCTTCATTCATAGTTAATCACACTTATTAGTTTTTAACTTTTATTATTTTAATGTGTTTAATTTAATTTTTTATTTAATTTATTAAATATCATAATAGGGTATTAAATAATTAATAATAAAAAAGTTATTATTGTATAATTAAAAAAATTATAATTTTATAAAATGTATTTGTAGAACATAAAATTAAAATTAAAAATTAACATAAATTTCTTTTTTGTTGTTACTGTTCATCAGTTTTGACTTTTCTATCTACTATACGTGTCACAATCTGAATGGTGGATCATTTTCTGTTCTCCCTGCCAAACACTACAAGCCACCGCCTACTCCCCTCTCTCGACGGCACCGGTGAGTGCATGTCACTCTCCCACCCCTGGCCGTCCGACACTAAGAATTTTTATGACAAGCATATATATATTTTGGCTTCCCCTGTCCGTCCATCAACTTAGTTTCTCCAGGAATTGAATGGAAATCGGAGTTGCAATATCTACAAAGGCCCACAAGACTGGGAAGAATGAGCATAGTTGATGTTCATCTTCTTCCTCTTATCTTCAAGAATCGGTTTTTAATGTAGCAAAAAACTTTCAGATGATATATATATCTCTCAAAAAAAAAAAAAAAAAAAAAAAGGCAAAAATTTGACGAAACATGGGACGTTGGAATGCTCACGACGAGACTTTTCATTTCATATAAATTTCAAGTTTTAATTCTATGGTTTTTCTGAATTAATTATGTGAAAAATAATTTTTAAAAAAAAACTTTAATTTTTTCATCGACTATGCAACTAAAAATTTGAGAAAAAAAAAAAAAAAACATATCGTTACCCTACTTACATGTAAACTTTTGTGACTGGAAACTCGTATCCGTGAGAAACAATTTTTACCGTTTCTTACCCGAAATAAAAACAACAAAGACAGGTGAAAAAATGTGTCAAAAAAGATCGAAGAGGCCGTCACTGACATCCCAGAATCAACTCTCACTAGGTTCCAATATCAACGTAGAATTAAATGGAGGAAGATTGAACAGCTATGTACTTTCCAATGCACAAAAACTAAAAAAAGAAAAGGATTAAACAATTTTAATTTTTTTCTGCTATTAAGTCAGGCCAGCCTATCATGGATGAATCAACTCCACTGGTAAACCAACACCTGTGTACTTCTAAAAAACAAAATGACAGCTGTATAACATGAATTCTAGATTATAATTCCATTTGTAATTTTCTCCTGGGCTGAGGCATTTTCTCAAGAGAAATTTGAGGCCCTCGTACGACGACAACAGATTTGCGTATTTCTTTTTAACACCGTTTTCTTTCTTGTAAAGAAAATAATAATAATAATAATAAAAGAGTTTCTTTTCTCTTTTTTTCTGTAAAAAAAAATACAAAAAAAAAAAAAAGAAAAAAGAGAAAAGAAAAGTGGTTTTCTTTGCTGGGGAATATTGGCTATAGGACTCGCTTTATATTTAGGTTATGACTGTCATTTACATGGGTGTGCCTTCTTGGGTTGCACTTGCTTTCTTTGATTTCTTAGAAAACAAAGAGAAAAAAACAAATGTAGGTATTTAATGGCAAATTGACGTGACCAAAGCTAGTCAAAATGACAATAGATAGTGACTTCGAAAGTATGGTCCATCCTTTTAAATTATCATGTCAGTGATGACGTTCGCAAGAAAGATTTGAAAATTGAACTCTGCGATTCCAAGGTAACTTGCGTGCTTTGTTCAAAGACTGAATCCGTGTCTGATACTCAAAGTCCATTAACAAAATTTTAAAATCTATCTAATATGAACACCACCGGTTAATCAATTGACATTAACCTCGACTTCATGAACAAGAAAATGAATAATGAGATGGGAAGACACTTTTATATTTAAAGAACTTTGACGTTGAAGATTCGAATGACAAGCAAAAAATGCCATTGCAATTCCAGTTCGAATCGCTGTGGCTGTAACTCCTATCCTCCTAAAATAGGTGCAACTAAAAATGACTAACAGGAATTTGGTTCAGCTGTGAACTTGAAGAATACGTCGAAACGGAGGCAGTTCATACATTATTGAACAAATGAGAGTGTCCCTTAGGGTTCAACGCATTAATTTGGACTTACCTCAGATGACGATGGTCTATGTCAATAGCAAGTTCAGATGCCCGCTGGCCTACCCTTTTGCGCTTATCTGTCGCTGCTGGAGGCTTATACTGATGCAATGGAGTGGAATTGGTGTCAACGTAATGGAGAACCATTACCGTAAAAATAGAAGAAATAACCATGGGTATCGGACCAAAAAACCATAGCAACAAGCTATGAGCAAAACATAGTGCTCTGAGTCCAATTGACCAAAATTCACTACCTCTTATAACGGCTACCTCTACATTTTTCACAGGTATGTCACTGTCCGGTGTGCTTATCAGATAATTTGCATGCACAAAGTGCCTTGTTGATTGAACAAAGCAGGAAAAAGCTAGGAGAAAACAGATGAGGAGGCTTATGTACTTGATGGACATAGTAGAGAGTCTTGTGTCTCCATAGATCAATCCACTTTCCAATGGATTATTCAAAGACCCTCGGAGCCACGCTCCTATGAGAGAGCTGAGGGTCAAGGAAATTGAAGCTAAGAAAGTTGCTGCTGATATATTGGATCCTATCACAGTCAGAGCCATGTTAACATACCTCTCATCTGCCTGCAAATGCAGAACAATATGTAAGAAAATTTAGATAAACTAGGTGAGAGGTAAATCATCAAACCAGAGAGAGAGAGAGAGAGAGAGAGGTCACTAGCCTGCATAATTCTCTCAACCCAAGCTCTTTTGTCATTGTTTTCAAAGCCAAAGACCGTGGTGTGAGGATAATTAAGATATCTGTATAGAACGTACAGATGGTAAGCGAACATGACTATTAAGCCGATAGGCACCAACACCAAATCAAGGTACTCCTTCTGAAAGGTCATGTTTTTCTTGCCTGTTGTGGTGAGCGAGCAATGAACCCTGGTCAGGAGAGAGTAAAGGATTTCTCAATTCTGTACTTCACAACTTTGGCCTATAAAAACTTCATGTTACAAGAGGGTTTGCTGATTTCATGGAATTGTTCGAGACATCTTTGACTTGCAGGCTAATACAACTTGCAAATTTTCTTATTCCAATTGGTATGGATCTAAGGGGCATGTGGGAAATAAAATATCATGAGTATTACCAAATGTTAATTGTAAAATCCATTAGTGAATGCCCTATAACTTAATTTGTTGGTTATTATTATGAGTACATTTGTATATTTTGTGTATATAACTAATCAAGTAAAGTTATTTTTTATTTTTAATAGTATTTATATAATAATATCATTAATGATAAATTTTAAAAATAAAATTTATGAAATAAATATACTTTACAAAGATAATTATGATAACATTATAATTATGAGATATCTATTATATCAAAGTATTATTTTTAAATATTCTTAGTAAATGCATCGTAAAAACATGACATTGATGGAATTGTGAAATTAACATATTTTACATTTATTTTTTTATAGAGAAAAGAATTGATCTTATAGATTAGAGAATGTAAATGCTTAAACAAATATGTAGGTGCTTGTTAACCAAATACGTTTATTGAATTAACTTGTTATAAAAATTCTCAAATGGAATATTACTTGTATGTTTAAAAAATTTCTCATGTAATGGTTGTATAAGTAATTCTTAAACTTAAAATTATAAGGCATCTTACATGAAAATTAGTATACTTTGATTTCACCTTTGCATTGTATTAGTATAAGATTGGCGTGAATATATCATAAATTGCATGGAGATAATTAAGTAATCAATAAAAGATTCATCATTATGAAATAATAATGGGAGAATATTATGCTTGTTCCTAATGATTATTGATTCAAGAAATTATTACACAAAGTAGAATAATTATTCATAAAGAGTTATGCTCTCATTTATAAAATTAATGACCATATAAATATTTGGAAACTAATATAATTAAATAATAAAGTGCAAATAGTAATTTCATATTTTATATTTAATTGAAATATTTATAATGATAAAAATATTAAATTACACTAAAAAATTATATATTAAAAGAATTAGTTAAACCACTTTGACTATCATAATATTTAGGTAGTCTTGATTTGTTACCATACATCAATATTGATCTATAAAAATGATTTGATTAATTAAAAAATTAATAATAAATTAAAAGAGTTCAAGTTATCTAATACTTAAATATTATAATTAATATTCATTACTAATGTATTAGCAAGTTAATGGGTCACACACATAAAAATGATAGAAGAAATATAAAATAAAAATCAAATTTGACTTAATTAATAAGTTTGAGAAATTTATAAAGTTAAATATAGATATTTAAAAATATAGAGAGTGAAGTATAATTTATTAGAAATTAATGTAAGTTCTATTAATAAAGTTAAAGAGTAATATCCCTTTAAATATCCCACTAAATAACTAGTCCTTAGATGTCTAATATATTAAGGTTGCTGGCTCCCTCCTCTAAGGATTTAGCTGTGAAGGTTGTTTCTATTTTCCCTTTGTTCATTGGATAATAATGGTTTGCGACAACCTATTGATATGCTTACAAAAATTGAAAAATACTTTAGTAATAATTATAACTTTAAGTTTAGTAGTAATTATATTTAATAATCAATTTTTTTAATTTTTAAAATCAAAATTTAAAATCTTATTTACATTATGTATTTATATGATAAAATCAATGTTTATGTTCATTTATTAAAGATAAATTTAATTACATGTCTAATTGTTATAAATTATTGATTTGATTGATTTGGTATTATTACAAATTTATAATTAATTCCTCAAAATGGATTTTAGTTTTAAAAAAAAAAGATTATGAGAAGGCTTAGGCATTAGTGCCCATGGATAACATGACTTGGCATTTTAGGTTACCTCAAGGCCTTTTTAGCTTGAATATATTTAATACTATAATTATTAACTTCTACTTAACTAAATTAATATGATCTATTTAGGCAAAACTTATAGGATATGTTTACATAATCAATTCTTACCTAATTAAATCATAAGTTACATAAGATATGATAGATAAGTTTTGCTACCTACTAGATTTATTTTATTTTATTTGTTAAGTTATTTTAAGGTCAAATAAATTAAATACATTTTAATCTACTAAAAAATCTTCCTATGAAATTTTCTGAGTTAATAGTAAAGGTTATTAATTTGAGAAAAATAGTGGAGTAACCAAAATAAAAATTAAATACCTACTCTATTTTAGTATATATGCATAAAACTAATACTCTCTCTCAACAAATTTTGTTAGAAAAAAAAAAGAGTAATAACATATTCCTTATGAGCATATTGAATGTTAATAAACTTAATAACCTGAATTTATTTTACTAATATATTTGTTTACAAATTGTTCTCAAATAAGTCAAAATAAGTTTGTCTAATTGTCCTTAATAAGTTCATGTAATTCAACCCAATTAAGGACATTGTTAATAAAGCTTACAAGACTTATTAACATTATAAGATGTTAATGATCTAGTAAAATATATCATACTAGCTAATATGTCTCTTGAACATTAATAACAACATAAGATTATGAATATCAATATCATGATTATGCATCTCAAAAAGTTAAATGATGTATATGCTAAGATTAAGAGGTCAAGAATTCAAAAAGAATTATTTTATTATGAGATGACAAAAGAATTTTCAGAGAACAATAAGTGTTATAAAGATAATTGGTTAATTTAAGAAATTAAACCAATCAAATTTTGTTTAAGATCATGAGTTAAATGTTAACTTGATCTTTTTATCTCTACCTCATAATTTTTCTTAATTTGATATAAGTCTTTATATGCATCTATATATTCATTAATTAAGCTATTAAATGTAATTATGACTACATAAGGATAATTTATGGAAAGTTATCATATACTTTTCCTATGAATTCACTTTAAAGGTGAAAAGAGAAGAACTATAATAAGTACACTCACCTAAAATGCAATTTAGTCTAGAGATATTAAAAAGACAATAGCAATGGCATATGACATTTGAAAAGAAACTTTAAGGTTTCTTGTTACCTTAGAAAAGATGAAGTTTAAAGAAATTTTCTTTTAGTAACCTAAAAGAAATAGCCTTTAAAGAAATGTTTGTTCTTAAGGCATATGAAAAAAAAAAGATAAAAAAAAAACTAAATTAGATAATCCTTGCCCTTTATATGACATTATTGACAAAGTCGTATCATTTAAACAAGAATCACCAAATTTTATAAAGATAATTACTTATATTTATTTGATTATGAATTATATGGAATACATGAATCATGTTCATTAGATAAAATGACCAAATCATCCTTTATATGAAAGGGAAAATCATCAATGAATTGTGGACATAAATAAATTGCAATATATGTAGTCTAATAAATCTTTATAATAATAGAAGTTTCTTATATTTCATTGAGTAAATAACATCAAATATGATTAAAAAGTTCAAGGAATTCAAAAATATAATTGAGAAATAAACTTGTAAAAGTGTTAGATTGTCTTAATTTCTTCAACATAGAGATAACTTAAAGCAAATTTTATGATTATCTTAAAAAGAATAAGATTCTCTTATTGTAGACTTCTCCTAAAATTTTATGGAGTTTAAGAAAAGAAAAACCTTACATATTTTATAGTTTATGAAAAGTCATATAATTTTAAATCTTTTCTTTAAAACTATGTTATAAAATTTATACTTAACTTTTAAAAGGTACCATCCAAATCAAGTGAGAAGATTTCATATAATATTTGAAATGGTGAGGCACATCTTGTCATATATGAAATGGTACGACTTATGAAGAGCTAATTATTTAATTAATTTAAGACCAGATCAAATAAATATATTATTTTTGAGGTATTTATAAAAGTTAATAAATATTGTTTTACCACTTAATTAAGTAAAAGAATCCATCTCAAAACCTTCTATCTTTCTTAAAGGAGAATTTATTCTTCAAAAAGAACAATAAATTGGATTTGCCAAGAAATTATTTCCTTCTGAATCTTAGGAACCTTCGGCCTTAATAGGTTAATAGGATTTGCTTTCTTGGTCTCACATAAAAGGTATCACTGATGGGTATATTTAAATGAAATACAAATGTAACCATAATAGGTAAGCAAAGAATGATAGGTATAGGGGGTGTTTTAAAAGGGGAAATAAGGCATGTGATCTGCCTTTACTTTAAAGTAACCGTAGTGACAAACAGTAAGAAGGTAGAGTTACTGATGATCTAGAAATCTGTGACGCTATGGGTCTAATAGAGGGAGGCTGATCAAACCCCACCAATCATTGAAAGCAACTTGCGTAAAAAAATAGTGTAGATAAACCATATGGCTAGAGGACCTCAAAATCTTGTACTGATCTCTCTCTCTCTCTCTCTCTCGCTTTACCACCCTCTTTGCTCTTAATCATGCTTAGTCTTGACCTTTTCATTTAGCAAGGACGGTGGTTTTTTCAAAATTTTAAAAATGCTGTGGTGAGTGTAACAAGAATGTGTTACTTTTTTAGAAAAGTTGAAAATTACTATGACAATAATTTTATTTTTAAACTAAGTTATAATTATATTTAATAAATAATTAATTTATTTTTTAAATTTAAAATTTTCATTTTATTATATATTTATATAATAAATATCTTTATGATTCCTACTAAAATCTATTGGGTAAATGAAAGTACTCAAGTCTTGCTCATAGTTGTCATAAAATTATAATACAAATCTTTCATCCTAATCCTTATTCCAAGGTGCAAAGCTATTGTCTCGAAAACTACTTCAAACTTAAGCAATAACAAATAGTCCAAATACATATTTTCATTTTTTTTCTTTTTCGTAATTTTATTTTTTAGTAGAATAACAATGTTTTTAAAATTGAATTGGATCACTTGGTTAGATTGATAAAATTAGGAACTAGACCTTGATCCTATCTAGTTTTCTCTAAAAAATTATTGACTTTAAAAAATCAACAACTTATCCAATAAATTAGTTGGCTAGATTATGAATCAATGAACGATTTTTTTTACATCAATTCTTTTCAAAAGTTGGTCAAGAATTAGGAAGGCAATAAGCTCAATATCAGAATTACAAGAGATATAAATAGTAATTTTTGCTATTAAACCAAGAGTAATGATATGAATTCTTTTTCTAAATTTTGATTTTGTTAAATATAAGAGTTGTATTATTTCATAATTTTTTTCTTATTTTTTTAAATCATAACTTATAAAAATAAGAGACAATATTTATATGATATATTTATTTACATCTCAATGAAAATATAATAAATTATAAATTATATTATATTGATACTTTTTAATTTAGATTATCTTATTTATATTAAATGTTTTATTCTTAAAAAATATATATTTATTATTTTAAAATAAAAATATATAAATTATGATATATTTTGTATTAAATTTATTTGACTTAAATCATTTACACTTACTAATACATTATATTAATTAATTTTCTAGTCTTGTAATATATATGTATGTATATATAATCCAAATATAATAATGTAATAATATAATACTTATATTTTATATATAATTAGATTTTATCTATTAATATATTTATATTATATATATATATATTAAATTATTCATATATTTAATATTAAATATCAATTTTATTAATTTAATTTTAATTAAATCAATTTAATTAATTAAATTTTAAACTTATCAAAATTTTGTTTCAATCATCAATTTGATTCTTACCATCTTAGTTTTCGACCTCCATTCTTTTAATCCAACTTTCCGGGAAGTTCTGGCACTTCGTACCGCAATTGACTAGAATGCATCGAGATGATTAAATTTTGTCAATCGGGTTGTAGTAGAAATTGGTGAGGCGTCTGAACTCTGCCATTTGAAGGTTTGCAGAATATCATTCACTCGTACAAACGAGTAACCAATTTCAATGCCATATGTATGAAATTGGTTACATATGAAGGATTCATACATATGACATTTTGCCCACTTTGTTTAAGAGATGTATACTAAAATACGACTGGCCTCTTTTTCACTCATCATTCCAGTCAACGCATCGTGAATATTGTAATGGTAATCACTATCAGGATGGAATCTGTCGATTGCTTTACAAATCAATCTCTTGTCGTGGAAGCAAAGACAAACTGTCGCATGAGATATTGTGCAATTAAGTCAATCGTACAAACGAGTTCTTCGGAATCACCTCTTTGACACTCCTAATGTCATCATTCTATTCTAGTCAACGTACCGGGAATATTGTAATGGTAATCACTGTCAGGATCGAATACGTCAAACTGCTTTACAAGCCATTCTCTTGTCGTGAAAGCAAAGACAAACTGATACGAGAGATTTTGTGCGATTATTCAAACGTACAAGCGGCTTCTTGGTCATTACCATTTGACAAGACATTGTTGACCGAAGAGGCTACATTGAATTCGATCCGCAATTTAGGGATCAATGCAACGTTAATAGTACTGTACTTTTCTTTTGTTTTTGGCTAGTTCCTTCGAGGGAAACATAATAAGAAGTAAGCATACTTTAAGTAGAATGATCTGCACATGGTTCGGCAATTTTAAAATTTTTTTCCCAATTATGGTAGGCAACTGTGCCGATCCAAGCAAAGAAAACATAGTCCAGTAAAGCTGGTTTGAAAAATTGCTGTCGCCTGAATAATTGGTGAACATTTATTCGACTTATTTTCTCAATTAGGAACATGTAATTGCGATACAAGCATGTTGTTAACGAGGGAACGATTTGCATCCGGAACAATGTTCGGAATGCAAGAACTAACTCAGATTCTGGACTACCCTCATGACAAAACTCAATAGCAAAAGCTGCCATTGGAGCTTGCTTTCCTACCCTTGTAACCGTCTGCATGACAATGGGCGTCGTTCAATTTCATGGTAATAGAGGACCATGAACATTATAATGGAGGAAGCAAGAATAGGCGCCGTACCAGAAAATCGAAAGGCAATTTTGAGATCAAAATAAAGTGCTCTGAGACCAAATAACCAAAAGTTGCTCCCTCGTGTGATCGCAAACTGCGGTTGTTTGACAAGCCTTTTGTTTTCTGTGGAGCTAATCAAGTAATTTGCATGAATCGAATGCCGCGCTGCGTGGACAAACCCAGAAAATGCTAGAAGAAAACAGGAGAGGAGGAATACGTTCTTGAGGAAAATGGTGAATCGCCTTGTGTCTCCATATATTCTCTGGCTTTGAGAGACATCAGCAGATGGAGAGCTTGGCAAGCGAGGTTCCAATCAAGGAAGTAAGAGTTAAGAGAAATTGCAGCTAAGTAAGTTGCTGCACCCGTGTTGCCTGAGGTCACATGACCTATCTATCCAAGTCCTTGCCCCTGTCGCCGCTCTGCACCCAGCAACTAATGTATATCCGAGATCTAACTGATGAAACATAAACCAACCAATTAACAAAATTGGGAGTACAGAATTAAGGACGGAGAGAGACCTGACCTCCACAACAGTTTGAAGCCAAACGCATTTGTCCTCGTTGTTCGAGGCCATTGAATGTAGTATAAGGATAATTGAGGTACCTGTGAAGAAGCAAGATGTGATAAACGAACATGATCAGTAACCCAATGGAGACCAAGACCAAATCAAGGTAGTCCTCGTGGAATACCGCGAGAGATGTGCTAAATTATGTGATATTTGATTTTGATATATCAATATAATTGAGCAATTCTTGATCAATTATATTTATTGACATAATATTATTACCATATGTTATAAAGTATTTACTTGCCTATGGTATATGTGATGCAATGAAATTTTGAAAAATTAAGTTTGTGTTAACAAAACATAATTTGAAAAGTTAAATTCATACTAACCAAACTTAATTTGAAAAAATACGTTTGTACTAGATTTTTTTTTTTGGGTAATTTATGACTTGATACATACATGTCAGAATATTAAAAAAAAAAATTCTTTGTCACATAAAAAAGGTTTTTTAGCTGTAGTATCTTAACCTTGGTGTTAGAAAATGAAATCTTGAAAGACCATAAATAGGACTTTGAAAAGAATTCCTATTTATAAGCTCATCATGTTCAAGCTAGTTGAACTAGTGTCTTATTTTATGTCAATATGCTCTACATATATAGTTACTAACAATTATATATACTAACAAACAATCAATTCTTAATGTGAAAAATGCACCAACAAACATGCATTTTTTATTTTGTACTTCCAACAAGCATTTAACAATATATATATATATTTATGTTGGTCACCTTTTGACTTATAAATAACCTCATTTGCAATAGCAAAATATGAGAGACCAAAAAACTTATATTTGGTTATTTTCATTCTTAAAAATCAAGAATGCATAAGAAATTTTTTTTAAAGAATAAATAAACATATTAAAAAATTTTGTAAAAATTTTGAAATTATAAAATTAGGAAACTAAGAGTTTGAAAAACACATTTGTGTGAGTGTGTTGTAATAAGGTTGCAGGCTTTTATGTGGTAATTGAAAATCATATTATTACTGTAATTGGTCTTCTACCTATGAAAAAGTTTTAGTAGTGGATTTGAATATTTTAAGATGGTGGTCTTAGAGAGAAAATGAAAGAATAAAAGCTTTTACTTATCCCTTACTCTCTTTATTCTTAACAATTTTTTAATGTACAAACTCATATACTTAACAAATTTTTACAATAATACATTTTAATTATTTTAATTTTTTTACAAGTTGTTTGTTGGTCTTATATATTAAATTTGTTGATTTATTTTCTTGTCTCTAGTCAATATTAGCATTATTGTAATTTCATTAACCTATTCACATACCATATTAAATTTTACTTCTTGTAGTCATTTTATTTTCATGTTACATGCATTATACGTACATATTTTGCATGAACCTAATTCATTCTCTTCTTGAGTATCTTTTGAATCAATGACTTCATTACCTAAAGTTGATATATGACTTCCTTTTTACCTATGTGTCACCTTGTGCACGATGACCCTCTTAGACCTTCTATCTTTGATAACACAAATTTTAGTTATTAGAAAAATAAAATGATCATATACTTTTAATGTTATGATTTTACCATTTGACCAATCATTTTTTAAGGTCCTAAAAGAATCAATAAAATCACAAATAAAGTCATTATTGATAAACTTGAGAGTGAGTACATTTCAAAAGATTTTAAAAATCAAAATCTTAACTTTAAGCCAAATACTTGCTTTATTATGCCATGACCTTAGATGTAAACAATATTGGCCCTAAATGAATTAATGAGTTCATTACTTATATATGAGATGACATTCAAAAAGAAAGTTATAGAGCAAAAGAAAGACATGGTGTTCAGATCCTTCACTTCAGATAAAAGAAGTCAAATATAATCAAGAAAATGATAAGGATAATAGTTCATTTAGTGAACAAGATCAAGAAGAGTTCATGAAACTTGCATAAAAATTTGCTAAATTTTCAAAGAAGAAAAAGCAACCTAGTAGAAAGTTATTATGGTGATTTATTGAAAATAAGATTGTTTGTTATGAGTGTAACAAACCTAGACATGTTATAACAAATTGTCTCAATAAGAAAAAGGGTAAGAAATCACTAAGAAAGCATATAGGGCCATTTAGAACAATTTCAATTATTTAAATGATGAATTCTCTAGTGATGAAGCAAACTACATATGTTTTATGGGAAAAAACATTGAGGTAACTCTAACTATGACTTGTGTAATAATGTCGAGATGATTAACACGCTTAAATGCATGAACAAATAAATGTTCAAACAAACAATCAAATTTAATGATCTTAATACTCACTTTAAAGCAATAAAAAATTAAAATGAAATCTTAAGAAGTAAAAATGAATTACTTATACAAGAGAATGAGTGTTTGCAAAAAGTACATGATATTGCTTTAAACAAGTTTAAGAAGGAAAATCTTTATCTAAAGAAGGAAAATGAAAACCTCTCAAATTCCATTATAAGGTTTGTTAAGGGGAAAGAAAAGTTGGACTTGTTACTTTATTCACAAAGACTAATCAATGATAAAGTTGGATTAGGTTTTAAGTATTTATATCATTCACCTAAAGTTCGAGTCCCAGTTGTCTGCACAAAATCACATACATTCTTATCATTTAGAAGTAAAAATTATGCATGTATGTATGGATATGCATTATAGTAGCATAAAGCTCTTTATAGTTTAACTAGAAAATTATTTTAAAATAGCTACCATGCACATAGTGGTATAATTAGCACCTTTTCCTATGCTTCTTAACTTCACTTGCATAATTTTAATAAAGTATCACATTTGTTTTCACATGATAAATGTCATATTTTATGTCATTATTGTATTGATTTTAGACATATGATTCATGTATGTAACATTAAAAAGAGTATTCATGGGACAAGAAATTTTTATGGTGATACAAAAAGTACTAAAGCTTACTTGAAAGGACCTAAACAAATTTAAGTACCTAAAATTAAATAAAACTAAACTTATACAAGTATGTTTGAAAAATTGAATGAAGAAAAATAAATGTTAGTTAAATAGTGGATACTCTAAGCATATCATTGGTATTGTGGAAAACTTTGTCTTACAAAGTGATTAATAGAAAAAAATATAAAATTTAAAGATAATGCTAAAGGTATAATAATTGAGATTAAAGAAATTAGTGATGAATGTATGATTCATCAACCAAACTAGTGATGAATATAATCAATTCATGCTTTGACAATCTAGATGATTTTTGAAGAAAATAAAGGGGTCTACCTCAAACTCTATTGGTTTAACCTTGTGGTTTTAGTGCTTTTATGGGTAACTAACAAGCTTAAGAGAAAGGAAGGATAAGGTTACTCACTTTATCCTTTAGGTATCCTTTCATAATGTCCTAGCCTGATTGGTATCTGACTACAGAATGCCCTCATTATCCATTAGGCTGTATAGGAGTTGTGATACATTAAAGATGCTTACTAATTCCTTTGCCTAGGTGATAGCCATTTCTTACCCTTATTAAGGCTGCCTTTAGTAATGCTTTGGATATTTATGGTAGAATCTTAAGAAACAACTTTTTTACTAAGGGGTTATATTAGCAATTTTAAAAGATCATAATACACATTCTAATGCTTCTTTAACCACCTTAACATTAGTCATTCTTAAAGGCCTAGAGACAAACAAATCATATTTTGTTTTAATTATAATCAATTCATCACTGGTGATAAACTTCACATTTTAATGGATGGTGGAAGGAATAGTGCCTAGTTATATGAATTTATTAGTGACCCAATAAGCAACTGTAGGTAGTCTTAATATTTATAACCTGAAAAGGTATATTGAAAGTACATGGTCCCACCTATATAGGAGCTCAATAGTTCCTATAACCCCTTGTTTTATACCATTAAAAGCTTAAACAATCATATGACTTGGTGTTATAATGGCAATGTCAATTGGTAACTGCTTTTAAGTATCTTTACATATGACATTTAGGGATGACCCATTATCAATAAGGACACAAAACACATTATAATCATAAAAAATGACTAAGATATGTAATGTCTTCATATGGCTATGCCCTTTAACGAGAATCTTTTCATTCAAAAAATGTAATGTAGTTATTTCTCATAATATTATTGACAATATGATTAAACCTACCTAAAAAAAAATCTGGAAAAATATATGCTTGATTAAGGATGTGCAGTAAGGATCTTTAATGTGACTCATAATTCATTATCAAAGAGAGGATTGATATTTTGGTTGGTGTTCGACTAAGCTACTTAATCGCACTATATTCACTTTACTTAATATATTTAAGGAACTGGCCATAATCTTTAATAGTGATAATTCCTTTAAGTTCAAGATCTTGCTTATTAGAAGATTTCACCTTCTTAGCATTTTGCAAAGAGATAGCTTCAATGTCATTTGAAATCATGATAGCTTTCTATTTCCTTTACTTAAGTTTCTTTAAACATTTTGAGCTATAATAGCTCCCATTTCATGTTATGCCTCTAACTTTTGTGGTATCAAACATAGCCATACATGTCAATTTTAGTACTAATACTTGATTTTGGGAATCTACTTAACAGTTAGAGTCCTATTAGATTACTTTCCATTCTGATAAAAAAATGTATAATGAAATGGTGTAACCTAAATAATTGATAAAAATGTTTTTGATGGATTTAGGTTCCTTTGGTGGTGAGATGATAGACATTTTTGAACTATTACTTCAACTTTTACCATTCTAATTTTTGGATAATTGCCACTTATTTATTCTTCATTCTAGTTCACAGTCTCATGATTAAGTAGAGGGTTAGTGTTGACATTAGGCTTCTTTTATGCTTGTGAAAAAATGATCCATCCACCATTCCTTAATGGTTGAATTCTACATTTAAGAGTTTAACAATTTTTAGTAAAATGTCCAATTTGCCTATTATGCTACTTGCACTTAGTATTAGCATTATACCAATTTGGGTAGGATGCTTTAATTATTCCTTTATAATGATGGTTAAAAATTCATTTTTAATGAGCCATGACAACAACTCTAAATATAACGTCAATATGGGATCAATTCTTCTCCTTTCCTATCTTGTGGTGTTTGCTTAACTTCCTAAAGGTGTTGGTGTATGAGCATTTAGTTGAAAGGGTAGCAATTGAGGGTTTTGGTATACAAAAGAGGTTGCCATATTATATAACTAATAAGATTGTTAAAGGTTAAAATGCCCCTGAGTGTTGTCAAAAGGTGAATAAAGAGGGTGTGGTCCCTAATTGTCATATTCAATCACTTGGACTTCCCTTACCTTTTTTGTTTTTGTTTTCAATTTTCTTGGATGCTATGGAATTAGTTAAGGAATTAATGATTTTTGCTTTTCTAATGCCCTTGTCAATTCTTTTACTTTTAATTACAAAATCTACAAAGTTTCCTAATGTGTTTCCTACCATCATATCATAATATAGTGCTTTCAAAGTGCTAAGGAAAGTAAAGGTGAGCTCCTTTCCTAGCAAAGGAGGCTAAACCTAAATAGCCATGTTATGCTAACATTGCATATATTGCTTACAAGTATCTTTTGACTTCTTTTCCATGGCTTGAAAATTCATTTAGGTAGGTTTTGACTCAGAAAGATATTTAAACCCTGCTTTAAAAGTAGTTGTTTGTTATTTCTAGGTCCTAACATTTTTTTGATATTGTTTAATGTATTAATAGAAAGCCATCCTTATAAAGCTATCTTAGAAGTAATGCATCAAAATTTTTCATTATAAGCATATCTACCATTTTTCAAATGTATATGGGTAAGTGGTCAGTTGGTTTGGTGGAAGAATTACATCTTGATCTAAATATAGATTTAAGGCACTTAAAAGAGTATGAATATCTTCCCCTTTATTAGTCCTAACTTCCTTTTGTAGGAAATCAACTTTTTACTTCATATAAGGTTTATTGACATCTACAATTTTGTCTTTTAATGTAGGACTAATTTTGAATTCCTTAGGCATGATTTCCATAAGGAAGTTTGCCAAAGTGACATAAATTTTGGTACTAGATGATTGTATAGTTGTTGTTTATGCTGGAGCTAGATATGCTTTTGATTGGGAATAAGTGAAAGGAGCCTAAGATAGGTTAGGCCCTAATGTTGATGAAAACAATCTTATCACCAAAATAGGTGAAATTTCTTGAGGAACTAAGTCCCTAATAACTAACTTTCCTTTGAACATTTGAACTATTTATTGTACTTGTTCCTTTAGAATTATTTATTGTACTTGTTCCTTTAGCTCTTTAATTAAGGTTTGGATTCCATCCATATGGGTGGCCAATTCCTTGACTTTTTCTTCCATTCTTTATGTGCGAGATTAAGCTAAGATTACATGTCTTGCCAGTTGTAAGTTGTGTTCTTGTTCAACCTATTTTTTGGAAATTGTATACTTAAAATGTGACACAAAAAAGTGCAAGTTATGTATGAGTTGCCAAAATATTTATAATTTTTTTTTGTAATAAATATTTCTAAGTATTACATTTTATATATGGATTCTTACTAATAGCTACAAAAAGAGGAAGAATGCTTAATCTATGTTGTCATAAAGAAATTAACTAGGGCTCTTTTTAGAAACAAGGATCCTTTGAGTTCCTAACCTTCAAAAAGGTTTAGACAAGATATTTGGTGGGATAAGTTACATAAGCTTAGTAACTCATGTATTACATCAATACTTCTTAAGCTATTGATTACTCTTCCTTGCTTGGGTTATACTTATCTTTAAGAAAATCAAGATATGTAGAATTAACATCCTTTTTACAATGATAATGAAAAATTTGGTGGCAAAGGAATTGGGCATAAGACGGAAGAAAGGTCTTGTACTCCAATTGAATGTCCTAATGATAACTTGTAATCTTAAAGAAAACCGAAAGGGGTATTCTAATAGTAACCCCATTCTATGTGTAAAGAATAGTTTTGATGTCATGTAACTTGTTGAAGAGCTATATGAAAAATTCATAGGAAAATTGTAGATTTGTTAGATATAAGGATATGTGTCCATCTTGGTCTTTTCATCTTGAATCTATACATTTAAATTAAAGTTCTTGACTTCTCCCTAGGATCTATTAGTTTGTGATACTGAGAGGGAGGGTGAATCAGTATCACCACAATTCATAGATATGTGAACAACTTCAACCTCTTATTAAAAGTGATCTCTTTCTCAGATTCGACTAAGGTAGATCTATTGCTACCTACTAATCACAAGAGTCCCCAAAGTCACCTTTCAGACACCTTGCCTATTAGGTCTTCATTAGGTTATGGGTTGGCTAATACTTTTGCTGCATTCACACAACTCAATTCAAAACACAGAACGTAAAATAAAGTAAGGACATATGAGATTTACGTGGTTTTGTCAACATGACGTATATCCATGGTGGTAGAGACTCTCCCTCTGCCAAGACAATCCACTATACTTAAGAATACCAGTTACAATGGATGTCTTAATCCTCTGCTCCTTTCACTATTATAAATACCAAGCAAGTATAATACAAAGAGTGTCACTTATTGTGTCTACTCTTCTTCTAGCTTGTCTTTCCTTTGTTGAATTGAATGACTACTTCACTGCCACTTAGAAGTTCACCACAACGCTCTCTAACCTCTTTTGAAGAAATCTAGAAATACGTTGAGTTTCAATGCTTTACCGAATTCCTACTCTACCTTATTTCACACAACTCCTGCTTTCACCGTCTTATGGTTTCACTTGTCTCCTGGTTCCACAATTTTATTGTTTCTTGGCCTGCCTTCACACTTTTGGTTTGTCACGCCATCACACCTTCTGGTCTTACACTGTCTCCCGAAGTACACCCACACTTCTGCTGCGCTCTAGTCACAGTATTGCTGGTCTCATGTTTCAACTTTGCTGGTCTTTTGTTTCAACTTTGCTGGTCTCTTGTTTCAGCTTTGCTGATCTCGTATTTCAGGTCACCAGTTTCTGGTCTCCCTTTTCTGGTCATCTATTACTAGTTTTACGACTTGGTCACCTGTTCCTTCTAGGGGTGGTGCGTTTCTGGTTTTTGCTCTCACCTCACATTTTTGGTTTTCTTCCTCTTTGCTAGTTTCATGCCTCACGCCTGATGCCTCACACCTCACTCGTTCATTTCTAGTTTTCTTCTAGCTGGTGGTCTCATGCCTCATGCCTTACCTGTCCATTTCTATTTTTCTTTCGGTCGGTGGTCTCACATTGTGTGTTGTTTTGCCATGCTGCTCTTTGTTTTGCCGTGTAGGTTTGTTTCTCTTCTTCCCGTATAGCCGGATCTCTCTCACAATCTAGCCGGATTTCCTCTATTCTATCGACAGTCTCTCTCTCTCTTCGTCCAACCTTTTTTGGCCGTTCTAGATTTTCTCTTCTTTTCCCTTATTTAGTCGTGTCTTTTAGTGGTATGTGTCATTCCTTCTCTCCTTTGGCTGTCTTCTTGTCAATTGTTGGTGTGCCAGTGGTGTGCCATTCCTTTTCCATCCACTCCTCTTTGGCCATGTCAGATTTTTTCTCCTTCCCCTATTTTGTCGTCGGCTCACTTTGTTGGCCAAAGGATTTTGCCATTTTGCTCTTCCTATTAGCCGTCCAATCGTCCAGCCCCTTCAACTGTCTCCTCTTTTCTCTATTTTTATTGACCTTTTTTTTCTTTTCTTCATCCACCTGATTGTATATGTTTCATGTAGGGTTTCCCGTATGGTTATACTTCCTTGCCCCTCCATGTAACTTCAAAATACTTTCTTACCATGTAGCTTCAATTTACTTTCTTGCCACTCCATGTGGCTTCAAATTACACGCATACTTAAATCTAATTGACAATAATTACAACTCATACAAAGCTGTGGGAATAACAATATCCCCTTTTGTAATTATTGGCAACACTCATAACAAAAACTATTATGCAACAATTTCAACTCCCCCTAAATATGCACTCTCCTTTTATTAACAGCTCCCCCTGCACTATTGCTTCTCTCCTCCTTTGCCAACCAATTACAAATCTGAAAAACTTGCAAAGTAGAGATGGAGGATTCACCTGAACTTCAGGCTTAAGGAGGCATTTGCATAGATATACTCAATTTGTGCTTTTCAAATAGTTATGTAGATAGAGGTTTAATTAGAATATTTGAAATTTGATCTTTAGTGCTAATCTACTCCAATTGAATTATACGCTATTGCACTTGATCTTTGATAAAGTGATACCGAATATTAATATGTTTGCTCCTCTAATGTTGAACTGGATTCTTACTGAGATCAATAGCACTTTGATTATCACAAAGTACACTCATTGGTAACTTCACTTCAAAACCCAAATCTGCCAATTGTCTTTGCATCTATATCACCTAAATATATGCTGCATAAGCAGCTATATACTTAACCTCAGCTGTGCTCAAAGCAACATTGTTTTGCTTTCCACTTAACCATGCAACACACTTTGAAGCCAAGTAGAAGCTACAGCTATTGGTTGATTTTCTGTCATCTATATTTCTTACCCAGTCTACATCAGTGTATGCTTATAGTTTTACAGAATCCATGGTTGGATACCACAAACCCATTTCCAGTGTCCTTTTGAGGTATCTTAGGATATTTTTCATTGCCAACACATGAGATTCCTTGGGATCAGCTTGGAATCTGCTAGTAATGCACACAACTTGCATAAGATCAGGCCTTAAAGCTGTAAGGTATAGAAGGCTCCCTATCATCTTTCTGTACTCTGTAGGGCTTGTACTTCTTCCCTTTTGATCTTTTGTTAACTTACAACCCATTGTCATAGGAGTATTGATAGGTATGTTATCCTCTATGCCAAACGTTTTCAACATCTCTTTGGCATATTTCATCTGAGAAATAAAAATACCTTATTCATATTGTTTTATCTATAATCTAAGAAAGTAAGTCATTTCTCCAATCAATGACATCTCAAATTCCTCACTCATCTTTTGTGCAAAATCTTGGCATAGCTCAGAGTGATCCCCTTCAAAGATGATGTCGTCTACATGTATTATGGTTATCAGTTGGCCTTTCTCTGAGTTGATCATATATAGGTTATTATCAACTATTTCTCTTTTGAAGTTCAACCTTTTCAAATATGCATTCAGCCTACTGTACCATGCTTTTGGGGCTTGTTTAAGACCATATAAGGTTTTCTTCAGCTTGCACACGTGCGTTTTATCCTCACTGATTTGTACTCCATCAAGTTGTTCAATATACACTTATTCTTTTAGGAGCCCATTCAAAAAGGCTGATTTCACATCCATTTGATAAACTTTATACCTCTTATGTGCTGCCAAAGGTAGGAACATTCTAATAGTTTCTAACCTTGCCACTGGTGCAAAAGTTTCATCAACATCTACTTTTTCTATCTGAGTGTAGCCTTTGCAAACCAGCTTGGCCTTGTTCCTCACCACCTTGCCATCTTTATTGTGTTTATTCCCAAACACCCATTTTGTTCCTATGACATTCTTGTTAGTGGGTCTTGGAACCAGCTCCCATATACCCTTCTTCTCGTTTTGATCCAGCTCCTCATTAATAGCTTTGACCTAGGCTTTGTCTTGTGTAGCCTTTTCAATAGATTTAGGTTTAACTTGTGAGAGTAAAGCAGTAGCTTCCACAATTCTTCTTCTTGTTGTAACTCTTACTGATGGGTCACTTATGATCTAATTTCTTTGATGAGCATTGGTCCATGTCTTCTTTGTCCTTCTCTCTTGCACAATCTTAGTTGCAAGAGAATCTCTTTCTTCATCTTTAGACTCACTCTTCTTTGAGTCTGAACTTACTTCTTGTTCCTTTTCTTCAGGTTGGTCTGATTCTTCATCAATATTGAAGTCATCTTCTTCATTGTCCTCAACTTCTCCATTATGTATTGTTTTCTAGTTCTTATCTATTCTCACATCATTAGATGTGATCACTTTTCCCAGCTTATGTAGGAAAAATCTTTAACCTTTTGTCTTTGCTGAGTATCCCACAAAGATACCTTCATCAGACCTAGCATTGAATTTTCCCAAGTTTGCTCCTTGTTCTTCACAAAACATAGGCTACCAAAGATTTTGAGATACTTGGATGTTGTCTTCTTGCCACTCTATAACTCATATGGAGTCTTATTAGTATTGGGTCTTAGTAAAATTTTGTTCAGTAGGTACATGATTGTAAATGTTGCTTTTGTCTAAAATGTTGTGTGAAACTTGGATTTCAGCAGTAGAGTTCTTGCCATATTAACCACAACTATATTTTTTCTTTCTACCACCCTATTCTTGTTGCTGTCATTTGATGGTGAATACCATGCTTCTCAAGATAATTTTCAAAGCTTAATTTGTAAATTCAGTGCCTTGATCTGACCTTAATACTTTGATCTTCCTTCCATTCTCATTTTCAGCTAATCTTCTATATCTCTTGAAGCAATTTAGAACTTCTGACTTGTGTTTGAAGTGCATGATGCGGGTCCTTCTAGAATAATCATCAATAAACAAGATGAAGTACCTCTCACCATTCAACCCTTTTGTCCTCATTGCTCCATATAAATCAGTATGCATAATGTTAAGCACTGCTTCAGAACTGAACTCTTTGGTCTTATACTACTTTTTGACATGTTTTCCTTTAGAGCATGTTGAGCAAACATACTCTCTCCCTCACCTGAGGTTGGGTCTCTGATTGCATAAGTAGTGGTTAACTTCCTCATGTTCTTCCGTGATAAGTGTCCTAACCTCCTATGCCAAAGTTGATTTTCTTCTTCTTTGGTGAGTAAATAGTTGCTTGTCTTGTCCTCATCAATCACATATAAATTTCTAGCTGTTCTCTTCCCAGCTGCAACAGTATTGTCTTTTTTTACTTTTTACTTGACAACCTATTTTTGTCAATATTACCTTATGGTCTTCATTACATAGTTGGCTGACAGATGATAGATTATATCTAAGTCCTTCAACATGTTTACTGACCCCTGACCATTGATGTTGAATCATCATTGCCAAACTTGACTCTGCCTTCTCTTGACTTGTTTAGCTTTGACAATTTACTCTTGTCTCCCATCATGTATGAAGTGCATCCACAGTTAAGGATCCACTACTTATCCTTGTAGTCAACTTTGAGTGCAATTTTATCTATATTAGCCACCTTCCTTTTAGCTTTATATTCTTTCTTTTGAATTGGCTGAAAGATAGCTTTCTCCTTTTTCTTAGCTTTGACTACACCGCTTGTTTTCACTGTGCGATTAAGTGTCTTCTCTTGCTCAAAGAGAAGTGTCATGCATCTCTTGGCATTATAGCCATCCTGTCTACACCTTTGACACTATTTCAAGTTTTCTAATACAGCAAACTTGTTCTTTGAAACCACTATTTTAGGCTTCTACCAACACTTTTTGTCAGTGTGTCCTTGCTTTTTACAATATATGCAAGAACTCATGATAGGTGTTCTCCTCTAAATTTTGTATTGTGTCTCCCTGTATGTAGTATCATATCTTCTCAAGTTGGAGATGTACACTAGCCTTCTCCACCAGCAATTACTCGCCTTATGACCCCAAACTCCACAATAAAGATAGTGACCTTGAAATTGTCTCTTCTTGGGTCTATTCACAGCTTGTTTTCTTTTGTTTATTACTTGCTGTGTAGGCAAGGTTGCAGGTTTCTTTGCTTATGTGGCTTTCATTTTGGCCACCTTTTTCTCCTTCTTCTGTTCAACCATTGCCCTTTGCTGGCTGACTTTCTTTTCTTTCTGAGACGTAGTAGCTATGGGCTATTGCTATTTAATCATATACATCATTTTTAGCCCTGGCTTTGACTTGATAACTGTCTTCTTTTCTTTAGTTATCTTTTCCTGAGTCACAAGCTTCCTTTTCAACTTTTGTGGCACATTCTTATTATCTTTAAGGAATGCAGCCTCAGATTGCTGCACTTTCTCTTTATTCTTCTTTTTCTCTTACAGAACTTGTTTCTCCTATCATTTCAAGTTTCTGCAAGTTCTCTTCACTTCTTTTGAATTGTTGTTGAAGTCTCAGCAACTCTTTCTCCATTCCTTCAATTTTTGAAGTCCTTGAGCCAAGCTCTATTGTAATGTCTTCACATATTTTGTTTTGTTCTTCAAATCTTCTCTTCAAGTCAATATGTTCAGCCCATATTTCTTCCTTTTGACTTTCAGCTTCCTCAGACTTTGCTTCAACTAGTTTTATATGAGCCTCCAACCTTTTTATGGTTTTGCCCCTTCTAATTATCTCTTTTGAAGCTGTTTCCAACTCATCTTCAAGATCCGGTTCTTCTTCATCAACCTTTTTTTCCTCTTCAGAGGTTGAACTACCACCTGAGCTGATGCCATAAAAGCTTGCTTATCTAATAAGTCTTCATCTTCCTCCTTATCAGCTACTTTTATCTGACTCACATAACTCTTGAATAAGCCTCTCTTTTTCTTCTGTGGGTTGGTAGTCTTTTTGCTAGACTTCTTTGATTTGAATGATGGTTTTCTCCATCTTGAATTATGCTTATCATCACTATCCTCATCTTCATCAACAAGTTTTACTTTGTACTGAGAAGCAAAGTTTCCAATTTGCCCATAATGATAACATCTAAAGGACAACTGTCTTTTTTCCTTCTTAGACCCCTTCTTGAATTTCCTTGTGAAGTAAGCCAACACTTTACCTTCACTTTCTTCCTCATCACCATCATCATCCTCACTGGATGATTCTTCCTCTTCTTGTATCTTCAAGTGTTTTATAGCTTTGAAAGCTGCCTCTCTTGATACCTTTGACGTTGAGAAGCTCTCAATTGACTTTATTCTCATCTCATATGCAATGAGATTGCATTGGAGATCATGTAGACACATAGAATTGAGATCTCTACTCTCCTTTATGGTTGCTACCTTTGAGGCAAACCTCTCAGGCAAAATTCTCAGAATTTTCTTCACAATAAATGAGTCCTTCTTGTTCTTCCCATGACTTCTAAGGTCGTTTATAGCATTAATAACCTTAATGAAGAACTCTTGGACTGTCTTATTCTTCTGCATTTTGAGAGATTCATATTTCTCCTTGAAAACTTAAAGCTTGGCCTTCTTCATTCTGCCATCACCTTCATAGACCTTCTACAATCTGTCCCATATCTCCTTAGCAAATTTGCAGTCCATAACTTTAGCATAATCAGCATCTGTCAATGCTGAAATGATGATGTTTGAGTGCTTCCCATTTATCTCAAACTACCTTAATTCCTCTGGGGTTAGATCTTTACCTTTTTTTGGGACCATAAAATCCTCATGTATGGCTTTCACCATGTTCATGCCCACGGTTACAAATACCACCTGCATTCTCACTCTGCATATATGGTAGTTGGTTACATTAAAGATTAGAACCTTTTTGCTGTAAGTAGTGCTGGTATTGGTACTGGCATCCATTTCTTAGTATGCTAAACAAGTTAAAATTTCTGAAACTCTTCAAACTAGTACACCAAGTTGTTAAGCTTTAAACTGATGAACCTGTGCTCTAATACCAATTGATGTTCTCGACTTCACCCTAGAATATACTAGTTTATGATACTGAGAGGGGGGTGAATCAGTATCACTACAATTCACAGATATGTGAACAACTTCAACCTTTTCTTAATAACGAATTCTTTCTTAGATTCGACTAAGGTAAATCTATTGCTACCTACAAGTTATAATAGTCCCTAAAGTCACTTTTCAGACACCTTGCCTATTAGGCCTTCATTAGGTTATGGGTTGGTTGATACTTTTGCTACGTTCACACAACTCAATTCAAAACATAGAATGTAAAACAAAGTAAGGACATATGAGATTTACGTGGTTCCATTAACATGATGTACATCCATGGTGGTAGGGACTCTCCCTCTACCGAGACAATCCACTATACTTGAGAATACCAGTTACAATAGATGCCTTAATCCTCTACTCCTTTCATTATTACAAATACTAAGCAAGTATAATACAAAGAGTGTCACTTACTATGTCTACCCTTCTTCTAGCTTGTCTTGCCTTTATTGAATTGAATGACTGCTTCACTATTGCTTAGAAGTTCACCATAACACTCTCTAACCTCTTTTGAAGAAATTTGGAAATATGTTGAGCTCTTTCAATGCTTTGCTGAACTCCTTCTCTACGTTGTTTCATACAACTCTTGCTTTCACTGTCTGACGGTCTCACCATCTCTTGGTTCCATGGTCTTACTATCACGGCCTTCCCTCACACTTATGTTCTATCACGCCGTTGCACATTTTGGTCTCACGTTGTCTCATGACGTACACCCATGCTTCTACTGTGCTCCCGTCATAGCTTTGTTGGTCTCGCCTTTCAGCTTTGCTGGTCTCTTGTTTCAACTTCGTTGGTCTCTTATTTCAGCTTTGCTGATCTTGCATTTCAGGTCACCAGTTTCTAGTCTCCCTTTTCTAGTCACCCGTTACTAATCTCACAACCTGATCACCCGTTTCTTCTAGGGGTGGTGCGTTTCTGGTTTTTGCTCTCACCTCAGGTTTCTAGTTTTCTTCCTCTTTGCTAGTCTCATACCTCACGCCTCACTTGTCTGTTTCTGGTTTTCTTCTGGCTGGTGGTCTCACGTTGTGTGTTGTTTTGCCGTGTTGCACTTTTTTTTGCCTTGTAGGTTCGTTTCTCTTCTTCCCATCCAGCCAGATCTCTCAATCACCGTCTAACTAGATTTCCTTTGTTTTGCCGATGGTCACTCTCTCTTCGTCCACCCCTCTTTAGCCGTTCTAGATTTTCTTTTCTTTTCCCTTATTTGGCCATGTTTTCTCTTTTGATGGTATGTGTTATTCCTTCTCTCCTTTGGCCATCTTCTTGCCGACCGCCGGTGTGCCAGTAGTGTGTCGTTCCTTTGCCGTCCACTTTTCTCTTTGGCCATGTCGAATTTTCTCTCCTTCCCTTGTTCTGCTGTCGGCTCACTTGGTTGGCTGAATAGGATTTTGCTGTTTCGCTCTTCTGGTTTGTTGTCCAGTCATCCAGCCCCTTTAGCTGTCTCTTCTTTTCTCTATTTTTGCCAACCATTTTTTTTCTTTTCTTTATCCACCCAATTGTATATGTTCTGTGTAGGGTTTGCCGCGTGGTTTTACTTCTTTTCCCTCCATGTAACTTCAAATTACTCTCTTGCCATGTAGCTTCAAATTACTCTCTGACCCCTACACGTGGCTTTACTTTCTTGCCTCTCCATGTGGCTTCAAATTACTTGCACACTTAAATCTAGTTGACAACAATTACAACCCATACAAGACTATGGGAACAACATTTAAATAAAGATGGAAGACAATAGACAAAGAGAAGATCTTACATATGACTAAGAATTACTCTTTACTTTTGTAAGGGCCTGAAGAAGTTGAACCATATGTATAAATAGGAATGGTTTAATGGGTTTGCTTTTAATGTCTTATATAAGCATTAATCCATGGTCGATGGATCATTATGCCTATGACATACTTCTTAGCTAAATAAATGCATATGCATAGGTTTTCCTTTAGAAATGTATGATATGAATGTGAAAGCAATTCATGAACAAATAAGAAGGATGCTAATCCACATACTTTAGTGGGTAATTGCTAATCCCATAACACTTTAGTAAAATGAGTTGCAACTTGTTATTTATAAAATTTTTATGCCTTAAGAAAGCCTATTAAGTAATAATTTAGGCAATGTCTATTGGTAATAAGTTAATGACATTATAAGATGAAGAATTGACGACTTAAGGTTTAAGAACATAGGTTCTAAAGATTGGAAAAACTTTTCCTCAACATCCTTATGTTCTAAATAAAAATTTTTAAATTCTGGCACATACAAAACCTTGAGAGGATGACTTGCTGGAGCTTCTCTATAAAGGACTTAAGGGCTTATTATTTCCTTGGGTTGCATATTGAGATTTAAAGCTTGTAACTACGTTAGGGCAAGACAACCTCTTTTGACATCAATTTTTCTTTTCAAAATTGCTTAAACCTTCTACATATGTAAGTAGGATGTGTTTCAATCAAATGCTATATGTAGAAATCTTCCATTTTATCATTTGGAAAAGGAGAATCATTGTTTATAATAGCTATAAAAAACATTTCTTAATAGACATAATTTGCCATTATAACTCCTTTCAAAATGTTTCAAGCAAGTACCTTATAAAATCTAAGTTGATTACAAGTTGTTTGATAAATACTATCCTCTATTGGGATGTAGACCAAGTCAATTGGCTATAAAGCCTTATATGCTTTGGCAACTATTTATTTCCTATCATGGACATGTAAAACAAAAAGAAAACAAGGGTTAGTATAGTAATTAGGTTGTGATTATGTAATGCTTTGCTTTGTAAAGGCATTATTTACTTGGTTGAACCTTGGCTAATGTTTTTATTAAACCAAAATACATCATATATTATACATAACAAAAAGTATAGAGTTACAACTATTGCTTATAACAAAAGCCAAAAACTACCCCTATATGTATTCTATGTTATAAGCCATATAATTACAAAAAAAATGGTATTCAAAGAGCTTGCATAGTAGGCTTTTAAAAGCAATAACCAATGAAGTCATATTGATGATATGCTTCATCAAGGGAGAGTAGAAGATGCTTCTCATAAGCATGCAGAGGGATAATCTCTATTTTCAATGAGACTAACTTTCTTAATTATCTATCAGATTTATTAAGTTGCATCTCTAATTTAAGCATCTCTCATTATATTGAACTTAACTAATTGCTGGATTTAGGCATCATGTTCATGCACTTGATTTGAAAGATTATGATTTTCAATTGTAAGCTCATTAACTCACGAAAATGCTAAGTTGTAATTTTGGTTTACAATAGATAGCTTGATATTCTTGGCTTTGAACTCATTTAACTGTCTTTGAAGTTAGAGAGTTGTTGCTAAAGAATCTCTACTTGCTTTTAGGACTAGGACTAAAACTAGGCTTCTTACATCTAATTAGAATTTTGTATAGTAGTCCTTTTTTTCCTTCATCCTCTTATTAGTCTTTTTTAGTTAATAAGCTTATCATTATTCCTTTTTACAAATTGCTCAAGCTCTTTGGTGAGATGTTTTATGATCGACAAATAATCATTACTCTCTTGTTGACTTTGTAACTTATAATAGGTTTGTTGAACCCTTGACAATTCATCACAAAACTTTTAGTTTTCTAAGATGTCATTGTTATTTTCTTATAGTGGTGCACTTTGATCTTATTCATATTCTACCTTTTCCTTCCATTTGGAATAATAGGGTGGCATTATTTTAAGGATGTAAACCTCAAGACCTTAGACTTTATACTATCATTCATAACAAAGAGTACAAGTATGAACCTTGGGCCCATTTGAATTTATACAAACATGACTCCATACTTGGATTATTTTTTAAAGTTGATGGCAATTATTCATATTATCATAATTAAATTAGATTATATCCTTATCATATGTGATAAGAACAAGCCTTATAATAGATATTTGCGCCACAACCAAAGTTGGGGCATGATTGATAACCTTACTAAAACTTATCAACAAAACCCAAGGGTAATCCCCACATTTACATAAGATAGGAGTTTGTTATACGTAACTAACCACTAAAACTATACCTTATCTTGAAAGACAGCTTCCTACCTTGAAATTTTATCCAAGCTTTGTCAACAACTTACACAAAACTCTATAAGAGCATTATCGAGTCTTTTAATTTAGGAAAAAATCATCTAGGCATTTAATATGGCTTATGAGCCATAACATATAACATGACTAGGCTTCCTTGAAATTAGCCTTCTTCTTTAATCTTAAAATAGTTTGAGGATAGGATCATGTTTGCCATACTTGTAAGTATGGGGCTGACTTCTTCAATAACTTTAAAGAAAAGCTTAATAACGCATTCATGAACATGGCCAGCCACTTTAAGAAATAAAATAAGTGTATAAATGAGTAAAGCCAAACATGTCATTTGTTTGTGAGCATCTATCTTACAATTCATCTTATCAATTAGGAATTAGGTAGGAATACACTTTTTGTCAAATTAGCCTTTACATTTAACTTGGCTAAAGATTTCATCTCTTTTGACCTTGGTTAAGATTAATAACTTTTTCATAAAGTTTATTTCTTCTTCAAGGGCTAAATATTTGCATTTGATGAAATTGGCAGATTTAATAGCATTTTTATTTCTTCTAACAAGGGAACTGTATTTATTGAAGGAAATGTGAAACATTAAAGTGAAGGATCCCTTAATTTAATAGTTTCTTGCAAAATAGTTGATTTAACATTTACATCTAGGAGCTACCTAATATCTTATAAATACTTTGAAACTTATACTTTATAAAAATGGGCCAATTATACCAGAATTACTTGAGAAGAGAGAGATTAGGTAGCTTAAGACTACAATATCAAATTGTAAAGGTAAACATGAGGGTATACAATTACCAATTTGCCTTTGAATATTCTATAATCTCTTAATGACTCTGGACAACATCTCCTTGTTAATTATTATGATTCTAGTCTTTTTGTTTTCATAAAAAGCTAATATAGTCACGAAATAAATAATGCTTGATATGTATGTGATGAAAAGTCATGTTGAAGGTAGATGAAAAAGGAAACATATTAGAATGAGGGATACAAAATTAATAAAAGCTTTAAAAGCAAAAACAAGAGTGTGAATGGACAATGTGTTTTATTTATGCGAATTTAGGTAAGAATCATCCTTATGGTTCTATACCTTTTAGAAAGGACTTCTAAGGGAAAATAACTCTAATGATAGGATAGTGTGGTTTAAAGATCTACAACTAAGATAAAAGGTTACTAGACCTTTATTCCTTTACCTTCATAAGTTAGAGGAATTACTAATTTGAACGAGAGATCTTGAGAATCCCATGCAGAAGTAATAGGCTACAAATAAGATTCTTTACCATTTCTCATGTAACTTAAAAGGGTATAAGTTAAGTGCCAAGGCCTTTGTGAGTGCATGCGAAGGGTAAATTCACCTACCAAAATAAGATTACATGACATGCTAAAAAGACATATAGAAATAAATAAAGCATTAAGTAGGTTATAATAAGCATCAAAGTAAAATCAAGTTAGAGTAACTAACTCTCTATGAATTTCTTTCTTAGTAGAGTTGCCAACTTGTTGTGATCTAGCATGACAAGAAATTTGACATATGATATAGTCTTACTTTTTACTACATTTTTTTAGGAAAGTATTACATTAGGGCAAGGACATCAAAATGTCCATTAATTGATTTCAAAGTTGCCACCAATCATTATAGATGCAATTACAATACTGTGTTGACTCAACCTACTTTTTTAGGATTTGTTGGGGTTCAAGACTAGCCCAAAAGCTTGTTGTGAATGTCGATACTATGACCTTAACATTGATTATATATGTACACTTACTATGACCTTAACATTGATTATATATGTACACTTTTTTTACTTTACCACTTTATTTGCTTATCTATCTTTAAAACACATGGTTAGAAAAATCTAATCACGGACATTCATTATAGTTTTGAAAACAAATAATGTAGTCCGAACAAGATTAAAGTTTATAAAATTTCATTAGATACTTATATCTAAAATTCATTACTAAAGACAACTTTAGAAGAGTCTGGGATACCTTTTATAGTGATCTTTGTACCAAATAATTTTAAAAATAATGCCTTAAAAACGAAAAAATAAGGTCAAAATAGGTGAAAATGGGTCAAATTTGGTCAACAAAAGTCAATGTCAATCAAAACTCAATCAACAAAGGTCAAGGCAGTCAATTTGTAAAAGCCATTTGATCAAAGTCAAAACTAGTCAAGCTGTATAAGTTGATATATAAATGTCAAAACTAGTCAAGTCATAAAAGCTAGTCTGTATCAATCAAGCCATGTAAGCTTAACAACAAAAGTCAAAGCTAATCAAGTTGTATAATGTAGTTTATAAAAATTAAGCCTATCAAGCTCTATAGGTTGGTCAACAAAAATTAGAACTGGTTGAGTCATATAAGTTAGTCAACAAAAGTTAAAAACAATTAAGCCATATAAGCTGATCAATAAAAGTCAAAGTTAATCAATAAAAGTAGAAAGCCAGATAAACTGGTCAAAGCTAGTTTGACCAACTAAAAAAAAAAGTTAAGACAAAAGGTCGATGGCTCCCAACCTCTCTGTCTTGTCTTTTTTTTTTTTTTTGGGTTTCTAAAAAGGTCTAGGAGTGCATCTTAATGCTCTATCTGTTTCTCTATCTTAACGTTTATTGCTGGTAAGGTCTTAAAGTCTCAAATTGGTATGTGGCACACATGAATAGATAGATAAGTCAAAGAGGAATTGATTAGTGGGAGTTTCAGATAAGAATGACCACCAAAATCAATAAATGCATTGGAAAGGAGTAGCAAGGTAATCTACAATCTCTCTCTCTCTCTCTCTCTCTCTCTCTCTCTCTCCAACTTCCTATTTTTTGTTTTGGGTCTTACAAAGTTTGAGTTTTATTTTTTTTATGTTTTTTTAATTATTAATTATTAATTATTATTTTTATTCTTTGATTGTGGTCTATTTAACATTAATCTTTTTAATGGAAATTTAGAGCTCCTTTTGTTTTGTTCTTTACCTTTAGGTTTTAAACTTCCCTATTTCTTTATCACTACCTTTAGGTTTTGGAATCGTCAAATTTCATTATTGTTTTTTATTTATTTTTTGTTTATTTTCTTTTTCTTATTCTTAGATGCGTTTGATTTGAAATAAAATGATTTCCTTGGCAGGTCCATGTTTTTGGGTCTAATCAATTTGAATCTAAAGGTATTAGGTCAAATTGACCTGTTTTAATTGAAGTTGACAGAGTTGGCTAGAATTTGATCGCGTTTGACTAGGTTGACTCTAGTTTTATAGAGTTGGATTAGGTTGACTTGGTTTAATCGAGTCAACTCACCACCTCTTTTTTTTATATATATATTTCTGTTGTTTTTACACTTTTTTTTGCTATAGGTATTTGTTATATGTTTTCTTTTCTATAACTAATTTTGTTATTTAATTTATACTTTCTTCCTTTTTTTTTTTAAATTTCAATTGTATACACATATCTAATAACAAATACAATGTTAAAATGTATTAATTTAAAATTCTTAATGCTTGGAATGTAGCATTGACCTATTTCTTTTGGCCTTTGTCTACCTTTTTGCGAGGTTACAATGCACTAATAAGTCTAAGTTTGATCTGTTGTTCCACAGACTTGTATGTGTTGTAATTATTGCAACTAGGTTTAAGTGTGCAAGAAAGTAAATCCGTCGCGTAAAGGTAAGAACGTAAATCCGTCACATAAATCCTATTAGGGTTTTATGGAGTAGAGTATATAATGGTCTTGGAAGACAAAGAACATGGAGTCGGCAATATTGAGCATTCAGCAAAACCTAGACAACTGACCAACCAAAGAGAACACCAAACTCTGTACAGAAGAACACCATCAACGGGAAGGATCAATATGGTCGACGGCCGGGCTAAACGAAGAATAAAGGTGGACAGCGGAAACAATTGAGCAACTGTCGACAGGAAGGAGAAGAAAACGCAACCATCGACAGTTGAAAAATCGAGCAAAAATGGCAAATACGTTGAGAGAGAAGGAGGTGACTGAAGGGGTGCTAAACGTTGAACGTAAGACGACCGAAAGGTGGCCGAGGAAGGTGACAAGAGAGTGAAAAACCAGACCATTGGAGTGAAAAACCTGACACGACTGGACGACCGAAGGTGGGTGGACAACAAAGGCCTATACGGCCTAATCAGGAAGAGAGAGAAACCCGACGGCCAAATCAGAGCAGACCAGCGGGAAGAGAAAGGAACTCGACGATGAATGAAAAAGTGAAATTCAGTACGAGAGAGAAATTTGGTAGGATGGTGAGAGAAATCCGACGGTAAAAGAGAGAAATCCAACGAGAAGAGACAGAAATTCAGCCGGACAGTGAGAGAGAGAGAGAGAGAGAGAAACAATGACCTAAACAAGAACATTCGTATTATCTATTAGGTAAAGTGTCTGAAAGGTGACTTTGGGGACTATTGTGATTAGTAGGTAGCAATAAATCTACCTTAATAGAGTTTAAGAGTTCGCTTTTAAGAAGAGATTGAAGTTGTTCACTTACCTGCAAATTATGAATTGTGGTGATACTGATTCACCCCCCTCTTAGTATCACAAACTAGTAGATCCTAGGGAGAAGTCGAGAACTTCAATTGGTATTAGAGCACAGGTTCACCAGTTTGAAGCTTAATAGCTTGGTGTACTAGTTTGAAGGGATCTAGAAGTTTGACTTGTTCAGCATACTGAGAAATGGAAGTCGATACCAGAACTAGCACCACTTACAGTAATAAGGTTCCAATCTTCAACGGAACTAACTACCATATGTGGAGAGTAAGAATGCAAGTGGTATTTGCAACCATGGTCATGAACATGGTGAAATGCGTACAGGAAGGTTTTGTGGCTCTGAAAGAAGGTAAAGACCCAACCCCAGAGGAGTTAGGGCAGTTTGAGATAAATGGAAAGGCCTCAAACATCATCATTTCAGTATTGACAGATGCTGAGTATGCTAAAGTGATGGACTATAAATCTGCTAAGGAGACAGATTGCAGAAGGTCTATGAAGGTGATGGCAGAATGAAGGAGGCTAAGTTTCAAGTATTTAAGGAGAGATATGAATATCTTAGAATGCAGAAGAATGAGACAGTCTAAAAGTTCTTCACTAGGGTTATTTATGCTATAAACGACCTGAGAAGTTATAAGAAGAACAAGAACGACTCATCTGTTATGAAGATTCTGAGAATTCTGCCTTAGAGGTTTGCCTCAAAGGTAACAACCATAAAGGAGAGTAGAGATCTCAATTCTACGTCTCTACATGATCTCTAGTGCAATCTCAATGCGTATGAGATGAGGATAAAGTCAGTTGAAAGCTCTGTAACAACAAAGGTATCAAAGAAGGCAGCTTTCAAAGCTATGAAGCACTTGAAGATAAAAAAAAGAGGAAGAATCATCCAATGAGGATGATAATGATGATGATGAGGAAGAAAGTGAAGGTGAAGTGTTGGCTACTTCACAAGGAAATTCAAGAAGTGGTCTAAAAAGGGAAAAGGACAGTTGTCCTTGAGATGTTATCGTTATGGGCAGATTAGACACTTTGCTTCTCAGTGTAAAGTGAAACTTGATAATGAAGATGATGATGTTGATGATGAAGATAAGGATAGTGATGATAAGCCAAATTCAAAATGGAAAAGACCATCATTCAAATCAAAGAGGTCTAGCAAGAAGACTGTCAACCCACAGAAGAAGAAGAGAGACTTATTTAAGAGTTATGTGAGTCAGATAAAATAAGCTGATGAGGAGGAAGATGAAGAATCATTAGATGAGCATGCCTTTATGGCATCAGCTAAAGGTGTAGTTCATCCTCTAAAGAGGAAGAGGAGGTTGATGAAGAAGAGCCAAATCTTGAAGCTAAGCTGCAAGCAGCTTCAAAGGAGATAATCAGAAAGGGCAGAACCATAAGAAGGTTAGAGGCCCATATAAAACAAGTTAAAGCAAAGTTTGAGGAAGCTGAAAGTCAAAATGATGAAATAAAGGATGAATATATTGACTTGAAGAGAAGATTTGAAGAACAGATTAAAATATGTAAAGACCTTACAATAGAGCTTGGCTCAAGGACTTCAACAATTGAAGAAATGGAGATAGAGTTGTTGAGACTTCAACAACAACTCAATAAAAGTGAGAAAAACTTGTAGATGTTTGAAGTGGTAGGAAAAACAAGTTCTAAAAGAGAAAAGAAGAATGAGACTTTGCCACAAAAGTTGAAAAAGAAGGCTGTGACTCAGGTGAAGATAACTGAAGAAGAGAAGACAGTTATCAAACCAAAGCCAGGGCAAAAAATGATGTTTGTGGTTAAAGAGCAGCAGCCTATAGCTGTTACATCTCAGAAATAAAAGAAAGTCAGCCAAGCAAAGGGCTATAGCTGAACAGAAGAAGGTGAAAAAGGTGATTGAAATGAAAGTCACACAACCAAAGAAGCCAACTACGTTGCCTACACAGCAAGTGATGTATAGAAGAAGACAAGCTATGATCAGACCCATTCAAGGTCATTACCTTTATTGTGGTGTTTAGGGTCATAAGGCAATTAGCTGCTAGTGGAGAAGGCCAGTATATGTCTTTAACTTTAGAAGATACGATGCTGCATATAGGGGAAGACAATACAAAATCCAAAAGAGAACACCTGTCTTGAGTTCTTCCACATACTGTAAAAGGCAAGGACATATTGACAAAGATTGTTGGTGGAGGCCCAATCCAGTGATTTCAAAGAACAAGTTTGCTATATTGGCAAACTTAGAGTAGTGTGAAAGGTGCGGGCAAGATATCTATAATGCCAAGAGATGCATGACTTCTCCCTGAGCAAAAGAATGCACTTAATGGCAAAAGATGCATGACACTTCTCCCTGAGCAAGAGAAGTTGCTTAATGGCATAGTGAAAACAAGCACTGCAGTCAAAGCTAAGAAAAAGGAGAAAGCTATCTTCCAGCTAGTTCAAAAGAAGGAATATAGAGCGAAAAGGCTGATTACAAGGATAAGCAGTGGATCCTTGATAATGGATGCACTTCGCACATGACAGGAGACAAGAGTAAATTATCAAAGCTAAACAAATCAAAAGAAGGTAGAGTCAAGTTTGACAATGATGATTCACTCAGCATCAGTGGTTAGGGGTCAATGAATATTAGAAAAGGAAGGTTGAAAGATGTTCAACACATTGAAGGACTTAGATATAATTTAGCATCTGTCAGCCAATTATGCAACAACAACCATAAAGTGATATTCACAAAAACAAGTTGCCAAGTAAAAAGTAAAGAAGGAAATACTGTTGCAACCGAGAAAAGAACAGTTGGAAATTTATATGTGATTGATAAGAACAAGACAATCAGCTATTTACTCACCAAAGAAGAAGAAATCAACTTTAACATAGGAGGTTGGGACACTTATCATAGAAGATCATGAGGAAGCTGACCACTACTCATGTAATCAGAGATATTCCCGACCTCAGGAGAGAGAGTATGTTTGCTCAGCATGCTCTAAAGGAAAACATGCCAAAACGCAGTATAAGACCAAAGAGTTCAATTCTGAAGCAGTGCTCGACATTGTGCATACTGATTTGTGAACTAATGAGGACAAAAGGGTTGAAAGGTGAGAGGTAATTCATTTTGTTTGTTGATGATTATTCGAGAAAGACTTGCCTCATGCACCTTAAACATAAGTCAGAAGTTTTGAATTGCTTTAAGAGATACAGAAGATTGGCTGAAAATAAGAGTGGAAGAAAGATCAAAGTATTGAGGTCAGATCAAGGCACTGAATTTACAAATAAAGCTTTTGAAGATTATTTTGAGAATCATGAAATTCATCATTAAATGGCAGTGGCAAGAACACCTCAACAGAATGTGGTGGTAGAGAGGAAAAATAGAGCTGTGGTTGAAATGGTGAGGACTCTACTGTTGGAATCCAAGCTTCACACAAGATTTTGGACAGAAGCAACATTTACATCCATGTACCTACTAAATAGAGTATTACTAAGGCCCAATACTGATAAGACTCCATATAAGCTATGGAGTGGGAAGAAGACAACCGCTAAGTATCTCAGAGTCTTTGGCAGCCCATGTTTTGTAAAGAACAAGGAGAAAAATTTGGTAAAATTCAATGCTAGGTCTGATGAAGGCATCTTTTAGAGATACTCAGAAAAGACAAAAGGTTACAGAGTTTTCCTGCATAAGTTGGAAAAAGTGATCACTTCTAGTGATGTGAGAATAGATGACAATTGGAAAATAATGCAGAATGGAGAAGCTGAGGACAAAGAAGAAGATGACTTTAATGTAGATAAAGAATAAGACCAACCTGAAGAAAAGGAACAAGAAGTAAGTTCAGACTTGGAGAAAAGTGAGTCTAAAGATGAAGAAAGAGATCCTTTTGCAATTAAGACGAGGCAAGAAAGAAAGCCAAAGAAAACATGGATTAGTGCTCATTAAGAAAATCAAATCACAGATGACCCATCAGTAGGAGTTACAATAAGAAGAAGAATTGTGGGAGCTACTGCTTTACTCTCACAAGTTGAACATAAATCTGTTGAAGAGGCTACACAAGATCTAACTAAATCTCTGTCCATAAAGCTATTTGAAAAGTACAAAATAAGTCTATTTGTGTGAATGCCTCCTCAAGTCAAAATATTAGGTGAATCCTCCATCTCTACTTTGCGAGTTTTTCAAATTTGTAATTAGTTGGCAAAAGGGGAGAGAAGCAATAATGCAGAGGAAGCTGTTAAGAAATGGGGAGTACATTTTTAGAGGGAGTTGAAACTGCCGCTAGTGACTTTTGTTATGAGTGTTGCCAACAATTACAAAAGGGGAGATTGTTGTTCCCACAGCCTTGTATGGGTTGTAATTTTTATCAACTAGGTTGAAGTGTGCAAGAAAATAAATCCGCCACGTAAGCCCTATTAGGGTTTCATGGAGTAGAGTATATAATGGTCTTGGAAGACAAAGAACATAGAGTCGGTAATATTGAGCATTCAGCAAAACCTAGACAACCGACCAACCAAAGAGTGCCAAATCCTACACAGAAAAACACCACTTGCAAAAGAAAAGAGTAGTCGGAATTAAACAGTATTGTCAAAATTGAACAGTGTCATAAAAAATTGAATAGTGTTGTCAGAAATTGAACAGTGTATCCAACAGGGCAAAACCTAAAGAAAGAAACCATCAAAAACTTGGAAGAGAGAGAGAAAATGGTAGCTATTGATGGGAAGGAGAGAGATAGTCGACAGCTGAGCTGAATGAAGAACAAAGGTGGACAGCCAAAACAATTGAGTAGCCATTAACAGGAAGGAGAAGAGAACGCAGCCATTGACAATCTAAAAATCAAGCAAAAATGGCAAATACGTTAAGAGAGAAGGAGGCAACCGAAGGGCTGAACATTGAACATAAGACAGCTGAAAGGCGGCTAAGGAAGGTGACAAGAGAGTGAAAAACCAAACCATTAGAGTGAGAAACCTGACACGACTGGACAACCGAAGGTGGGTGGACAGCAAAGACTTATATGACTAGATCAAGAAGAGAGAGAAACCCGACGACCAAATCGGAGCAGACTGGTGAAAAGAGACAGAAACTCGATGGTGAACGGAAATGTGAAATCCAGTAAGAGAGAGAAATCTAGCAAGACAGTGAGAGAAATTCGGTAGTAAGAGAAAGAAATCCAGTTGGATAATAAGAGAGAGAAATCCAGTTGGATAGCAAGAGAGAGAGAAACAGATAGGTGAGCCGTGAGACAGTGAGATCGTGAGACAAGGAGACGGGTGAGATCATAAGACGGTGAAAGTAGGAATTGAGAGAAGGAATTCAGTGATGAACTCAACGTATTTCCAAACTTCTTCAAGAGAGGTTAGAGAGTGTTGCGATGAACTTTTAAGCGACAGTGGAATAGCCTTTCAATTTAATAGAGGCAAGACAAGATAGAAGAAGGGTAGACATTGTAAGTGACACTCTTTGTATTGTACTTGCTTAGTAATTGCAATATTGAAAGGAGCAGAGAATTAAAGACATCCATTGTAACCTGTATTCACAAGTATAGTGGATAGTCTCGGCAGAGGGAGAGTCCCTACCACCACGGATATATGTCATGTTGATGGAACCACGTAAATCTCGTGTGTACTTAATTTTCTTTACATTCTGTGTTGAATTGAGTTGTGAACGCAACTAAAGTATTAGCCAACCCATAACCTAACAAAGTCCTAAACAAAGACATCCTTATTGTCTATTAGGCAAGGTGTTAGAAAGGTGACTTTGGGGACTATTGCGATTAGTAGGTAGCAATAGATCTACCTTAGTCGAGTTTGAGAAAGTGTTCACTTTTAAGAAGAGATTGAAGTTGTTCACTTACCTACGAATTATGAATTGTGGTGATACTGATTCACCCCCCATCTTAGTATCACAACTATTAGATCCTAGGGAGAAGTCAGGAATTTCAATTGGTATCAAAGCACAAGTTCATCAGTTTAAAGCTTAACAGCTTGGTGTACTAGTTTGAAGGGATCTAGAAGTTTGACTTTTTTAGTATACTAAGAATTGGAAGCTGGTACTAGCATTAGCACCACTTATAACAAGAAGCTTCCAATCTTCAACGAAACTAACTACCATATGTGGAGAGCGAAAATGCAAGTGGTATTTGCAACCATGGGCATAAATGTGGTGAAATGAGTACAGGAGGGTGTTATGGCTTTAAAAGAAGGTAAAGACCCAACCCCAGAGGAGTTAAGGTAGTTTGAGATAAATGGGAAGACCTTAAACGTCATCATTTCAACATTGATAGATGTTGAGTATGCTAAAGTGATGGATTGCAAATCTGCTAAGGAGATATGGGACTGATTGCAGAAGGTTTATGAAGGTGATGGTAGAATGAAAAAGGCTAAGCTTCAAGTGTTCAAGAAAAGATATGAATATCTCAAAATTAAGTTATGAATGCAGCTAAAGTATCAGCCAACTCATAACCTAACGAAGACTTAAACAAGAACATCCATATTATCTATTAGACAAGGTGTTTGAAAGGTGACTTTGGAGACTATTGTGATTAGTAGGTAGCAATAGATCTATCTTAGTCGAGTTTGAGAAAATGTTCACTTTTAAGAAGAGATTAAAGTTGTTCACTTACTCGTAAATTGCCAATTGTGGTAATACTGATTCACCCCCTTCTCAATATCACAAACTAGTACATCCTAGGGAGAAGTTGGGAACTTCATGATCATTGCAGAGTAGCAACACTATTTTAGTAAGATAAGTGATTCCTCAACCTTTTCTTAATTATTTTCTCTTTAATTTTGTTATGACAATTATTTATCAACCCATTTATGAGTTCTCAACAATCTATAAATGTGTTTAAATCTTTATTCTTTAAGTTTTATGAGTGAGTGAATTTTAAAAGTATTTTTTGTTTTTATTGGTGTCCTTTTATAGAATTTTTTGCTGTTGTTTTTTTCTTTAATTCTTTTCAATTTTTCCCTTTTTTCCCTAGTTCCTTTCTTCAAGGAAGTAAGCTTTTTTATAGGCCTTTTTGATAGTTAAGAACTACCATGTGATTGGTTAGTTGGAAATATATTCTTTCATTATTACTTTTTTTCTATTGGTTACTTAAAAAAGGGTAATGATTACTTTTGGTTAGTTAGAGATAGTTTGAGTAAATATGATTTGGTTTGGTTTTATTCTAACTTATTATTGGCATTCATTAAGGACTCATGGGACCAAATTGGGCCTTCCTAAAATTGGACTTAAAGGCTTGTGGAAATGGTGGGCTATTGGTGAGAAAGATTTGTTTATTAAATGGGCTAATTCATTTTATTATTTGATAATTTGTATCAAACTTAAATCCTATTTAATAATGTAAATGGAAATTTACTAATATTGTTATTTATTTTCTAAATGAATGAATAAAATATGGCCTTAACCCTAACAACCTTCTAAACATTAGACTTGGCCTTAGATTGGACAAATATGGATACAACAAGAACTACATTAGAACATATGATGTATGCCAAAGAAACAACTATGATATTATGACATAACCTAGTTACCTTCAACCAATGCTTTTACTAGAGGGGTTTTAGAGAAGTATCAGTATTGATGATGAGGACTGTTTTAGGTCTCACATTGAGATGAGGGTTAAATTAATGTGAGATATGTGCTTTTTACAAATCAATCTGAATTTAACCTCTATGGCTTGTTAGAACTGATGATCCAATTTTTATCTTTCTCCTTTATGTGAGTGCAACAGTACAAATATAAATCAATGCATAAGCACCCAAAAACACACACGACAATTTTTACATGATTCACTCACAATATGTGAGTCACGTCCACGGTGTGGTAGGATCCCTCTTAAATCATACAATCCACTCTTATTATCAAGGGATACAATGAGGTTATGGAAGGATCACTCCTTAACCACTTACAATGATCTTCCGATCAAAAAGTTGATCTCCTGATTACTCCAAGGGTATCCCACCTTGTTATTTAACAAATTATCAAAATTTTATGGAAAAACCTTTCCTAAAGAACAATTACTCAATATGTATAGACTATTAGAGCAAAATATGGATCTTCTCCTTCCATTGCTACCAATGTTGTCTTACCCGTTGCCGGGGCTATCTCACTTACTTCCTTGGCAGAATCTCTCCTAGGTTGCTGAGCAAGTTTTCTCCTAAGCTATTGCAAGCTATCAGACTTACTGTTAGGCATGCTTTCTCCTTGGCTACTGTAAGCTATTAGACTTATTGCCGGGTACATTTCCTTTTCGGCTTTTGCAAGCTGTTGGACCTTCTATTAATGCTACTTGCATGTTCTGCTATCACTTCTAGCTCACGCTATTATTGCTATCCACATGTGCTGTTATCGTTGTTCTTACATGCTATCGTTTCTATTCATGTGCGTTGCTAATGTTGTCCATGCAGGTTATTGCGTTTGTCCACTGTTGTCCCCGTGTACTGTTAATGCTGTCTGCATGTACTATCACTGTTACCTATTGTCTACATGCACTGTGCTTGCTATTTGCACATGTTGTGCTTTTGTCTGCATGCACTACTCTTGTTATCTGCACTCTCTACGCCTTCTGTACATGCTCTCTACGTTTATTGTCCACATATGCTGTGTGCTTGCTATCCATGCTCTTTGTGTTTGTTGTATGTGCGTGCTATGTGTTCAATGTTTGTGCTAGCTACACCTGCTATCTGTATAAATTATGCTGACTATCTACACGAGCTGCTACTGCTATCTATGCGCGCTACATCAGTTTTCTTGTGCTGTTGCTACTATTCCTATAGGTTGCAGCTATTTTCTCATGTCGCTATTGCTCTCCCCGTGCACTACAACAAATTTCTTGCGTCGTTGCTGCTTTGCTGGTTGATTCTTGGACCTGCTACTGTACTTTCTATAGGTGGCTACTAATTATTAGACTTACTACTACACATTGTAATTTTTTGCATGATTACTATATGTGCTTCTGTTGCTGGGAAGCCTTCTAAGGTGCTGTTGGTGCTAGTATACCTCCTGGACGTACAAGGATGTGCTGCTGGTGCTGGTATACCCTTATGGACCTACAAGGATGTTTGCTATGGCTGGAATACCCTCTTGGACCTGTTGCTGTTGTTGGGAAGTCTCCTGGACGTGTTACTATTGTTGGCATACCCTCCAAGATGTGCAGAAATGTGCTGTTGCTACTGGTATAACCTCTTGAATGTGTAGGAATGTGCTGCTGGTGCAGGTATACCCTCTTGGACTTACAGGGACATCTGCTGCTATTGGTATGACCTTTTGGATGTGCAGGGACGTGCTGCTAGTGCTAGTGTACCCTTTTGGACCTATTGTTACTGGTGGGAAGTCTTTTAGACATACTGCTAGTGTAGGGAAGCCTCTTGGATGTGTTGCTGGTCTCTTTTTGGCCGGCTACCTTGCCTTCTTTTCTTGGTGGCTGTTGCACCCTCCTTGGTCAGCTACCCCTTGCTTTCTTTATTCCTTTCTTTGGTTGATTGCCTTGCCTCCTTTCCTTGGTGGCTGCTACACTCTCCTTGGCCCATTATACTTTGTTTGGTGGCTGCCTCCTCTTTACCGTTCACCCCTCTTTTTCCCTAGTTTTGTCACTCACATCTCTTTTTGGTCAGCTCTCTCAATTTTTTACAGCACACTTCTTTCTTGCAAGATACATAGGGGTATTTATAAACCCTTAAGATTAGGGCTACATGATTATCAATGGTCATCATTGATTCCTATATGTTGCCCTATAATCAATGACCAGATTTGATTCCTAAAATTTAAGGTCAATGGTCAAGATTGACTTCTTAAAATTTAGGGTCATGGTCAACATTGACTCTTCAATGCCAGGGTTGACCTATCATTACCAGTTTCTTCCAATGACCTTATTACATCTCAATAACATTTATAATATCAAATCAATACATATAATTGTGTGAGATGACATTGACAACAAATCCAACATTAGCCATCAAAGATAGACTTAACAATCTCCACCTTTGGATTTGTTTGTAACACATTAAATCTAACCATACACAACATCCCTTGCATATAGTCATTCACAACTCCTCCTGAACCATGCATCTCTCTTAACCTGTTTTAACTCCCCCTTTTTGCTTCTCCCCCTTTATCCATCAAGCTACTCCCCCTTTTTATCAATACATACACTCATTGGATTTATGCAAAATATATTCCCTTTTGACAATAAATCTAAATAAAAATAGAAGAGGGAAGAGGAGAGGGGTTAGATGTATATCTTAAAATCTAGGGAGTGGTTGAATACTTAAATTCAACTTCTTTTGTCCAAGATGTCCTAATCTTCCATGCCATACCAATTCTTATCTTTAATGCTCATGTAGCATGTGTTTTTGCTTTTGGAAACTTGGTATAAGTTTCTATTTTTTTCTTTCACCGTTAGTAAGAATAGCACCATCTTTTAATCTCTTTACTGTGCAGCCACTCTTGTTGAAAGTAACTTCATGTCCATCATCACATAGCTAGCTAACATTGATAAGATTGTGTTTTAGCCCTTCAACATAAAGCACTTTCTTTGATTTCAACATTCCTACACCAATTTCAACATCACCGATACCTTGAATCTTTAAGGCACTATCATTGCCAAATTTAATGAGCCCTCCGTCATATTTTGCTACTACCTTCAACATCTTGGAGTCTCCTATCATGTGTGAAGAGCAAACACTATCTAGGATCCATGGTTTTTCTTTCTTAGAAGCTTTTATGACTACTTCCACAACCATAAACGTTTCTCTTCTTCTTCTTCTTCTTTGGCCAAATGTGGGAGCATGTGTAGGTGTTTTCCTTTCCACTCTTTGACCAGGCAACAATGGTTGATGTGCTCTCCTTTACACTTTTTAACCAGGTAGCAATGTTAAGCAATCCTCAATAGTGTATCCAACCCTTTCATATCTTCCACAAATCTCTCCTAGCAAATCAAAATTATTTGTCAGTGGAATATGACTTTTTTCCACCAAAGAATGTCTCCTTTCTTGATAGAGTCTCCCCTAGACTCTTGCCTCAAATTCCTTTTCATTATATGCTGAATATTCCAACAAGTATTAGTCTTACGCTCATACTTACCATAGCTCCAGCAAAATCCTTTAAACCTTAATTTACTTCTCTTACCAAGTCCATGTCTTCTTTCATTAGTAGTTGGTGTGGTAACCTTCTCTCCATCTTTAACAGTTTGTCTCCTATGGATGGGAGATTCCACCACATCTTTCCTAACCCATTTTAACTTGGGTTGGTCTCTCTTCTCCATCATGTCATTATGCTTACTTTAGGGCACAAACACAATCTTTTTTTTTTGCTTTTACCTTCTTACTTGGCTTTTCAATGTAGCCAAGTCCTTTCTTTCTTATGGAATGAGGTCTTTTATTGCTTAGACACTCATCCAACTTTCTAGTAGTATCTTCCTTAATGGTACTTGCTGATGATGACTCTTCTTTCACTTCCATAGCCTACATAAAGCTTTCTACATGCTTTTTTAACTCAAACTCGACCTTGTGAAGCTTAGCTTGCAAAATCAGCACCTTTTACTCTTGTGTAATCACCTTAATGCAAGATCTTTGTATATTTTGCCTTGCTTAGCCTCAAGTACGATCAGCTCCTTAATCCTTTTCAATTACTCCTCCTCTTTTGCTTCAAACTTCTTTTCTTTCACTTGGAAATTAGATTCATTAACAATAGAATTTTCGTACAGCTTCTTAAGATGTTTTACCTCTTTTTCCAACTTGCTATTTTTTTGCAAATAAGCTCTCAATTCATTCTCAAGTTGCTGTGACAACTCATCCTCTTCCTTTTCTGATTCCTCCTCACTTGAAGATTCTTTTTCATCATTTACTTGAGTGACCAACACATCCTTTACAGTATCATCATCAGAATCATCATCAACTTCTTCTTCAGAATCCTCTTTATCCAGCTTGATCAAATAATTTCTTCTTATGGATCTAATGAACTACGTTTCTCCTTTGGCACTTTAATTTCCAATTTTAGGATAGCTGAATTTATTTGTTCTCTACCTTGGGGTAGGCTTATTATCATTATCACTACATGTTTTTATTCTCTTTAGGCAATCCATGGTAAAGTGCCCTGTCTCCATAGTTAAAGCACTTCAAGGGTAGTTTTCCCTTGTACTTCCCTTTTCCTTTCCTTAAGTTCCTAGTGATATATGTCATGATTTTATCCAACTTAATATCACCATCTTCTTTTTCAAAGCTACTGTTAGACTCTTCTTTTTGGTCTTTAATTTTTAACTTCTTCATTGCCTTAAAGGTTAGCTCCTTCTCCACCATAGACTTCTTTTCTTTCTTCATTAGGGCTATTCTTATTTCATAAGCCACCAATATGTTGTGCAAGTTATCTAAGGGTAGCCTATCCAAATCTCTATCTTCTAAAGAAGAGACTTTGGTGTTATAAGCTTCTGGCAAGGTTTTGAGTTTTTTCTTTACCACAGTGGCATTGTGGATCTCCTTTCCATAACTTCTGATGGAGTACACAATTTCGTTGACTCTGGTAAAGAATACATCCACAATCTCATCATTCTGCATCTTTATGTCTTTAACTACGCTTCTCCAAATTTGTAGCTTGAATTCCTTCACAACTTTGTCTCCTTCATAAATATTCTTCAATTTGTCCCAAATTTGCTTGGCTGTGTTGCAACCCATCACCTTGATGAATTCTTTATCGAATAGGGAGGCATATAAGGCATTACCGGGTATATTTCCTCCTCTATTGCTACAAGCTACTGGACCTTTAGCTATTATTGCCTGTATGTGCTACTATTGTTGCTTGGATGTCCTATTATCACTGCCAGCACACGCTGCTATTGCTATTTGTATGTGTTGTTATCGCTGTCAATATACGTTATTGCTATTGTCCATACACATTGCTAATACAGTCCGTACAGGGTGTTGTGTCTGTCCACTATTGTCCGCGTGTGCTGTTAATACTATCTGCACACGCTGTCATTGCTGCCTTTTGTCCACACGCATTGTGCTTGTTGTTCGTGCTCCTGCTGTCCTTACACACTACACTTGCTATCCGAGTGCATTATGTATACTGTTCACATGCGGTGTACCTGCTATTTGTACACACTGCTCTTACTGTACACATACTTTGCACCTACTATCCGCATGTGTTATGCCTACTATTTGTACACGCTATACCTACTGTCTGCACGTATTATACCTATTGTTCGCACGCGCTACTCCTAATATTCATGCTCTTTGCACTTGCTGTTCGTGCTCTCTACACTTTCTGCACCTATTGTCCACACGCGTTATGCGCCTGCTATCCATGCTCTCTACGACTATTATACACATGTGCTGTATGCCCACTATTTGTGATAGCTACACCTGCTATTCGCACAAACTGTGCCTACTGTCTGCACAAGCTGTTACTGTTGTCCATGCGCATTGCATCAGTTTTCTCACATCGCTACTTCTATCACCACACATTACAGGTTTTTTCTCGCGTTGCTATTGCTCTCCCCACTCGCTGTAGCAGATTTCTGGCACTGTTGTTGCTTTGCTAGTAGATTCCCAAACTTGTTGCTGCACTTTCTGCAAATGGCTATTGATTCTCAAACCTGTTACTGAACATTTTGATTTTTTGCTTGATTTCCAGGCATGCTTCTACTGTTGAGAAGCCTTCTAAGGTGCTGCTGGTGCTGGTATACCCTTTTGGACCTACAGGGACGTCTGTTGCTATTGGTATACCTGGACATACAGGGATGTGCTACTAGTGGTGGTATACCTTTATGGACCTACTACTACTGCTGGGAAGTCTTTTAGATGTGCTACTACTATCGGTATACCCTCTTGGATGTGTAAGGATGTGTTGTTGCTGCTAGTATATCCTCTTGAATGTGCAGGAATGTGCTACTGGTGTAGGTATACCCTTATGGACCTGTAGGGATGTCTACTGCTGCTGGTATACCCGTTTGTATGTGCAGGGACGTGCTACTGGTACTGGTATACCCTCTTGGACCTACTGCTACTACTGGGAAGTCTCCTAGATGTGTTGCTAGTGTAGGGAAGCCTTTTGGATGTGCTGCTGGTCTCTTCTTGGCTGACTACCTTGCCTTTTTTCGTTGGTGACTACTGCACTCTCCTTGTTTGGTTGCCTTTTACTTTCTTTCTTTCGCTCCATGGCCTGCTACCTTGCCTGCTCTCCTTAGTGGTTGTTGCACTCTTCTTGGCCAGCTGAACCTTATTTGGTGGTTGCCTCCTCTTTGCTTTTCCTCTCTTTTTCCCTAGGTTTGCCACTTACCTCTCTCTTTGGCCAACTCTCTCAATTTTCTGTAGCACACACCCTTCTTGCAAGATACATAGGGGTATTTATAGAACTTTAAGATTAAGGCTACATGATTATCAATAGTCATCATTAATTCTCACATGTTGCCTTACAATCAACATCTAGATTTGATTCCTAAAATTTAAGGTTAATGGTCAATAATGACTTCCTAAAATTTAGGGCCAATCTTGACCTATAAAATTTAGGGTCACTGTCAATGTTGACTACTCAACACTAGGGTTGACCTATTGTCACTGGTTTCTCCTAATGACCTCATTACATCTTAATGACATTCATAATTTTAAATCAACACATATAATTGTGTGATATGATGTTGACAACAAATCCAACATTAGCCATCAAAGATGGGCTCAGTAATTGACTTTGTGGAAGGACTTCCCAAATGCATTAGCAAGAATATGATTTTGTAATAGTGGATAGATTAAGTAAATATGCTCATTTCTTAGCCTTAGCACACCCATATATGGCCAACTTTATGGCTCAACCATTCCAAGACAATATCTTTAAACTTTATAAGCTATTAAAGATCATAATTAATGATAGAGATATTGTGTTCTTAAGTGTATTTTGGTAAAAGCCTTTATGACAACGAGTAGTCAAGCTACACATGTCCATTGCTTACCACCCTTAGTTTAAGGGGCAGACATAAGGGGTTAATAGGTGTTTGGAAACCTATCTTTGTTGTGTAACCTCAGTTGCTCCCTAGTAATGTTACAAATTGCTAACTATGGCTAAATGAGGTATAATTTCATTACCATTCTACTACTTATGCCATTCTATTTAAGGCTTTGTATTGCTATGCTCCACTTATTTATGTCCCTTATCTACTTAAAGATTCTAAGGTAGTAGTTGTAGATTAACAACTTTAACAAAGGGAACTCTTAATTTAACTGCTCAGACTTCACTTGGAACATAGTTAACAAAGGATGTGTCAAATTGCTAATAAGTATAAAAGTGAATGGTCTTTTGAGGTTGGCAATATGTCTACCTAAAATTGCAGCCTTATAGACAATCTTTAATAGTTCATAAAGCTATATTAAAACATTCTCCTCCATTTTTATGGCCCTTTCATGTGTTTAGAGCATATAGGGCAAGTCACTAACAAGTTGGCTCTTCCATCCTATTCCAAAGTACACCTTATTTTCCATGTGTCTTAATTGAAATAAAAGTTGGGACATCATTAATTAATTGCTTCTTAATTTCTTGATCAGCTACCTAATCCTAGAGAAAAGGGTTATCTGGTTACTATTCTAAATAGAAGAATGATCAAGTAACGTCAATGTGTTACCACTTAAATCCTAGTCCAATAGTCTTAACTACTAGCTTTTGAATCTACTTATGAATTTTACTATGATTTAAAATGCCAATTTCCTATCATTTCCCTTGAGGACAAAGGTTTTGAGGGAGGGAAGCATTGATTAGCAGGATGGACACATGGGATTGGATAAGGATTGAAGAAGAAGGACACTTGGTTATCATTTATTAGTGGATAGTTGTTTGTTAATTTCTCTATTTTTGTTTAGAGTATATTTCTCTTTAAGAATACTTTCCTCCACCAAGCGTCCAAGTACCTTATAAATAGGTATGGAAAGTTGGTCTTAAAGATAGGCATATGGAAATGGGCATATGAACATATACTTCACAAAACCAATCACTTGAATTGGATTGAAGAACTGTAACATAGGTTAGCTCTTTATCACTTAATGTTATGGCCAAAGAACATGAACTTTTAAGACACAATTTAACAAATGACATCTCTATTTTTTTTTTCAATGTTTAAAAATGCCCCTCATTTCAAGGCTTGGTATGGTATGAGGCTTATGATGTGATTTGAATTAAGGTTTAAAGTTCAACTCAAATTATACAATGATGGATTGTTTCCAAAACTTTTATTCCTACCATGATTTATGCAACTTGAGGAGAGACATGATGCTTAAGATGTCATAAGATAGGCTTTTAAAGGCTTCTAAGTCTTTATGGCTTTACCCATGTTATGACCTATTATTGAGAATGGTTCTTGCTCTCTTTCCCACAATTCTTTTAGGATGTCACTATCATATGTTGGCTTGCATCTCTCTAACTTCTTAATGAGATTGACAACACTAAGGCTTTTAACAATTAGGTTCCTCTGAAATGGTTTAATAAACCCTCCTTAATGGCTCTATAGATCTATTTTACTGTAGTGTATAGGATCAAATCAAGGAGGAGACAGGGAATGAGTGTACCTCTCATGACCTGAGAAGATGGACTATATATAGCTAAAAGGACCCCTCTCTTTGTTTCCTTTTGTCGCATCAGTAACAAGGATAGATAACCAACATGTATTATGAAAGCTAAAGCAATAATGTATGCCACAAACGTCATTGAGCACACAATGTGTGTCTTTTCCATTAGTTTGAAGGTCCCCCACCTATTTTATCTATTAATTAAAAGGCAACCCTTTGGGGTATAAATGCCTATAAGGGTTAAGTCCTTGCTCGACACTAAACCTACCATACAATAGTGAGTACAACCTTCACAGCTAGTTTGTGTAATATGTTATATAAAGTTGATGATGGTGGTTAAAATGGCTTTGAGGAACAACTACAATGGCTACAATAAAGCTGGGAACAATGTGAGTAGGGTCAATCACAGGGAAAGAGCAGTGGTGGAAGCAAGGCATGTTGCGGAGTTGAAAGCTAACCTTCGGTTTTGGAACCAAAAGTCTATATTCCTTGGCTAAACAACACCATATTGTCAAAATCATTGAGTTGACAAATTTGAGATGCTAGGACTATTGCAATATATCTTAACAAAGATTTGTAATTATTTTGATTATATCCTCCATTTAGGCTGCAATTGCATTTCATTTTTCTCTGTGTTTTGCTTAGAGGAAAGTCATATAATATTGAGGATATCGACATGAAAAGTATCCAGAAAAGTAAAAGTTAAGAAGTCGAGCCAAACCTTTACTTTTAATTTGCAACTTTTTTCAGTTTCATTTTGGTGAGGGTAAGGCTGTTTACATTTTAGGCTTCTATAGGTTAAGAGTTTTTCTTTTTTAGACTTACAATTAATAATGCTTTAAGGATTTGTCATTGATTAAGCCAATTTAAATGTCATCCTAGACATTATATGCACAAACTTTGTGCACTAGATAAGGTCCATCCCATTTGGAAGGGAGCTTGTTCCTAGTACGATACTTTAAATTGATGGATCATCACATTAGGAAAACCAAGTCCCTAATTGGAATGATCACGATTGAACCTTGAGGTTAAAGGCATTAGTAATTCAAGCTTGGTAGTATTTGAGTTGTCCTTGGATTCTTTTTCATCCAATGCTTTTAACTCCTCCAACTGAGACCATGCATTTTCCTTCTCAACGAGGCCTTCTTGAATTAGTTGTACGGTATGCCTACAATGCCTTAGGAATTCCATCACGCTAATCATTGTTTGTTTTGGACAACACCTTTTGTATTAGTTTGTACATCTTCTTAAATGCCTCGACTAGTCCGTTATTAGGGCATTATACATGGATGACTTATATTGTTTAAAGTAAACTTCTCGTAGAGCTTATTAATCCAATTGTATAATTGATTCCTATTATTAATAATGATAAATTGAGGAATTCTACAACAATAGATTAGATGAGCACAAATGAAATTGATGATGTGCTCCTTTACTTCCCTGAGTGGGATTGCTTTGCCTCAATTTAAGAAGTAATATCTAGTTGTGAGTATGTATAGATGGCCTAAGAAGGATATAGGCAAAGGTCTAACCAAGTCAAGGCCCTATGCTTTGAAGGGCTAAGATGCTACTATTGGATGCAGTGACTCCAACGGTTAATACATGTAGTTTCATGGAATTGATAGGGATGTAATATCTCAATGCACTTTGCTAAGTCAAGTACTGTTGTTGGCCAATAATACCCCATTATCTTTGAGGGGCCACCAAGGTCTTGCTCTCCTTGGGCTTTTTACATGCAAGTAAGTCCTCAGCTGAACTTGCAAGAATTTGATTTTTCTTTATCCCGTTGTATTTCTTTGTTCTCCTTACAAATCTCGATCGGCAATTATCAATTTGATCCTCAAATTTTGATGAGGAGGCAAAAACTTTGAGGTCGTCGATCATGACTTCATAGGGATATTTGGATTGCCACATCTAGGCATTCGAGGATAGACGTAAACTTCTACGACATCTTGGTCTATAATGAATTGGACACGGACTGCCCTTCCTATAAGTTGGGACCAACCTCTTGGACCTCAAAGAGTAACTAATCATAATCTCATGACTGTTGACGTTGCATTATCAAATTCTGATAATTTTAGTTGGCGGAATGGCTCGTGCTAGTGAACTTTTGATTTTAAGAGAGTAGGCGAGGCACGAGCTCAAAGGAACCAAATTGGATGATTTGTGTAATTTTAGTTATAGTGTCGGGCCTCGCTGGACTTGAAGAGATGGTAGTTTTTATTGGTTTTGGCCCCGTTATCAGCTTCTAAGCAGACTTTGTTTTTATCGTTATGCTTCATAATCAATTCCTTCAAGACAAAGCATTGTTGTGTGGAATCATCGACCTGGTACTTCTCACTAGGTCCTCTAGGCTCTAAGAGCTCTATAAGGTTTGCCTCCAATAATTGGTCGAGGATGTCGAGGACATCAAAGTCTGGGAATGGGTATTTCTTCTGTTCTGGCCTCCTTAATGTCATCATCTGCCTTTCTTGTTTACTTGACGATGTCGGATAAAATTCAGGGCTCAGGCTACAAGTTCCTCAAAAGTTCAGGTTAAATCTTTTTTGTTTGTATCCACGTCAAGGGCTCAGGTTACAAGTTCCTCAACAGTTCAGAGTTTTATGCTTTGCAAGATATAAAGCAACTTCTAGCACATCCCTTTGATGCAAATCTCTATAGTCGAGATTTCAATCAGCCGATCCTTATGCTTCAAGTTGAGTGTGCACCATATACTTATGAACTCAATGACATATTCGCCTTTCCTTTACTTTATGGTGGTTAGTTCCATCATTCTTACTATACGACGTGCTGAAAAACTTGTTAAGAAATTTACATTGAAGTTGTTCCCAATTGACAATCGATCACGGCTAAAATTTATGATCCAGGTGAATGCATTATCCTTGAGTGAATAGACAAACTGTTTTATCCGGAGATCATCATAAGTTCCCACATTGTTGTGGGCTTCAACGAAGTGGACTATGTGCTGCATGGGGTTGCCACGCCCATCAAATTTTTGGACCATGGGTGGTTAGTAACCCAAAGTCATTGCGAGACTCTCGATCTGTTTGATGCAAAGTTTGGCATACGTTGGCGGGCCATGGCTGTATCCCCCTTATTGCAACTAAATTGTGTTTATCATTATATCTTGTACTTGCTAGACAAATAATGAAGCAACAGAGGTGAAAGGTGAGACCTGATCCAGCCCATTTTGAAGTTCATCTGCCGTAAAAGTATTGGCGGGGGTTGTTTCTGGAGTGAAACCAGTGGGTTTAGGCCACTCTTCACGTTGATCCTTTTCTTCTACCATTTTCATCTGCAAAGCAACTTTATTTTCTAGTTCATCAATGCTGTCCTCATTATGGGTAGCGATTGTCATCATAACCGCGAATGTCGTTGATGTCAACGTATGATTCTCCATGCAAGGATAGAGTGGATGACTCTTCTATGCCGCCTTTCCTCAATTCAGTAGAGTAGCTTGGATCTTGATGTTGCGCGGAAGTTAGCGATGAGCAGTTGCCTCAAATCTTGTCATTGGTTAGAACGGAAGTTCGGCACGTCCACGGCTCGAGAGAATTTGGAGGGAGCTCTTGCCCTTATGTGAACTGAAGGTTCTCCATGAAAGACCACGGAGGCAACAAACAGGTTCTGTTTCTCTTTCTCTCAAACAGGAATCCCTCTCTCTCTCTCTTTATTACTCCTTTTATAGTTCTCTCTTTCTATGTTTTTTTACCACTTTTTATCACTTTTTGATGACCTTTTTTTTTTTTTGGGACTTCTTACAAAAAAGAGAGAGTGATGTAAAGTGAAGAGGTCCCATTAAAATTTGTACCTTAAGATTGTTAGGCATGAGAGATGCAACTGCAAATTTCAAATGAAAATTTAAAATATATAAGTGGAGTTAATTCTCCTGCATGATTTCGCCAAGTGCTGCACAGGCATGTACCTGAATAAAAGACAGTGATTTGACACCAGCAAAGGCCGTGGGAGCATGATCTCGTGAGGAAGAAATTTTGATCTTCAAGTGCCATTGAAGTTTGATCTCAAACAAGGAGCTTTTACTTTCACAACAGTAATGAGACCTTGATCCCGGTTAATTAGTTAAGGCTTCTGATTCATACGATCCGCCATCGCGGCATTTGAATAGCATAATTTCTTAAGCATTAATTGGAGTTTAGGAATTAATGGACCGGTAACAAAACATATTAGAAAGGATAAATCATAGACAACATATTTTTATGTAATTGGACTTTGAAACCTACGCATGTGAGCAAAATTAAATTGAAGATTTTATTATGGGGGAGAAGGGAAGCATGCAAGATGTTCCCATCACTCACAAATAACTAACATTCCACATCTCACATGCACTAAAATAAACAGTCCCACACTAAAATAAAGAGTATTTGGACTATGTTTTCCTCCGACCAGCTCAGTAGCCTCCCATGTATAGGCATTGAAGGTTGGTCTTCGTGATGAAAATGTGGAGATAGATAGGCACATCAACGTAGACTTCACAAAACCAACTGGTTGAATTGGTTAGAAGAATTGCAACGTAAGGTAGCTTTTCATCGCTTGATATTATGGCTAAGGAAAGCTACGAATAGTGACTTCAACACACAGTTCGACCAATGATATCTCCATTTCTTTTCGAGTCCCATAAAACTAATAAGACCCAACAGTGAGAAAGATTCCTGACGTATAGGCTCACCCGATTTTTTTTTTTCTTTTCTTTTCAAATAAAATAGCATGCATAAAACTGAAAATATATATAAATATATGAAAATATGAAAAATGTACAATATTATGGATTACCATCCTTTTGCACTTTTCGCCTATTCTTGTGCATACTTAATTTGACCTACTTGCATATTTTGTTAGCCTTTTTGCACACCTTCTTATTCCAGCAGACCATTATTAATGCGCCTCAATCTTATTCATGTAAATTCCATATACAACAAGTCGGTCTCCCTGCTTTTAAAATACCATCTTAAAAAGCGTGTCATACCCCATCGAAGCCTTTCCTTACTTGTTTCCAAAATGGCAAATTCTCTTTTCGATACACCACAACTGCAGCAAGCACCCTCCCACACACAAAAGTCAGGGGAAAGAAGTCTTTCTCATTTACAATTGCTGCCCTACGAAATCTATGCCCCCATTAACTGGTTTATTCAATTTCTCTGAGGCTTTCCGTTGCTTGTATCCGCGGATAATTGGGTTAAGGAGTATCCATCACTTGGTTGAGCAGCCAAATTGGGAATCAACTGATGATGAGATGGGCCTTCTCGGCTCATATGGCTCCCGTGATGATGATCGTATGAGATAAAGGATGGAGCATAGTAATGGTTATCAAGGGCTGTGCTCTGCCACTTAGACATGGCATCCCCATGCTCTCTCCTGTTTTCCAGTTTTGGGTCGAAAGAATTCTTAATGCTGTTGGAAGTGGAACCACATTGTCTTGGCTGGGTTTGATAGAACACCTTCGAAACCACCAACTCTCCATCTCTCTCTTCCTCGTTGCTGCCAAGGTGGTACTGGTGCATGACCCAATTGGTCTTCTCGGGCTTCCTTTGCCTGCCATAGTTAGTGTAAAGCACCAAAATCTTTTTGAACCCTTTCACTGTTCCACCCACAGCAACTGCCCTAGTCTTCCCAGTTTTATGCCACCTGGTCTCATTCCCATCCTCATCACTATGCACCTTTCTGCGTTTTCTAGTTCCAGTTGTGTATGCCTTGGACGGTCGATGAAAGAAATGGCGGATTTGGCCACCACTGCTGACTCCTGCAAGCGTGTATTATGAGAAACTAATAATGTTTACGGACGAAACAAACATTGCTCATCGTTGTATATGTATTATTGATTAGCAATCAATCAATTCAACCATCAATTTACAGGGCAAATCACCCGATTGACAGCAGAGGAAAGTCAAAAATAAATGGTATATGAAACTTTAGAAAGATGATTCTTAAAATAATTAGTACGATAAAATGATGTGTATATTCCGCCTGCATGTGATCTCCAACTATATGCTATAATGGATGTCCTCATTGTAATACAAGGTTGGATCATTTATTTATCCATTATGAATAGTAACCGGCGTCTTTATCAACAAGTTACTATTTACAGGAAGAGAAATTTAAGGATGCAAAGGTAAATTGTGAACAAATTAAGGGTCGTGTAGCAACAGCAAAGAAACAGTTTGGTCCCTAACCAAATGTGACTCTTGACCTGTGACAGTGAAAGAGTGGCGGATCAGTATCACCAGCTATAGATGGTTACTTTGAACATACATTAGAATAAGTCGGTTAAAAGTGGCATGAACCCTCTCATGTAGCTTTTACGTTTTAACAGCTACTATGCTGTGCCATAATTAAATTAGCAGCAACATTAATTAATGGTCTATGAAAAAACATATTAGAGTTCTCAGTAGAATAGCAGCCAACTCGGGATGGAGATATAATCCTTCTAAAGTTTGTGTTGTAATTGCTTCCCCTTCGAAGGCAATTATACAAGCTATAAATCCAAACCTAAAATCTAAAAACAATCGAGGGTATAGCCAATCGAAAAAATAAAATAAAATAAATAAAATCAAACACACACACACACATACCAGGTAGCTTCTCCGGATGAGTGTAGCAAATCCCATTCTCGCCCTCTATTGTTGTGATAAATTCATCGATTAGGGGATGAAGTTTGCGCTTATCCGCTATTACCTTTGCCTCCAAATGTTGGATTATTTCCTGGTCGCTGGGATCAAATTTCACTCCTGCTGGTAACCCCGGCAAGTCGTGAAAAGCAGCCTACAATCATATATATATATATATATATATATTATATACCATAACCAAAATTACAGAATGATCTTAGCGTCTAACCATTAAAGAAAAGAAAAACTTGTAACTTAAATTTAAGGCGAAACCAGATGACAGCAATAAGTTTAGAATACCTGATCTTGGAGTGGAATATGGTGGCCACATGAAGGGCAAGTTAGCCTCCTAGTCTCATCGTTTTTAGTTTTGAGAACAGAACTTATCTCTTGGGAATTGGGTGCCACCAATTGTATGACTCTTGGATCATCACCAGCATCATCTTCTACTGAATTATCATTGCACCATGACATGTCTCCTATGCTATGCCCATCCGAAGCTTGAATTCCCTCTGTTTTGTCTTGCTTTCGCTTTCCTCTCCCGGGAAGAACGTTGTAAGGCAATGAAAACAAGATGACGGCGTAAACCCAGAAAATAAACGGGAGGAAAACGACTAGAAAGAAAGAAAAAAGAAAATGGCAGCAAAGATAGCCTGAATCTTTTAACTAAAGCAAGTTTTTGTGCACTAAAATCCCAATTAGCAAGACCAACTCCATATGTATCTTCGAGTTAGGCAAAAGAATTTAATTCTTCTGGTCTTCCCCTTCTTGCCTCTATGACCGATTTGTATACTGCTGAAAGAGAGAGAGAGAAAGAGAGCGAGAGAGATGAAAAACAAAGGAGAGGAGAGAATTAAATGCCTTTGCCTGAAATAAAAACAGGCTGCTTGGACGTCAAGTTTGGTTGTGATGCCGTGTGCACGATTGCGTCGGAAAATGAATGCAGTCTTTTAACCTCTGGTCTTTTCCCTTTTCCTTTTGATTTTTTTATATACTAATTTTAGCTGCATAAAGCCGCGAATTATATAATCTTTTCATTTTCAGCAACTAGGTATCCAATTAATATACTTTAATTATATCAAATAATTCTTTAAAATCTCATATTTACTTAAAATTTATTCTTGTAGGTGAAAAATTTTATAAATATTACAAGATATATTAAATTTTTTATACACAAAAGATGGGAAATTTTATATTTTTTAATAAATTCTCTTAACTTGTGTTAGGTTCGATACTGACCCTAAATGGATCAAACCAATACCACTATCATGAAAATATTAAAAGAGCCAAAAAAAAAAAAACTAAGTAACAAGTTCAGACATGAGAGTAAATGAGACTCTACTAGCATATCAAATAACCCTTTGAACTTTATATCACCTAAAATTTCAAATTATGAGTATGGAAGTCCATAAGTATTCCAATCATATGAAGTCTTTATTTAAAATAATGTAGAATTTTACATTCTTTAACAAATTACATCAGTAACATGCATAAAGAAAGAGGCTAGATCGGAAAGGTTAACAATGAATTAACAACTCTAACCAGAATGCCTTTATATATGCCAATTAAAGGGAGGTTACAAGTAGAGTGGGTTTGGGGCAAATTGATTCTCTTATGCCACGCTTCACTTCTAAGAGAAAGAGAAATTTTAGCTCGTGTCACTGTGGAGTGCGCTTAAAGCAATGTCATGTACAAATTTTAAGTATGCACATATGTCTGTAAGCCAACAAAAAAAATAAAAATATCAACTGGGTATGTGTATGTTCCAACCAACTTGTTTTGATAGTTATCCGTTTGTTCAAGTACTTCTAATGTGAAGCGAGGTATCCCTTCATTCTTTCTTTCTTTACCCTTATGGTGCTTTGATGTAGACCATTATATTGTAAACATGCATGCCGGTTTATAGGTAGTTCATGTTATGTATATATATATATTGCAGCCGGTGAATCGATAATTACTTATATTTCACATTTTGGAGCATGTTATTATATAAAATATATCCTTTATCTCTTATATAGTTTAGCTGCAAAGGCAAAATTTATAAAATAAATAAAATTTGTAAAATTAATTATTGCAAGATACTTATAATATCAAAATATTATCCATAAATTATTTCTAGTCAATGTGAAACAAAAATCACACCGTGGTAAAACTATCAAACTAGCACATATTATATATTTGTTTCTCATATAAAGAAAATTATTCATTTTCAGACATTAAGGTAGGGATACTTGATTAAATTTGTTGGTAGTTTTTAGATAAATAAATTGACAAATTTGATCAATTAAATGTTACTCATATATCTATAAAATTCATGATAATTAAGTAAGTAATCTGTAAAACTCATAATTATCAAAATATCTTGTATAAGGTTGTTAAAGTGAGTAAATTTTGGGCATATCATAAATTATATGAAAATAGTTAAGTAATTAATAAGAGATTTACCTTTTTTTAAAAAAAAAAAAAAGGAAGCATTTTTATCAAAACATAATTTGCACAGAAAAATTACCTTTCTGCAAATAAAGGTACCGTAAATGTAAAAATCGGTATTGTTGCCCATCACATGATGGACACTGTACTTTTATTTAATTATATTCAATTTTCTTCCATATCATTGATAACAATGGTCGATTTGATTCTTTTCAATTCATTGAGCCATGGAAACCGACTTAATTAAATGTTTTTGACCATGTTTTGGTACAAGCGTGTTGGGGTGTTTCCTTCGGTCGCAAGAATCGAATGGTCACTTGTCAGCACCATATATATAATCAATTTAAAAGATTGCAGGTTCCCTTCGGCCCCGAATGCATAAGAATCGGTGTAGGGAGGAACCATATGCAACGGAGACATGGATGCATGCGATTGGCGACAGGCCGCAGTTGCAGCATATTGAAAATAGCACTTACATGGTGGATTTTTTGCCCGCCTGCTCTTCCTGGGTCACTAGCCGGCAAACATAGCTAACGTGGAAAAATTGTATTGGTCTCATGTAGAACTTCTCAAAGAAGCTAATTAGACAACTAAAAAACTTGCTCCTTAAGCTTTCTACGACATTCAAAACTTCAACCTATAGATTAGGGCTTTAAGACTTTGTCCAAGTTGTTTCGTCGAATACGCAAGAAAAAGGAGGCATCGTCGCGTGATCTGCGCGCCCTTCTTTGAATTTCACAAAGTAGAGACAGAGTTGAGCTCACAAGTCGACTTCACATATTTGTTAAATAATTTTCTTTTTAAATCTTAATGTTTTTTTTTTTTTTGGCCGTAAAACATATGATGTGATGATATGCAACAAAGACGAGAGAATGGGTCACGAGTATGACCCAATATGCATTGAGATTAGAAATATAATTTTGATAATTTGTTACTCATTCCACTGTACTTGTATATGATACCATTTGCGTTGCATATGATATATATTATTAGTGTTTCATGTTGTATATTTTTTTTCACAAGAAGTTTTAAATTTTCTTAAAAGATTTTTCTTTATTTTTTAAATGTGCAGAATCCACACACCAAATCGACTATGTCTCCCTTTTTTCTCCCTTCCTTTGATAGCCGACATGTTCTTATGTTTACTTTGTTAGGGACTGAGAGTGCGCATACATGATAGAAGAACACATAGGGCATCTCGTGGAATAAAAGTAGATCTAATTAAAATTTGATTTCTAGTCTATTTCAATTCTGAACTAAAAGTTATGGTACCAGGAGAAGAAGAGTGAACCCCTACTAAATTATCTCTTTCAAATTGATTTTGATGTTTGTTCAACCATTGATTTTAGTCCAATTGAATTGTTAGTTTTAATTTCAACTTAGTTTAATCCATTCTACCATTTTCAAATTTTTTTAAAATTTTATTAGTCATTTAACCTTTCTGTTTTTATTTTTTATTTTATGTTTATAAATTATTGATTAATATGCAATTGTTAGGAATCATGAAGGCATTTATTGAATAAATATACAATAGAAATAGTGATTTAAAATTTTAATTTTTAAAAGCAAATCAATTGATTATTAACTCTAATTACAATTTGATCTATAAAAAAATAATTATTAAAATAATCTTCAATTCTTCTTTTCTTCCAAGATTATTAATAGGTTATTACTAACAACTGTTGTCTAAATACCAGACTTTTACAATATTTCACTTAGACAAAGAGAAAAAAAATTCATAATTTAATTTTTTTTTAAGGAGAGAGGAAAGAAGGAGATTAGTAACTCTAATGTGTAAAGCATATAATATTTGATCATTTTGTAGGGGCATTAAAAGGGATTCCAATTATATAACTCTCCTTTTCAATAAATTTCACTTTAGTCCTCATATTTTTAATTATCATATATTTGATTCTATAAGTTTCTCAAATCTTTTAATCAAGTCTAACTTGATTTCTATTTATGCTTCTTCAATTGTTCTTATATACGTGATTCATTAGGATTTAAATATATTGATAATAAATATGAATTATAATTTTCAAAAATTAGATAAATTAAACTCCTTTAATTTGTCATTAATTTTCTAATAATCAATTCATATTCATATATCACTTGATATTTAGCCATGTATTATGATCACCAAAACATTAGAATTGTCAAAATGGTTTTCTTAAATTTCTTAGAACCATTCTCAACTCTTTCCCAAGGGTTATAGTTGTGGGTTAAATGTATATGGTCATGTTATTTTTCTAGTAGTTTTAGTTATTCCCATAAAATATAGGTGGTTTGAGGATGTTGTAACCTTCAATATGACATATGGGCAATAAGATTATCATGTATTGACTCTGGAGTGTTAAGTTTATGAAATAAAGACCTAGCTTTGATACCACTAAGAAGAATAAGTCTATTACTAAGGATAAGAGAAACAAAACATTCAACTCTAAAACTACTTACATACTTAATTGTTCTTTGAGTGTTATTAAATATAGTAAAATATTTTCTTACAATAAAAGAAAATTGGGACAATTTCAAAATCATTTATAAAGGCACCTCATGAGTGAAAGACACTAAGATCGATTTGCATAAATGATAATATGAGTTATTTAAGATAAAGAGTCATAAAAAAATTTTAGAAATGTACACATAGTTCACCAATATCATCTATCCTCTCATGAACCTTGGAAAAGAGCTTGATATATTTGAGCTTACGAAGAAGTTACTAAGATCTCTACCTCATTCCTAGAGTCCTAAGGTAATTAATATAACCAAATCTAAGAACCTAAATGTGATAGGCTTGGATAAATTAATTAGTTCATTATTAACTTATAACACAACCTTCACTCAGAAGCTTTTAAAGAATAAGAAAGGAGTTACCTTAAAATCTTCCACATTTGAGAGAGTGATAATAAAGAGAAGAATGATAATAAAAAGGAGAGTGATGACTAGAAGAATAATGACAGTGGAGAGTAGAGTTATTACTATATAAAGGAAGTTGAGAAGTAGCTTGAAATGGTAATAAAGAGGAGAAAGAAGGGACAAAAGCAACAAGATGCCATTCAAATACATTAGTCAAAATATGAATTATTTAAAAAGGAGATTATCTATTATAAATGTAGAAAGTTTGGTCACAATGCTCCAAATTATCTTAACAAAAAGAAGAGCAAGAAGCTAACTAAAAGGCATTTTATAAGAAGATTCAAGTAATTTAGATAGTGATGTATTATATGATAAGGTAACTTGTATGTGCTTTATAACTAAGGAATAACAGGTAAATTCTAACTGAAGTTCCCGACTTCACCCTAGGATGTACTAGTTTGTGATACTGAGAGGGGGGGTGAATCAATATCACTATAATTTGTAGGTATGTAAACTACTTTAACCTCTTCTTAAAAGCAAACTCTTTCTTAGATTCAACTAAGGTAGATTTATTGCTACCTACTAATCAGAATAGTTCCCAAAGTCACCTTTTAGACACCTTGCCTATTAGGTCTTCATTAGGTCATGAGTTGGCTGATACTTTAGTCACATTCATAGCTCATTTCAAAACATAGAACGTAAATCAAAGTAAGGACACACGAGATTTACGTGGTTCGATCAATGTGACATACATCTACGATGGTAGGGACTCTCCCTCTACCGAGACAATCCACTATACTTGAGAATACCAGTTATAATGGATGTTTTAATTCTCTGCTCCTTTCACTATTGTAAATACTAAGTAAGTACAATTTAAAGAGTGTCACTTACTGTGTCTACCCTTCTTCTAACTTGTCTTGCCTCTGTTGAATTGAATGACTGCTTCACTGCCGCTTAAAAGTTCACCATAATGCTCTTTAACCTCTATTAAAGAAATTTGGAAATATGTTGAGTCTTTTTGATGCTTCATTAAATTTCTTCTATACGTTGTCTCACACAACTCCTGCTTTCACCATCTCACGATCTCACCCATCTCCTATTTCATGATCTCATTGTCTCATGGCTGGCCTCACGTTTCTAGTTTGTTATTCCATATCTCACAACTTGCCTCACGTTTATGGTTTGGCGTTTCATGTCTCACACACGTTTTTGGTTTGCATGTCTTGCTGGTCACATGCCTCACGTACGTTTTTGGTTTGCCCTTGTCCATTTCACACCTCTGGGCAACTTGGTTTGCTCTCCCGATGGTCTCCTCTTTCATGATTTCTCCTCTTTTCCCTTATGGACTGTGTTTTGTCTCCTCTCTTACCAATGGTGCGTTTGCCTCTCCTCTTACTGTGAGTCACATGGTTTCCTTCTAGTCATTGCTCGGTTTCCCTTATTGTCCAAGGTCTCCTTTTGTTTACCGTGTATTTACTCTTGATGTCCAACCGGTTTACTCTTCCTTGTTGTAGGGTTTTGACTCACTGAGGTCTCACTTGCCATTTGTGTGGTGTGACTGTGCTCTCCTTATTGCCATTCACCTTGCCTTGGCCATTCTCCTCCTTGCCATCCACACCTCTTTTGTTAGTTGATTGCTTTGTCATTTAGCTTTTGTTGGCCGATTTCTCTTTTTGGATGGTTTCTCTTTATGTTGGCCAAATGGTTGGTTGGACGTCATCTCTCTTTTAGCTGGTGGTGGTTTTGTTGTTCACTTTTTGATTTGACGTGCTGTTTTGTGTTTGGTCGTTCCACCTTTTCTGATTTGTACTTTACCGTCCACCCTCTGTTGCTGTCTAGTCATGTACTCTCTCTTTGTTGTCTAGTTGTTCCTCCCTTGTTTTCTCATTTTGGTCGATCACCCACCTTTGCCATTTATGCTATTTTTTTGTGTAGGGTAGGGTTTTTCTTAATTGTCTCTTTGGTTGGCCGGTTGTATAGGTTTTTTTGAATGGTTAAATTGCCGACACACCCTAACTTTGTCTTCCAAGGCCTTTATATACTCTTTTCCATGAAATCTTCATAGGGCTTATGTAGTGAATTTACATTCTTGCCCTTCTATATGGCTTTACTTTCTTGTCCCTCCTTGTGGCTTCACTTTCTTGCATATTTAAATCTAGTTGACAACAATTACAACCCATATAAGGTTGTGGGAACAACAATCTCCCCCTTTATAATTATTAGCAACACTTATAACAAAAAAACCATTGTGCAGCAAATACAACTCCCCCTAAATATGCAGTCCCCCTTTCTTAACAGCTCTCCCTGTACTGTTGCTTCTCTCCCCTTTTTTCAATTAATTGCAAATTTGAAAAACTCACAAAGTAGAAATGGAGGATTTACCTGATTTTCAAACTTAAGGAAGCATTTGTACAGATAGACTCAATCTGTACTTTCAAACAGCTCTGTGGACAGAAGTTTATTTAGAATATCTTAAATTTGATCTTTAGTATCAACATACTCCAACTAAATTATACCCTGTTCCACTTGCTCTTTGATGAAGTGATATTGGATATCAATATGCTTGCTCCTTGAATGTTGAACCAGATTCTTGCTGAGATCAATATCACTTTGATTATCACAAAGTACACTTATTGGTAACTTCACTTCAACACTCAAGTCTACTAATTGTCTTTGCATCCATATCACCTGAGTACATGTTGCACAAGCAGCCATATACTCAGCCTTAGTTGTGCTCAAAGCAACACTATTTTGCTTTTTACTTAACCATGCAACACACTTTGAACCCAAGTAGACGTTACAGCCACTGGTTGATTTTTTATCATCTGTACTTCCTGCCCAGTCTGCATCAGTGTATGCTTGTAGTTTTACAGAATCTATGGCTGGATACCACAAACCCATTTCCAGTGTCCCTTTGAGTTATCTTAGGATTCTTTTCACTACCAACACATGAGATTCCTTAGGATTAGCTTGGAATCTACTAGTAACGCACACAACTTGTATAAGATCAAGCCTTGATGTTGTAAGGTATAGAAGGCTCCCTATCATCTTCCTGTATTTTGTAAGGCTTATACCCCTTCCTTCCTGATCTTTTGTTAACTTGCAGCCCACTGTTATAGGGGTACTGACAAGTTTGTTATCCTCCATGCCAAACTTTTTCAGCATCTTTTTGGCATATTTTGTCTAAGAAATACTTCAACTTGTTTTATGTGAGCTTCCGACCTTTTTATGGTTTTGCCCTTTCTGATTATCTCCTTTGAAGCTGCTTTTAACTCAGTTTCAAGATCTGATTCTTCTTTGTCAACCTCCTCTTCCTCTTCAGAGGTTGAACTACCACCTTAAATTGATGCCATAAAGGCCTACTCATATGATGATTCTTTATCTTCCTCCTCATCAGCTTCTTTTATATAATTCACATAACTCTTGAATGAGACTCTCTTCTTCTTGTGGGTTAGTAGTATTCTTGGTGGAATTCTTTGATTTGAATGATGGCTTTCTCTATTTTGATTTTGCTCATCATCACTATCCTTATCTATTTCATCAAGTTTCACTTTACATTAAGAAGCAAAGTGTCCAGTCTGCCCATAATGATAATATCTCTAGGACAACTGTCCTTTTCCCTTCTTAGACCCCTTCTTAAATTTCCTTATGAAGTAAGCCAACACTTTACCTTCACTTTCTTCCTTATCACCACTATCATCCTCACTGGATGATTCTTCCTCTTCTTTTATCTTTAAGTGTTTCATAGCTTTGAAAGCTGCCTCCTTTGATACCTTTGATGTTGAGGAGCTCTTAGTTGACTTTATTCTCTTCTCATATGTAATGAGATTGCACTGGAGATCATGCAGAGACATAGAATTGAGATCTTTACTCTTCTCTATGGTTGCCACCTTTGAGGCAAACCTCTCAGACAGAATTCTCAAAATTTTCTTCACAATAGATGAGTCCTTCTTGTTCTTCCCATGACTTTTAAGGTCATTTACAACATCAATAACCCTAGTGAAAAACTCTTGGACTATCTCATTTTTCTACATTCTAAGAGATTCATATCTCTCCTTGAAAACTTGAAGCTTGGCCTCCTTCATTTTGCTATCACCTTCATAGACTTTCTGCAATCTGTCCCATATCTTCTTAGCAGATTTGCAGTCCATAACTTTAGCATATTCAACATCTATCAATGCTGAAATGATGACATTTGAGGTCTTCCTATTTATCTCAATCTGCCTTAATTCCTCTGGGATTAAATCTTTACCTTCTTCTGGGGCCACAAAACCCTCATGTATAGCTTTCACTAAGTTCATGCCCATGGTTGCAAATACCACCTGCATTTTCGCTCTCCACATATGATAGTTGGTTTCGTTGAAGATTGGAACCTTCTTACTGTAAGTAATGCTGGTGCTGGTACCAACATCCATTTCTCAATATGTTTTACAAGTTAAAACTTCTGAAACCCTTCAAACTAGTACACCAAGCTGTTAAGCTTGAAACTGGTGAACCTAAGCTCTGATACCAATATAATTTCTCGACTTCACCCTAGGATCTATTAGTTTGTGATATTGAGAGGAGAATGAATCAATATCATGACAATTCACAGGTATGTAAACAATTTCAACTGCTTCTTAAAAGCGAAATCTTTTTCAGATTCGACTAAGGTAAATCTATTGCTACCTACTAATCACAATAGTCTCCAAAGTCACCTTTCAGATACCTTGCCTATTAGGTTTTCGTTCGGTTATGGGTTGGCTAATACTTTAGTCGCGTTCGCAACTCATTTCAAAACATAGAACGTAAATCAAAATAAGGATACATGAAATTTATGTGGTTCCATCAACGTGACGTACATCCACGATGGTAGGGACTCTCCCTCTACTTAGACAATCTACTATACTTGAGAATACTGGTTACAATGGATGTCTTAATCCTCTGCTCCTTTCACTATTGCAAATACTAAGCAAATACAATACAAAGAGTGTCACTTACTGTGTCTGCCCTTCTTCTAGCTTGTCTTACCTCTGTTGAATTGAATGACTACTTCATTGCCACTTAAAAGTTCACCACAACACTCTTTAACCTCTCTTGAAGAAATTTAGAAATACGTTGAGTTCTTTCTAATGCTTCACCGAATTTCTTCTCTACGTTGTCTCACATAACTCCTACTTTCACCATCTCACCGTCTCACCTGTCTCCTATTTCATGATCTCACTGTCTCACAACTCACCTCACGTTTCTGGTTTGCTGTTCCACATCTCACAGCTTGCCTCACATTTCTGGTTTGGCGTTTCACATCTCTCACACATTTCTGGTTTACATGCTTTACTGGTTTCACGACTCACATACATTTCTGGTTTGCACGCCTTGCTGGTCACATGCCTCATGTACATTTCTGGTCTGCCCTTGTCTGTTTCACACCTCTGGGCAGCTTGGTTTGCTCTCCTGGTGGTCTCCTCTTTCATAATTTCTCCTCTCTTCCCTTACAGAGGGTGTGCTATCTCCTCTCTTACCAATGGTGCGTTTGCCTCTCCTTTTACCGTGAGTCACACGGTTTCCTTCCAGCCATTGCCCAGTTTCCCTTGCTGTCCAAGGTCTCCCTTGGTTTGCCATGTGTTTACTCTTGCTGTCCAGCCAATTTACTCTTCCTTGTTGTAGGATTTTGACTCACTAAGGTCTCACTTGCCGTTGGTGTGTTGTGACCTTGCTCTCTTTATTGCCGTTCACCTTGCCATGGTCGTTCTCCTCCTTGCCATCCACACCTCTTTTGCTAGTTGATTGCTTTGCCATTTAGCTTGTGTTAACAGGTTTCTCTTTGTGTTGGTCGAATGGTTGGTTGGACATCCTTTCTCTTTCAGCCGGTGGTGGTTTTGTCATTCACTCTTTGGTTTAGCATGCTGTTTTGTGTTTGGCAATTCCACCTTTTCTGATTTGTGCTTTGCCGTCCACCCCCCCTTGTTGTCCAGCTGTGTACTCTTTCTTTGCTATCCAGCCATTCCTCTCTTGTTTTCTCTCTTTGGCCGATCACCCACCTTTGCCGTTTATGCTGTTTCCGTGTAAGGTAAGGTTTTTCTTGATTGTCTCTTTGGTTGGCTAGTTGTATAGGTTTTTTCAAATGGTTGAATTGCCGACACACCCTAGCTTTGTCTTCCAAGGCCTTTATATAATCCCTTCTACAAAACCTTAATAGGGCTTACGTGGCAGATTTACGTTCTTGCCCTTGGCTTTACTTTCTTGACCACTTAAATATAATTGACAACAAGTATAACCCATACAAGGTTGTGAGAATAACACTAACCATGAAACTTTAAATTATGACACTTGTGATAAGTCTTTAATTGATGAATTGCATGACACTTCAGAGATTACATGGTTAGAAAGTTTAAAGGCATGACTTCTGAAAAATAAGGGTATTTATATTGAAAATGCTTTTAAGAAGAATAGGTAAATTATGATCATGATACTAAAATATGACCATAAAAAACAAGGATGTTCATATTGAAAATGTTTTTAGAAAGTATAAGATTGGATCCTCAAAACATGAAAATGCTTTCTCTAAGGAGAAGGTCCAATTACTCATTGAAAAAGTTAGTAACTTACAATATTTCCAAGATAAGGAAAGAATTGTAAAATTGTTAGATGAAATTATCCTTCTTAAGAAGGAAGTATCTAAGCTTTAAAAATCTCTTTCTTAATTTATTAAAGCTGAAAACAAACTAGACATGTTGTTTAATGGTTTAAGATATACTTCTTAAACATGCCAAACCAAAGTTGCTCAAGCAAGATAGCTTATACACACATACATGCATAATCATTTAAAAATACATCACATAAGAACCTAAAACATTATGTAGATATGGATATTCTTATGATAGATATCATGATCATGCATATCATGTAAAAGGTAAATATTATATTCTATTTTTGTGGTGATTATTGTTATGTGTAATATTTTTGCAATTTAAGATGAAACTTATATGACGTGATGTAATCCCATAAGGGTGCCAAAGGTGCTAAAGCTAACTTTAGGGGAACTAAGCAAATTTTGGTACCAAAAGATTATACTTGAACTTTTTGCAGCTAAAGAGGAGTATTGTTATCAACTAAGCAAAGATTACTTTAGATATCATTAAACTACTTCGATGATAATGAAAACAAGGGATGAATTACTTAAACTCTTCCAGTAACTCTTATTTCTCACTTTATGTCAAATTCAATTATTGTAATGTTTGATTATTTGAAGTTCCTTATGTTGTGTATTCATTTAAGTTACTATAGGATTTCCTAATTCTATATGTCCAATTAATTTAGATACTAAAAGTTGATTCTATCTTGTAAGAATACAAGAAAGTCTTTAACAGCAAGACCTCTATGATCAACCTATTGGAAGAAATCAAAGAATATCAATCATTACCTTGGATTGCAATGGAACGTGATGTACATAAATAATAAAGTAAAAGAACATGAGATTGAATGACAAATTAAAAGTGCAAGAGCATAAATAATGCAAGTGAATATTATATATTGCTTTATGTGAATAGTTTGTGAACCAAAAGACAAAAGCTTTAATCAAGTGACTCAAACATTATTAAAGGAAATGGAAGTGTGTTGGAGAGGCTTCCTAAGAGTAGGTTATTAGAGCTTGCATGAAACTCTTTATTGATGGACAAAGTATTTTATAAAGCAAACTTTAGATGAAATATTCACTTACCAAGCAAAGCGTCCAAATAACTATTAGCACTCTCATCAATTGGACGAGCCGTGACATCCTCCCCCACTTAATCCTGCGACGTCCTCGTCGTATTTTCAGCCTTAAATTGCCGGATGTGATCGGCAAATTGCCAAAGCTGGTCTTCTCGTTCCCAACTAGCCTCGTGGTCTGGCAGAGCCTTCCATTTACATTATTATTAATTTACTGGATATCATAAGTTGCATAGTAATGTAAGGAGTATGATATTTCATCGAATGATATTTATTAGTTATCTCTTTTAAGTGTTGATACGAATCATGTTATATGATCTTGTATTACATAATATAAGGAAGGATAATAGTTACTCTTACATAGATTCTTTAAGGCTTTATAGTGGCATATCTTCTAAAGAGAAGCATTTTGATTTCATTAAAAGGCTTTGTAAAGCTTTGTATTTAAAGTTGAGTTACACAAGTATTGTAAAGGCAAGTTTCGCACTAAATTAATAAGCAAAGTAATTAGTAAGCATGTCACCAAATCAACACATAGAATGATTGGTGAGCTTGACACCAAATTAACAAGCGTCATTATTAATGAACATGACATTAGATTAACAAGCAAAGTTGTAAGAGGTTTGATCTCTACCTAAAATAGAATATTATGATAATGGTTTGAGAATTCTCAAGGTAGAGATTTTGAGGAAAGGACATAAGCTTTAAACCTCTATAAATTATTGTGTTTGATCTCTTTCTAACTCTTCATTATTTATTGTGCTTATTATTTCCTTATTGTTCTTTGTTATGGCTGATTGTTTATCGTCAAGTTAGTCCAAGTTTAGTGTGACCTTTATCGTTTAAACCCAATTCACCTTTCTTGTTAGATTGCATAAGGACCAAGAACAATTGTTTATCAACCTTCAAGAGCTTTAAAATAAAGACAAGTTAGTTTATTAATAATTGATGAATTATTTGTGGCAAACAAACCATCATCAATAACTAAGTTTAATGCAATAATTTTCTTAAAATCTTGTTAGACATTATTGTTCTATTATCAACAATGAGCAAGGTTTGCAAATCTTTCAAGTTACTTATTACACTATTTTTGCAAATTCTTAACCCTTATTCCTTAACAGTTTCTTAAATGTCCTTAACAATTCCAAAAAGCTTTTATCTAATTTCTTTCTACTGTTAGATCAAGTTACTAAGAATATATTTGAAAATAAAGACAACTTAGTTTATCAATATCTCAAGGAGACAAAGTTAATTGTTGATGAGTTATTTGTGGCAAGCAAACCATCATCAATAGTTAAGTTTAATGTTATAATTTTTTTAATCTTGTTATGCATTATTGTTCTATTATCAACAATGAGCAAGGTTTGCAAATCTTTTAAGTTGCTTATTATATTATTTTTGCAAATTCTTAACCCTTATATCTTAACAATATCTCACATGTCTTTAACAATTCCAAAAAGATTTATCTAATTTCTTTTTATTATTAGATCAAGTTCCTAAGAATATATTTCAAAATAAAGACAACTTAATTTATCAATATCTCAAGGAGACAAAGTTAATTGTTGATGAGTTATTTGTGGCAAGCAAACCATCATTAATAGTTAAGTTTAATGTTATTTTTTTTTTAAATCCTGTTATGCATTATCGTTTTATTATCAACAATGAGCAAGGTTTGCAAATCTTTCAAATTGCTTATTATACTATTTTTGCAAATTCTTAACCCTTATATCTTAACAATATCTTACATGTCCTTAACAATTCCAAAAAGCTTTTATCTAATTTCTTTTTGGTGTTAGATCAAGTTACCAAGAATATCCTTCTTCACTAATTAAACAAGGGTTATAGAAGCTTTCTTGTGCAAATGGTCATAAACTTCAAGCCTTTCTTAGGGCGAAAATATTTGAGATTGATTGAAATGCTTGTTATGTCATCTTACCTCTAACCTTGTCCATCAAATTATCAAAAATTTTTAGCTGTCTTATTTTAATAAGTGTAATTCCCTTTATAAATATTGTAAATCATGTGCATTAAGTAAGATATGTAAAATATCTTTACTTTTAATAGGTCATTCCAATGTCAAACCATTAGAACTACTTCACTATAATCTATAAGTTCTTGCTCCTTTTGAATCTAATAGTGTTCATGTATATTTATTTTATTTGTAAATGATTTTTTGAAATGTTCACCGTTGTATTATGTCACAAATAAAAGTGAACTTTCTTCATTATTTCTTTCTTTCTTGGCTATGATTAAAAGGCAATTCTTATAAAGTTTTAATCTGATGTAATGTTGGGTTAATTCTTAAGCAATAATTGAAAAAAAAGTTGAGGATCTCCACAAATGCACGATCAAAATGAAACCATTGAAAGAAAAATCAATCATATTGTAGACAAAGGTCTCGCCTTTCTTGCTCATGGTGATGTCCTTTTTAAATATTGGTACTTTACTTTTAACATGGATTTTTATCTAATCAAATGTCTTTCCACAGAACTTTAGACCAATAAATCACCATTTTATTTTGCTTAAAAAGGAACCCTTGCATATGCTTGTCCACTCTTTTATTATTAGCACTTTGCTTTTGACATGGCTAATTAAAATTTCATTTATATAACTCCTTGTGTATGCAAGTTATAGGTATTTTGATATTCACTTTAATCATTTGTCATATCAAGTTTGATAAATAACCCTTTCCTCTATAAACCTTTATTTTGTAAGATTCAATTTTGGTTTCTTCATTAAAAGTCCAATATGCCACTCAACCTTCATTTACATTCACATCTAACCCCATTTAGTCAATCCCACCTCTTACTAATCAAGATCATATTTATTCCTTTAGTCTTTTGTTATCTTTATCTCCTCACTCTAAAAATTTATTCTAATCTTTATCAAGCAAGTTTATCCCATCTTCTATTTCCTCTACTCCCATTCAACCTAGTATAAAGAGATTGCATTTGTTTGTGAATTTTTTATCCTTTCCCAACACTAAATTAATCTCATATATAGTTTAAACCCAATCACAAGCTTTTTTGTTAACATCTTATGATCCTTTGCACCTTTTATATTACAAAATGTCAAGCTAATCTTACTATCATAAAGCAAGATCTTTTAAACATATAAGCTTTAGTTATGAAATTTTGTAAAAGTTTGTGTGATGACATTCATGCCTTACTCTTTAACATCACTTGGACTTTGGCATCCAAAACAAATAGTTGTAATTTGGTTGGCAATGAATGGGTATTTCAAATAAATGCAAACCTAATGGTTCCATTGACATATACAAAGCCCTCCTTGTTATTAAAGGTTACAACCAATAAGAAGGAATTGATTACAAAAACACTTTCAGCCTTATAGTTTGTTGGTAAAGATATCAACAAAAGCATAATTTTATGGCCTAAGGAAAAATTTTGTCATATACTAGAAACTTAGAAAATGTAGAAAAGAGAGAGACTGAGGCAAAAATAATCCATTTTTCTTTATAAATTTCATTTTATATGAAATAATTATAAAATCTCAATATAAAAGTACCATTAGTCTATACACAAGTCCAAAATAGTCTTGATTTGGACAATCATTCCACTTTATTGCATGGAAAACTACAATTAAAAGCAATATCCATACATTGATGGATTATGGATAATTACTTGATTATAAAGATATGAATCCTATTAAGTCCCAACTATGTATTGTAACAAGATCACAAAATTAGCTTAGAACAAACTAAAACCTACGGGAATATTATTTTAGATCACTAAATCCTTTGCCATTACTTTGTCACTAAAATGATAAAATTTAAAATTCTATCTCAAATCAGGAACTTTATTTCTAAATAGTTGGGAGTTCCAATGTTCAAGGTCAATCTTCATCACTCCTTAACATTGAACAATTGCATTCCAAGCTTCATTCTAAAAGGCTTAAATCTAGTCTTAAGAAAAGACTCGGTAAAATTTTTGTTAATTGGTTTATAGAATCACAATAGACCAATTTAACTTCTCTTTCCCATTGAGCTTCTCTCATTAAATGAAGTTTGATCTCATAATGCTTTATTCTCCCATGATAAAATGGGTTCATTGATATAGCAATTACATACTAGTTATCAAAATAAATTAAATGGCAATTTTCTAAGCCATACAGCTTGATTCATAGTTACTGTTACTACAACATAATCTACTTCTATTGTTTATGCCACCATACTTTACTTTTTGGAACTCTAATAGAAAGTGCTTGATCTTAAAGAAAACATATAGCCTAATGTACTTTTTACGTCATAAGCTAAGCTAGCCTAATCACTATTTGTAAATCCTATTAAGTTCAACTCTCTTCCTCTTTTAAATAGAATTCTAAGCTTGATAATCCCTTTAATAAACCTCAATACTCATTTTGCTTCATGAAAATAAATCTCATTAGGATCATGCATAAACTTAGAGAGTAAATTTGTTCAGTGTACTATATTAAGTCTTAATGTTGTTAAGTATAGTAAACATCTAACAAGACTTTCATAGAAATCAGAACTAAATTTTTTTGCTTTATCTTCCTTTACAAGCTTTTGATTTAACAATAAAAGGGTCAACGCTTGCAACATTTCATTCCAAAATTTCTTAATACTTTGCTATTATACCACACATGATTGAGGAAGATAACAAACTCATGTTACAAAACTTCAAGTCCCAAGAAGAATGACATCTTGACTAAATGTGTCATCTCAAAGAGCTAAATCATCTCCCTTTTGAATTTTTGAATTAGCTTAACACTACTACAAGTAATAAAAATATCATCAACATATAAAGACATAATGAGAATGTCAACCATATCTGATTTCACAAATAAGACAACCTTATTTATGTGTTTAACAAATCTAAGTGATAAGAGATGGTCATTAATTATAAAGTATCATACGCTTAGAGCTTAGTTTAGGCTATAAAAAGCCTTTTATAATTAATACATATTGTCGTTTGTACTTTACTTTTCAAACCTTTTTTCTTGTTCAAAATAAATTTCCTCTTTTAAAATTCCATTAAAGAATGTTGATTTCACATCAAGTTGATGCATACTCCAATCCTTTTAAGATATAAATGCTAGTAAGTGATTGATTGTATCAAGCCTTACTATAAGTGCAATTTTTTTTTTAAAAAATCAATTCCAAAGTGTTGTGTGTAGCTTTTTCTATTAGCCTTGTTTTTATTCTATTCATAGTGCCATTAGAGTTAAGTTTGGTCTTAAACACCCACTTTGGACTAGTTAAATTCTTATTTTTTACTTTGTCTATAAGAATCCAACTTTGGTTTCTATTTTTTTTCAATGGCAAAAATATCCTATTACATGGCTTGCTTCTAGCCTACAAATTGTGATGCTTTAATATATCTTGTAAGTTCTAAATAGCTACATTACTTCATATATATATATCTAAGAGAGGTCAAGTCCCTTTAATAAGTATGTCTTCATTATCCTTATCTTAAGAGGCCTTAGGATTATTATTAATAGGCATAATAATTGATTTAGACACAATTTCATTTAATTAATTAATTGAACTATCCTAATTTTAAGTTTGATCTCCTTTAAACTTCATATCTTTACTGATGACAACTATTAGACTTCATATTGTAGACCTTAGAAAGTTGAATTGTATCCAACAAACATAGTGGGTTTTGCTTTTTGGTCCAATTTATTCTTTGCTTTTAAGGAGCAAGAACATAACATAAGGTCCCAAATTTCCTTAAATGATGGACTAAAAGTAGCTTCAAAAGGAGTGTTTCCTTTGACAACTTTTATACAAAGCATATTCAATAAATACATGATTGTATTGACAACCTTTACCTAAAACCTCTTAGGCATTTGCTTCTTAGCTACCATGCATTTAGACATCTCCATGACTATCCTATTTCTCATTTCACTTCATTTTGTTAAGGATTATATAGAGTTGTAGACTAATGCAAAATTTTTGAACCTATCTTTGATGGTTAATGTTGAATTTACTGTTAACAACATCTCACATATTTGTCCTTGTTGATTTAATGTTATAAGTGCCATTAAGATGTGTTTGCTATATTTACAAAGTGTTAGTAGCATATTCATTCAAGGGCTAAAAAAGACGGCCTTAGTGGAATGTAACGAGAATGATAAGAGAAAGTAGGCCAAAATCAAGATGCTACTAGTTACACCTTGTGTTGTCAAAAATGACGAGTTGATTTAGATTGCTAGTGGTGTTTTGGCTATAAAGAAAACATTAGTTACTATAACTAACTATCTGTAAGATTGCCCTCCATATGGCATGGATGAAATTTCTTTGAAAAGATATATGTTGTTGCTGCCTTTAGGATTGTGTTTAATAGTGACATTGCAAGTCACTACTAATCGTTGACCCTAAATTTAAGGAGTTAACGTTGATTGTTGACCGTAAATTCAAAGAATCAATGTTGATCGTTGATTATAAGGCAATCCTAAACTCAAGACTTATAAATACCCATGCAACTGTTAAAAGAGAGCTAAGGCATAATAGAGAGAGATAGAAAAAGTGCAAAGAATATGAGAGGTAGAGAGAAAAGTAGATGGGGAAAATGACCAAAAGAGAGCAGCTGAAGAAAAATGGCCAAGAGAGCTATGCTCAAAAAATAGAAAAAAAAAGTATCTAATAAGAGAAAGAAAAAAGAGAGTAGCGATAAGTGAACAAAAAGAGTGTAATAGTGGAGAATGATAGAGAGAATTGCAGTAGCAGAGAACAATACAGAGAACTACAACAAAAGAAAACCAACAGAAAATGGGAAAATGACAAAAAGCAACCACCAAAAGAAGAGAGGATGAGTGCCAGAAACACAATAACAGCAATAGTGGCAGAAAGAAGGAGAAACAGTAGTAGTAGTAGAAAGAAAAAGAGATATGACAACAAACATGAAAGAGAGAGTTACAGAAATAGACAGAACGAGTTATAGAAATAGGCAGAGAGAGCTATAAAAACAAGCAAAAAAAGCTATAGAAATAGGTAGAGAGATCTATAGAAATAGGTAAAAAGAGCAACAGAAACAGATAGAGCTAAGTGAAAAAGAAGGGAATGGTAGAGCGCCTTTAGTAACAAAAAAGATAAAGCAGCAATAGTAGGAAAGGAAGTAAAAAGGCAGAAACTTGTAGAGGAGAGAACCTGCAAAGGAAAGAATCTTTAGAGGAAAGAACTTGTAGTGAAGAGAACTTACAGAGGAGAGAACTTGTATAGAAGAGAACCTATAGAGGAGAGAACTTGCAGCGGGGAGAAGCTGTAAAAGAGAGAACATATAGAGAAGAGAACCTGTAATGAAGAGAACTTATAGAGGAGAGCATAACAAGTAAAGAAAATGGCAGAGGAAAGCATGGACGTTAGAGAAAATTGTAGAGGAGAGCAAAGTAGGTAAAGAAAACTATAGAAAAGAAAATTGCAGAGGAGAGCATGGTAAGTAGAGACTTACAGAAAGCTGTGACCGGTATAGGTAAAGAGCAGTGACCAGTAGAGGCATGAGAGAAACTCAACAAAGGCAGAGAGTTATGACCAATAGAGGTTAAGAGTTTAAAACTGGTAAAAACTGTGAGTGACCAAGAGTTTAGAATCAATAGAAAGTGTGATTGACAGAGGCAAAGAGCTGTGACCAGCAGAGGCAAGAAAAAAACCTTGCAGAGGCAGGAGAGGAACTTAATAGAGGCATAGAGCTAAGACCAATAAAGGCTAAGAGTTCAAAACTGGTAGAAAGTATGAGTGGTTAAGAATTCAAAACCAATAGAGAATTGAGACTGACAAAGCAAAGAGAAAGATGTGAAACATGGTAGAGAGAGAGAGAGCAGGGAGCCTAACAAAAAGGAAGTTGTGAAATTGACAATGAAGAAGGAGAAACCGACAGTGCTTGAGCAAAAACTTGCAATGAAAATGGAGAGAATGGCAAAAAGTTTGAGTAAAGACCAGCAGTGAGGAAGCAAAAGAGCAGTTGTTTGCTACAGTAACCTGCATATGGAGAGAGCTTTCTTAGGGAAGTTTTTGTCATAAACTATTTATATACTTCTTTGAAAATGGGTGGGACGCACTTTGAGTGATCTAGAGATCATTGTAAGTGGTTAAGGAGTGATCCTTCCATAGTGGTTAAGGACAGATCCTTCCATAACATCAGCTATATCCGTTGATAAAAAGAGTAGATCGTGTTATCTCGGAGTGATCCTATCATACTATCGATTTAACTCACACATTAAGGGTGAACCATGTAAAAATTCTGGGTGTTCTCTGGTACTTTTGCTTGCTTAATATTCATATGACTGTTTTTACATAAAGGATCAAGATAAAATTGGATCATAGAGTTTAATAGGTCATAGAGGTTTAATCAAAATAGATTTGTAAAAGGTAAGCATCTGACACTGATTCACCCCCTCCCTTTCTTAATGTGAGACCCAAGAAGGTCTTTATCAATTAGTATCAAAGTGTGGTTCTGTTGATCCATTTTGCCTACTTTGATCTGAAATTTTTTGTTATTGCTTGAAGTTTCCAACTTCACCCTAGGATTTACTAGTCTGTGATACTGAGAGGATCACACCCCTTAAAAACACACTCTAATAATTTAAGCCAAACTATTATAGTTATTTAATACTCTATCTCTCATCAATACATAGGTATGTGAACAACTTTAACCTCTTATTAAAGGTAAACTCTTTCTCAGATTCAACTAAGGTAGATCTATTGTTTTCTACTAATCACAATAGTCCCCAAAGTCACCTTTCAGACACCTTGGTTATTAAATAGATCAGATGTTCTTGATTAGGTCTTCTCTAGGTTATAGTTTCAATGATACTTTAGCTACATTCATAACTCAATTCAAAACACAGAATGTAAATTAAAGTAAGGACACAAGAGATTTACGTGGTTTCGTCAATTTGACATACGTCCATGATGGTAGGGACTCTTCCTCTACCAACACAATCTATTATACTTGAGAATACTAGTGTGGTACTCCCGATGTTCACAATGTAGTTACAATGGATGTCTTAATCCTCTGTTCCTTTCACTATTGCAAATACAAAGCAAGTAAAATATGAAGAGTGTCACTTACTATGTCTACCCTTCTTCTAGATTGTCTTGCCTTTGTTGAATTGAATAGGTTGCTTCACTGCCGCTTAGAAGTCCACCACAACACTCTTTAACCTCTCTTGAAGGAATCTAGAAATATGTTGAGTCCTTTCCAATACTTTACCAAATTCCTTCTCTAGGTTGTTTCACACAACTCCTACTTTCACCGTCTCACAACTAAACGGCTTGTACTCATGCTTTTAGTCTACCATTTCACATCTTGGTCTCATGTTGTCGCATGTTCTGGTCTCACGTCGATGCACATTCTAGTCTCACGCTTCAAATATGCACTCACTTCACTGTTCTTTAGCCTCACAAATACCAAATCTGCTCTTCTAGTGATCTGTTTTTCACATTTGCTCTCCTGGTGGTCTGTCTCTCTCTTGCAGTGGTGGCTTTCTCTCTCACCATGGTGGCTCTTCGTTTGGTGGTGACTCTTTGTTTTCTCTCTCATTGTCCAGCCGTATCTTTCTCACCGTCCACTCTATTTTGCCGTTGACTCATTTTGCTATCCAGCTCTTTGTCGTGTTGTCCCGTTGCCGTCCACTCTTTTATTGTTCACCTCTTTGTCGTCCACCCCAATTTTGGCCATATTGGGTTTTTCTCTCATTCCCCTATTTTGCTGTCCAACCGTTCACCTCTTTGCTAAAAGTTCTTATGTTTCCACCATGTGTTCCTTTGTTGTCCACTCTCCTCTTTGGCTGTCTCTTGGTTTTTCTCTCTCTTTACTACAGACAGCATATATTTGGCTGTGTTGTCTCTTTGCTGACTGCTGGTGTGCTGGTCGTGTGACATATAAGATTTTCTTTCCTTCGCCCTCTTCTTTTGTCATTGGTTATATGGTTTTCCTTCAGCCGACCAAGGTCTCCCTTGTCGTCCAAGATCTCTTTTGCAACCCCCTTTTTTTGACCATTCTTGTGTTTTCGCCGTATATCCTCTTTGGCCGTGTTAAATTCTCTCTCTTTGCACCGTGTAGGGTTTTCTCTCTTGCAATGTTGTGGTTTTACTTCCTTAGCCCTCCATTGCAAACTACTTGTACACTTAAATCTAGTTGATGAAAATTACAACTCATACAAGGCTGTGGGAACAATAATCTCCCCCTTTTTAATTATTGGCAACACTCATAAGAAAAGCCATTATACAGCCATTATAACTCTACTTAAATATGCACTCCCCCTTTCTTAATAGCTTCCCCTACACTGTTGCTTCTCTTCCCTTTTGTTAAACAATTACAAAAGAAACTCGCAAAGTGGACATGGAGGATTCACTAGAACTTCAGGCTTGAAGAGGCATTTGCACAGACAGACTCATTCTGTGCTTTTCAAACAAATTTGTGAACAGAGGTTTAGTTAAAATATCTGAAATTTGATCCAGCTCCTCATTAATAACTTTGACTCAGGCTTTGTCTTGTGTAGCCTCTTCAACAGATTTATGTTCAACTTGTAAGAGTAAAGTAGTAGCTCCCACAATTCTTCTTCTTGTTGTAACTCCTGGTGATGGGTCACCTATGATCTGATTTCCTTGATGAGCGCTGGTCCACATTCTCTTTGTCATTCTTTCTTGCACAGTCTTACTTGTAAGAGGATCTCTTTCTTCACCTTCAGACTCACTCTTCTTCAAGTCTAAACTTACTTCTAGTTCCTTTTCCTTAGGTTGGTATGATTTTTTTATCTATATTGAAGTCATCTTCTTCATTGTCCTCAGCTTCTCCATTTTGTATTGTTTTCCAGTTCTCATCTCTCACATTGCTAGACGTGATCACTTTTCTTAACTTATGTAGGAAAACTCTGTAACCTTTTGTCTTTGTTGAGTATCCCACAAAATTCCTTCATCAAACCTAGCATTGAATTTTCCCAAGTTTTGCTCCTTGTTCTTCACAAAACATGGGTTGCCAAAGATTTTAAGATACTTGACTATTGTCTTCTTCCCACTCTATAGCTCATATAGAGTCGTATCTATATTAGGCCTTAGTAGGACTCTAGTCAGTAGATGTACAACTGTAAATGTTAGTTCTGTCCAAAATTTTGTGTGAAGTTTGTATTCCAGCAGTAAAGTTCTTGCCATTTCAACCACATCTCTATTTTCCCTTTCTACCATCTCGTTCTATTAAGGTCTTCTTGCTGCTGCCATTTAGTGACGAATTCCATGCTTCTCAAGGTAATCTTCAAAATCTTTATTTGTCAATTTAATGCCTTGATCTAACCTCAATACTTTGATCTTCCTTCACTCTCATTTCTAGCCAATCTTCTGTATCTCTTGAAGCAATTCAGAATTTCTAACTTGTGTTTGAGATGCATAATGCAGGTCCTTCTGGAATAATCATCAACAAACAAGATGAAGTACCTTTCACCATTCAACCCTTTTGTCCTCCTCGGTCCACACAAATCAGTATGCACAATGTTAAGCACTACTTCAAACCTGAACTCTTTGGTCTTATACTGCTTTCTGGCATGTTTTCCATTAAAGCATGCTGAGCAAACATACTTTTTTTTTTTCTCTCTCTCTCTCTCTCTCTCTCTCTTTCTCTCTCTCCTGAGGTTAGGAATGTCTCTGATTGCATGAGTAGTGGCCAGCTTCCTTATGTTCTTTTGTGTTAAGTGTCTTAGCCTCCTATGCCAAAGTTGATTTTCTTCTTCTTTGGCAAGTAAACAATTGTTTGTCTTGTCCTCATCAATCATATATAAATTTCTAGTTGTTCTCTTCCCGGCTGCAACAGTATTGCCTTCTTTACTCTTTACTTGGCAACCTGTTTTTGTGAATATCACTTTATGGTCTTTATTGCATAGTTGGCTGACAGATGCTAGATTATATCTAAGTCCTTTAACATGAAGAACATCTTTCAGCTTCCTTTTCTAATATTTACTGATCTCTGACCACTGATATTGAGTGAATCATCATTGCCAAACTTGACTCTGCCTTCTATTGACTTGTTTAGCTTTGATAATTTACTCTTATCTCCTATTATGTGTGAAATGCATCCATTGTTAAGGATTTATTACTTATCCTTGTAATTAGCCTTTAGTGCAATTTCAGATATATTAGCCACCTCCTTTTTAGCTTTATATTACTTATTTTGAACTAGCTTGAAGATGACTTTCTCCTTTTTCTGAACTTTGACTGTACTAATTGCTTTCATTATGCTATTGAGTGCCTTCTCTTACTCAGGGAGAAGTGTTATGCATCTCTTGACATTATGGCCATCCTGCTCCCACCTTTCACATTGTTCCAAGTTTGCCAATATAGCAAACTTGTTTTTTAAAATCATTGGTTTGGGCTTCCACTAATAATCCTTGTCGGTGTGTTCTTGCATTTTATAGTATATGCAAGAACTCAAGACAGGTGTTCTCTTTTGAATTTTGTATTGTCTCCCCCTGTATGCAACATCGTATCTTCTTAAGTTAGAGACGTATATTGGCCTTCTCACCAGCATTTACTTGCCTTATGACCCCAAACTCCACAGTAAAGACAGTAACCTTGAAACTGTCTTTTCTTGGGTCTAATCACAGCTCGTTTTCTTTTGTTCATTACTTGCTATGTACGCAAGGTTGCTGGTTTCTTTGCTTATGTAGCTTTCATTTCAGCCACCTTCTTTGGCTGACTGACTTTCTTTTCTTTCTAAGATGTAGCAGTTATGGGCTGCTACTCTTTAACCACATACATCTTTTTTGGCCCTGGCTTTGTTTTGATAACTGTCTTCTCTTCTTCATTTATCTTCTCTTGAGTCACAGCCTTCTCTTTCAACTTCTATGGCAAAGTCTCATTTTTTTTTTTTTGAAGTTCCTGACTTCTCCCTAGGATCTACTAGTTTATGATACTGAGAGGGGGGTGAATCAGTATCACCATAATTCACAATTTACAGGTAAGTGAACAACTTCAACCTCTTCTTAAAAGCAAACTCTTTCTCAAACTCGACTGAGGTAGATCTATTGCTACCTACTAATCACAATAATCCCCAAAGTCACCTTTTAAACACCTTGCCTAATAGACAATACGAATGTCCTTATTTAGATCTTCGTTAGGTTATGGGTTGGCTGATACTTTAGCTTTCACAACTTAATTTAAAGTACAAAACATAAATCAAATTAAGGACACACGAGATTTACGTGATTCCATCAACATGACGTACATCCACGGTGGTAGGGACTCTCCCTCTATGGAGACTATCTACTATACTTGTAAATACAGGTTACAATGGATGTCTTTAATTCTCTACTCCTTTCACTATTGCAATTACTAAGCAAGTACAATAAAAAGAGTGTCACTTACTGTGTCTACTCTTATTCTAGCTTATCTTGCTTCTGATGAATTGGAAGGCTGCTGCATTGCCGCTTTGAAGTTCATCGTAACACTCTCTAACCTCTCTTGAAAAAATCTGAAAATATATTGAGTTCTTTACGTGATTTGCCGAATTTCCTTTCTACGTTGTTTCACACCATTCCTGCTTTCGCCGTCTTACGGTCTCACCTGCCTCCTTGTCTCACGATCTTACTATCTCACGGCTCACCTGTCCATTTCTCTCTCACCGTCCAGCTAGATTTCTCTCTGTTGACCGGATTTCTCTTTTTTGTTCACCCACTTGGCCGGACTTCCTCCTTTTTTCGCCGATGGACCACTTTTCTTCGTCCTACTGTCTAGTCTTGTCTAGCTGTCACTCGGTTTTCTCTCTTGTTGACCCGTTTCTTTGTTTTTCAAACGGACTGTTTCTCTCTCTACCAATGTCTAGCCACCGAATCTCTCACCCATTCTCGATCTTGTCTCGTCTCACCCGTTCCAACTTGGATTTGGTCTCCCTAGCTCCCGATCTAGTCTTGTTGTTATGTCCGTTTCTCTCCTATCTCTGACATACTGTTCACAACGAAGACTATTCACTCGATGGTACTGTTCACAATGAATACTATTTATGACTGCACTGTTCACTATCTTCACTCGTCGAATGCACTGTTTACTCTCTTTGTCCTTACCAGTGGTGTTCTTCTGTGTAGGGTTTGGTCTTCTCTTTAGTTGGTCAGTTGTCTAGGTTTTGCTGAATACTCAATATTGCCGACTCCCAGTTCTTTGTCTTTCATGAATATTATATACTCTACTCCATGAAACCCTAATAGGGCTTACGTAGTAAATTTACTTTCTTGCCCTTTTGTGTGATTTTACCTTTTTGCCCTTCCACGTGGCTTCAATTTACTTACACACGTAAAGCTAGTTGACAACAAATACAACCCATACAAGGTTGTGGGAACAACAATCTCCCGCTTTGTAATTGTTGGCAATACTCATAACAAATGCCATTATACAATAATTGCAACTTCAACTCCCCCTAAATATGTACTTCCCCTTATTAAACTCCCCCTGCACTGTTGCTTCTCTCCCCCTTTGCCAACTAATTACAAATATGAAAAACTCGCAAAGTAGAGATGGAGGATTCACCTGAACTTTCGGCTTGAGGAGGCATCTGCACAGATAGACTCAAGCTGTGCTTTTCAAACAACTCTGTGGATAGAGATTTAGTTAGAATATCTGAAATTTGATCTTTAATGCCAACATACTCCAATTGAATTGTACCTTGTTCCACTTGATCTTTGATGAAGTGATACCGGATGTCAATATGCTTGCTCCTCGAATGTTGAACTGGATTCTTGCTGAGATCAATAGCACTTTGATTATCACAAAGTACACTTACTGGTAACTTCACTTCAACACCCAAGTCTACCAATTGTCTTAGCATCCATATCACCTGTGTACATGCTACACAAGCAGCCATATACTCCACCTCAGCTATGCTCAAAGCAACACTGTTCTGCTTTCTACTTAACCATGCAACACACTTTGAACCCAAGTAGAAGCTGCAGCCACTGGTTGATTTTCTGTCATCTATACTTCCCGCCCAGTTTGCATCAGTGTATGCTTGTAGTTTAATAGAATCCATGGCTAGATACCACAAATCCATTTCTAGTCTTCCTTTGAGGTACCTTAGGATTCTTTTCACTGCCAACACATGAGATTCCTTAGGATTAGCTTGGAACCTGCTGGCAACACACACAGCTTGCATAAGATCAAGCCTTGATGCTATAAGGTATAGAAGGCTCCCTATCATCTTCCTATATTTTGTAAGGTTAGTACTTCTTCCCTCCTGATCTTTTGTTAACTTGCAGCCCATTGTCATAGGGGTACTGACAGGTCTGCTATCTTCCATGCCAAACTTTTTCAACATCTCTTTGACATATTTTGTTTGAGAAATAAAGATACCTTCTTCACACTACTTTATCTGTAATCCAAGAAAGTATGTCATTTCTCCAATCAATGACATCTCAAATTCTTCACTTATCTTCTGTGCAAAATCTTGACATAGCTCAGAGTGATCCCCTCCATGATGTTATCCACATATACTATGGTTATCAGCTGGCCTTTCTCTGAGTTGAACACATATAGGTTATTATCAACCGTTCCTTTTATGAAGTTCAACCTTTTCAAGTATGCATCCAGCCTGTTGTACCATGTTCTTGGGGCTTGCTTAAGACCATACAAGGCTTTCTTCAGCTTGCACACGTGATTCTCATCCTCATCGATTTGTACTCCATCGAGTTGTTCAATATACACCTCTTCTTTCAAGAGCCCATTTAGGAAGGCGGATTTCACATCCATTTGATAGAATTTATACCTTTTGTGTGTTGCCAAAGCTAGGAACATTCTGATAGTTTCTAACCTTGCTACTGGTGCAAAAGTTTCATCAACATCTACACCTTCTATTTGCGTGTAGCCTTTGCAAACCAGCTTGGCCTTGTTCCTCACCACCTTGCCATCTTCATTGTGTTTATTCCTAAACACTCATTTCGTTCTTATGACATTTTTGTTAGTAGGTCTTAGAACTAGCTCCCATGTATCATTCTTCTTAATTTGATCCAGCTCTTCATTGATAGCTTTGACCCAAGCTTTATCTTGAATAGCCTCTTCAACAGATTTAGGTTCAACTTGTGAGAGTAAAGCAGTAGCTCCCACAATTCTTCTTCTTATTGTAACTCTTGCTGATGGGTCACCTATGATCTGATCTTCTTGATGAGCACTGATCCATGTTTTCTTTGTCCTTCTACCTTGCCTTATCTTAGTTCCAAGAGAATCTCTTTCTTCATCTTCAAACTCACTCTTCTCCAAGTCTGAACTTACTTCTTGTTTCTTTTCATCAGGTTGGTCTGATTCCTCATCCACATTGAAGTCATCTTCTTCTTTGTCCTCAGCTTCTCCATTTTGCATTGTTTTCCAGTTCTCATCTACTCTCACATCACTAGAAGTGATCACTTTTCCCAGCTTATGCAGAAAAACTCTGTAACCTTTTGTCTTTTTTGAGTATCCCACAAGGATGCCTTCATCAGACCTAGCGTTGAATTTTTCCAAGTTTTGCTCCTTATTCTTCACAAAACATAGGCTGCCAAAGACTCTGAGATACTTGGTTGTTATCTTCTTCCCACTTCATAGCTCATATGGAGTCTTATCAGTATTGGGCCTTAGTAATAGTCTGTTTAATAGATGCACGGCTGTAAATGTTGCTTTTGTCCAGAATCTTATGTGAAACTTGGATTCCAGCAGTAGAGTCCTTGCCATTTCAACCACAGCTCTATTTTTCCTCTCTACCACCCCGTTCTGTTGAGGTGTTCTTGCTACTGCCATTTGATGATAAATTCCATGCTTCTCAAGATAATCTTCAAAAGCTTTATTTGTAAATTCAGTGCCTTGATCTGACCTCAATACTTTGATCTTTCTTCCACTCTTATTTTCAGCCAATCTTCTGTATCTCTTGAAGCAATTCAAAACTTCTGACTTGTGTTTAAGGTGCATGAGACAGGTCCTTCTCGAATAATCATTAACAAATAAAATGAAGTACCTCTCACCTTTCAACCCTTTTATCCTCATCAATCCACACAAATTAGTATATACAATGTCAAGCACTGCTTCAGAATTGAACTCTTTGGTCTTGTACTACTTTTTGGCATGTTTTCCTTTAGAGCATGTTGAGCAAACATACTCCCTCTCTCTCTTGAGGTTGGGAATGTCTCTTATATCTAAGTCCTTCAACATGCAGAACATCTTTCAACTTTCCTTTTTCAACTTTTACTGACCCCTAACAACTGATGTTGAGTGAATCATCATTGCCAAACTTGACTCTACCTTCTCTTGATTTGTTTAGTTTTGACAATTTAGTCTTGTCTCCCGTCATGTGTGAAGTGCATCCACTATCAAGGATCCACTGCTTATCCTTGCAATCAGCCTTTAGTGCAATTTCAGCTATATTAGCCACCTCCCTTTTTGCTCTATGAAGATAGCTTTCTCCTTTTTCTTAGCTTTGACTGTACCACTTGTTTTCACTATGCCATTAAGTGCCTTCTCTTGCTCAGGGAGAAGTGTCATGTATCTCTTAGCATTATGCCATCCTACCCACACCTTTCACACTGTTTCAAGTTTGAAAATATAGCAAACTTGTTCTTTGAAACTACTGGTTTGGTCTTCCACCAACAATCCTCATCAGTATGTCCTTGCCTATTACAATATGTGCAAGAACTCACGACAGGTGATTTCTTCTGGATTCTGTATTGTCTCCCCCTATATGCAGCATCGTATCTTCTCAAGTTGGAGATATAAACTGGCCTTCTCCACCAACAATTAATTGCCTTATGACCCCAAACTCCATAATAAAGGCAATGACCTTGAAACTGCCTCTTCTTGGGTCTAATCACAGCTTGTCTTCTTCTGTTCATCACTTGCTATGTAGGCAATGTAGCTGGCTTCTTTGCTTGTGTGGCTTTCATTTCAGTCAATTATTCTCCTTCTTCTATTCAGTCGTAGCCCTTTGCTGGCTAACTTTCTTTCTTTACGAGATGTAATAACTATGGGCCGCTGCTCTTTAACCACATCCATCATTTTTGGCCTTGGATTTGGTTTAATAACTATCTCCTCTTCTTCAATTATCTTCACCTGAGTCACAGCCTTCTCTTTCAACTTTTGTGGCAAAGTTTTATTCTTCTTTTCTCTTGCAGAACTTGTTTCTCCTACCACTTCAAACATTTGCAAGTTTTTCTCTCTCTTATTGAGTTATTGCTGAAGTCTCAACAACTCTATCTCAATTTCTTCAATTGTTGAAGTCCTTAAGTCAAGCTTTATTATAAGGTCTTCATATATTTTGATCTGTTCTTCAAATCTTCTCTTCAAGTCAATATGTTCAGCCCTTATCTCATCATTTTGACTTTTAGCTTCCTCAGACTTTGCTTCAACTTGTTTTATATGAACCTCCAACCTTTTTATGGTTTTGCCCCTTCTGATTATCTCATTTGAAACTGCTTCCAGTTCAGCTTCAAGATCTGACTCTTCTTCATCAACCTCCTCTTCCTCTTCAGAGGTTGAGCTACCACCTTGTGCTGATGCTATAAAGACATACTCATCTAATGAATCTTCATCTTCCTCCTCATCAGCTTCTTTTGTCTAACTCATATAACTCTTGAATGAGTCTCTCTTCTTCCTCTATAGGTTAGCAGTCTTCTTGCTGGACTTCTTTGATTTAAATGATGGTCTTCTCGATTTTGAATTCGGCTTATCATCACCATCCTCATCTTCATCATCACCATCATCATCTTTATCATCAAGTTTCACTTTGTACTTAAAAGGAAAGTGTCCAGTCTTCCCACAACGATAACATCTCAAGGACAACTGTCCTTTTCCCTTCTTAGACCCCTTCTTGAATTTCCTTGGGAAGTACGCCAACACTTCACCTTCACTTTCTTCCTCATCACCATCATCATCCTCACTAGATGATTATTCCTCTTCTCTTATCTTCAAGTGCTTCATAGCTTTAAAGGCTGCATCCTTTGATACCTTCGTTGTTGCATATCTTTCAACTGACTTTATCCTCATCTCATATGCAATGAGATTGCATTAGAGATCATGCAAAGACATAGAATTGAGATCTCTATGCTCCTCTATGGCTGCTACCTTTGAGGCAAACCTCTCAGGCAAAATTCTCAGAATCTTCTTCACAACAGATGAGTCCTTCTTGTTCTTCCCATGACTTCTCAGGTCGTTTACAGCATCAATAACCCTGGTGAAGAACTCTTGGACTGTCTCATTTTTCTGCATTCTGAGAGATTCATATCTCTCCTTGAACACTTGAAGTTTAGCCTCGTTCATTCTACCATCACCTTCATAGATTATCTGCAATCTGTCCCATATCTCCTTGGCAAATTTGTAGTCCATAACTTTAGCATACTCAGCATCTGTTAATGTTGAAATGATGACGTTTAAGGCCTTCCCATTTATCTCAAACTGCTTTAATTCTTCTAGAGTTGGGTCTTTACTTTCTTCCGGAGCCACAAAATCCTCCTGTACACATTTCACCATGTTCATGCCTATGGTTGCAAATACCACTTGCATTCTTGCTCTCCACATGTGGTAGTTGATTCCATTGAAGATTGGAACCTTCTTGCTGTAAGTGGTGCTAGTGCTAGTACCATCTTCCATTTTTTAGTATGCTAAACAAGTCAAACTTCTAGATCCCTTTAACCTAGTACACCAAGCTGTTAAGCTTTAAACTGGTGAACCTAAGCTCTGATACCAATTGAAATTCCCGACTTCTCCCTAGGATCTACTAGTTTGTGATACTGAGAGGGGGGTGAATCAGTATCACCACAATTCAAGTTACAGGTAAATGAACAACTTCAATCTCTTTTTAAAAGCAAACTCTTTCTCAAACTCGACTAAGGTAGATCTATTGCTACCTACTAATCACAATAGTCCCCAAAGTCACCTTTCAGACACCTTGCCTAATAGACAATACGGATGTCCTTGTTTAGGTCTTCGTTAGGTTATGGGTTGGCTGATACTTTAGCTGCGTTCACAACTCTTTCAAAGCACAGAACATAAAACAAATTAAGGACACACGAGATTTACATGGTTCCGTCAACGTGACGTACATCCACGGTAGTAGGAACTCTCCCTCTACAGAGACTATCCACTATACTTGTAAATACTGATTACAATGGATGTCTTTAATTCTCTGCTCCTTTCACTATTGCAATTACTAAGCAAGTACAATAAAAAGAGTGTCACTTACTGTGTTTACCCTTCTTCTAACTTGTCTTGCCTCTGTTGAATTGAAAGGCTACTGCACTACCGCTTTGAAGTTCACTGTAACGCTCTCTAAACTCTCTTGAACAAATCTGAAAATACATTGAGTTCTTTACGTGCTTTGCCGAATTTCTTTTCTATGTTGTTTCACACAATTCCCGCTTTCATCGTCTTACGGTCTCACCTGCCTCTTTGTCTCACGATCTTACTGTCTCATGGCTCGCTTGTTCGTTTCTCTCTCACCGTCTAATCGGATTTCTCTCTCCTACCATTGGATTTCTCTCTCTTCCCATCGAATTTTTCTTTCTTGACCGGATTTCTCTTTTTTGTTCACCCACTTGGCCGGATTTCCTCCCTTTTCTACCAATGGACCACTTTTCTTCGTCCTGCCATCTAGCCCTGTCTAGCTGTCACTAGGTTTTCTCTCCCGTTAACCCGTTTCTTTGTTTTTCCGACTAACTCTTTCTCTCTCTACTAATGTAGCCGCCGAATCTCTCACCTATTCTCGATTCGGTCTCGTCTCACCCATTCCAGCTCAGATCTAGTCTCCCCGGTTCCCGATCTAGTCTCGTTGTTATGTCTGTTTCTCTCCTATCTCTAACGTACTGTTCACAATGAATACTGTTCATGACTGCACTGTTCGCTGTCTTCACTCGTCGAATGCACTGTTTACTCTCTTTGTCCTTGCCGGTGGTGTTCTTCCGTGTAGGGTTTGGTGTTCTCTTTGGTTGGTCGGTTGTCTAGGTTTTGCTGAATACTCAATATTGCCGACTCTCAGTTCTTTGTCTTTCATGACTATTATACACTCTACTCCATGAAACCCTAATAGGGCTTACGCAGTAAATTTACTTTCTTGCCCTTCTGTGTGGTTTTACCTTTTTGCCCTTCGACGTGGCTTCAATTTACTTGCACACGTAAAGCTAGTTGACAAAAATTACAACCCATACAAAGCTGTGGGAACAATATCTTTTCTCTTGCAGAGCTTGTTTCTCCTACCAAATCAAACTTTTGCAAGTTCTCCTTACTCTTTGAGTTATTACTGAAGTCTTAGCAACTCTTTCTCCATTCCTTCAATTTTTGAAGTCCTTGAGTCAAGCTCTATTGTAAGGTCTTCACATTTTTTGATCTATTCTTTAAATCTTCTCTTCAAGTCAATATGTTCAGCCCTTATTTCATCCTTTTGACTTTCAGCTTCCTCAGACTTTGCTTCAACTTGTTTTGAATAGACCTCCAACCTTTTTATGGTTCTTCCCCTTTTGATTATCTCATTTGAAGCCACTTCCAACTCAGCTTTAAGATCTGGTTCTTCTTCATCAACCTTCTCTTCCTCTTCAGAGGTTGAACTACCACCTTGAACTAAGGCCATAAAGGCATGCTCATCTGATGAGTCTTAGTCTTCCTCCTCATTAGCTTCTTTTGTCTAACTCACATAACTCTTAAATGATCCTCTCTTCTTCTTCTATGGGTTGGCAGTCTTCTTGCTGGACTTCTTTGATTTGAATGATGGTCTTCTCTATTTTGAATTTAGCTCATCATCACTATCCTCATCTTCATCATCAAGTTTCACTTTGCACTGAGAAGCAAAGTGTCCAGTTTTTCCACAACGATAACATCTCAAGGACAACTATCATTTTCCCTTCTTAAACCCCTTTTTGAACTTCCTTGTGAAGTATGCCAACACTTCACCTTGACTTTCTTCCTCTGCCTCATCATCATCCTCACTGGATAATTCTTCCTTCTTTTATCTTCAAGTGTTTCATAGCTTTGAAAGCTGCCTCCTTTGATACCTTTGATGTTGAGGAGCTCTCAGTTGACTTTATTCTCATCTCATATGCAATGAGATTACACTGGAGATCATACAGAGGCATAAAATTAAGATCTCTACTCTCCTTTATGGTTGCCAACTTTGAGGCAAACCTCTCAGGCAGAATTCTCAAAATTTTCTTCACAATATATAAGTCCTTCTCGTTCTTTCCATGACTTCTAAGGTCGTTTACAGTATTAAGAAACCTAGTGAAAAACTCTTGGACTGTGTCATTTTTTTGCATTCTGAGAGATTTATATCTTTCCTTGAAAACTTGAAACTTGGTCTCCTTCATTCTTCCATCACCTTTATAGACTTTTTACAATTTGTTCTATATCTCCTTAGTAGATTTTTAGTCCATAACTTTAGCATATTCAACATCTGTCAATGTTGAAATGATGACATTTGAGGCCTTTCCATTTATCTCAAACTACCTTAATTCCTTTGGGGTTAGATCTTTACCTTCTTCTGGGCTATAAAACCCTCTTGTACAGATTTCACCATGTTCATGCTCATGGTTGCAAATACCACCTGCATTCTCACTTTCCATATATAGTAGTTGGTTACATTAAAAATTGGAACCTTCTTGCTGTAAGTAGTGTTGGTACTGGTACCAACATCCATTTCTCAATATGTTGAACAAGTTAAAACTTCTGAAACCCTTCAACCTAGTATAGCAAGCTGTTAAGCTTCAAACTGGTGAACCTGTGCTCTAATACCAATTGAAGTTCCCAACTTCACCCTAAGATCTACTAGTCTATAATAATGTGAGGGGAGGTGAATCAGTATCACACCCCTTAAAAACACACTCTGATAATTTAAGTTAAAATATTCTACTTATTTAATACTCTAACTTTCATCAATACGCAGGTATGTGAACAACTTCAACCTTTTCTTAAAGCGAACTCTTTTTCAATTTTGACTAAGGTAGATCTATTGTTACCTACTAATCACAATAGTCCCCAAAGTCACCTTCAGATACCTTGCCTATTAGACAGATCGGATGTTCTTAATTAGGTCTTCTTTATGTTATGGGTTCTTAAAAGTGAACTCTTTCATGTTTGCTCTCCCGGTGGTCTAGTTTTCCACATTTGCTCTCTCGATGATTTGTCTCTCTCTTACAGTGGTGGCTCTTCGTCTTCTCTCTCACAGTCCAGCCAAATCTCTCTCACCGTCCACTCTGTTTTGCCTTTGACTCATTTTGTCATCCACCTCTTTGTTGTGTTGTCTCCTTATCGTCCACTTTTTAGTCTGCCATCCATCTCCCTTTTCCTTTGTTGCCCACTCCTGATTTTGCCATTCACCTATTTGCCATCCACCCCAATTTTGGTCGTACAGGTTTTTCTCTCCTTCCCTTGTTTTGTTGTCCAGTCGTTTACCTCTTTGCCGAGAGTTCTTCTATTTCCGTTGTGCATTCCTTTGCTGTCTACTCTATTCTTCGGCTGTCTCTTGGTTTTTCTCTCTCTTTATTGCCGATGGTATATTTTTGGCCGCGTTGTCTCCTTGCTAACCACTGGTGTGCCATCCCAAATTTTCTTTCCTTCACCCCTTTCTTTTATCGTTGGTCACACAGTTTTCCTTCAGCCAGCCAAGGTCTCCCTTGTCGTCCAAGATCTCTTTTGCAACCCCCTTTTTTTCGGTCGTTCTTGTGTTTTCGCCGTATATCCTATTTGGTCGTGTTCAATTCTCTTTCTTTCAACTGTGTAAGGTTTTCTCTTTTGCAAAGTTGTGGTTTTACTTCCTTGGTCTTCCATTGCAAATTACTTGCACTCAACAAAGAGTGTATTAAGTCTTGTTCTAGTTGACAACAATTACAACCCATACAAGGTTGTGAGAACAAGACTACTGAGAATCTTTACATCTATATTGGTTAATATCATGGAGAGAATAAATAGTGTTAATGACAAGGGTATTTCCACATTTATTGGACAAAATTATCTGTAGGGTTTTCATATTTGTTGTCACTTGGTTTGGATGTGTTCAAATTTGCTGTTAGTGGCTTCACTCCTGTTGTTGAAGGTTTTACTATGATGCCTACTAATAAGAAGAATTTAAAATATGATGAAAAGGTTAGAAATGCCTTATATACCTTCTTATTAGACAAAGAATTCACCAAAGTAATGGGGTACAACATAGCTAAACAAAATTGGGACAAATTGAAGAATATTTATAAAGGAAATAAGGTTGTCAAGGAAGCCAAGTTGCATATTTGAAGGAGCAAATTTAAAGATATAAAGATGCTAAAAGATGAATATGTAAATGTTTTTTTTTTTACAAGAGTAAATCAAATTGTATGCTCCATTAAAGGCTATGGAGAAAAGATCAACGATGTTACTATGGTAAGGATAGTAAGGAAGATACTTAAAACCTTACCAAAAGCTTTTAATGCCAAAATTTCCTTTATAGAAGATAAAGATTTGGATAGGCTGTCCCTAGATGATTTACATGGCATATTGGTGGCTTATGAAATGAGAATAACCCAAATGAAGAAAGAAAAAATGCCTAAGGCAAAGAAGGATCTAACCTTCAAGGCAATGAAGAAATTAAAGATCAAAGAACAAGAAGAAGAATCTGACAGCTGCTTTAAAGTAGAAGATGGTGATACTAAATTTAATAAAGTTATGACATACATCACCAAAAATATAAGGAAAGGAGAAAGGAAGTACATAGGAAAATTACCCTTGAAGTGTTTTAGTTGTAAAGGCATTAGACACTTTGTAGTGGACTGCCCAAAGAGAAAACAAGCAAATAGTGATGATGATGATGAGCTAGCTCTAAGAAGGAGGACAAAGAAATCTAGTTATTCTAAAGATGGGAATTTAAATGCCAAAGGGAAAAAGAAAATCTTTAGATCCAAAAGAAGAAATTTCTTGAGCAAGCTAGATGTGAAGATTCTGAAGAAGAAGTTGATGATGTTTTAGATGATGATGCTACTGAAAATGTGCTAATTGTATAAGTAAATGATTAAAAAGAATCCTCAAGTGATGAGGAATCAATTGAAGAGGAAGAGAAAGAGTTAGTGCAGCAACTTAAGAAGAAATTGAGAGCTTGTTTGCACAAAAATAACAAGATGTTAAAAGAGGTAAAGAATCTCAAGAAGTTGAATAAAAGTTTCATTATTGATAAATTTGATCTTCAAGTAAAAGAAAAGGAGTTTGAAGCAATAAGAAGGAATACTTGAAACAAATTGAGGAGATAAATGTACTTAAGGCAGAGCAAGGTAAAAAACACAAAGATCTTAGTGCTAAGGTGATTGCATAAGTGCAAGAAGTGCTGAATTTGTAAGCCAAGCTTTACAAGGCTGAATTTGAATTGAAAAAGTATGAAGAAAGCTTTATACAAGCAGTGGAAGTGAGAGAAAAGTCCTCTTTAGCAAATGCTATCAAGGAGGATGCTACCAAAAAGTTAGATGAGTGTCTAAGCAAACAAAGACCTCATTATATGAGGAACAAAGGAATTGGTTATGTTGAAAAGCCAAATAAGGGGGTAGAAGTGAACAAGAAATTTGTGTTTACGCTTGAAAACAAACACAAAGAAAAGATAAAATTGAAAGAATTTCATGTTATGGAGAAAAGAAACTAATCCAAGCTAAAATGAGTTAGGAAAGATATGAAGAAAACTCTTATCCAAAGAAGACTAGTTATCAAAGATAGAAAGAAGGTTGCCACAATCGGTGCTGAAGATAGGAGATATGAACTTAGTGAAAGAAGAAAATTCAGACTTGAAGGATTTTGTTGGTGTTGTAATAAGTATGAGCACAAGGTTAGCATGTGTTGGAATAATGAGTCTATAATAAAGAGGAATATAAGGCAAGAATCTAGGGGGAGACTTTATCAAGAAAGGAGATAACCTCAAGTGAAAAAAAAAGCCAAATTCCACTAAGAAACAGATTTTATATGATAAAAGAAATTTTTGAAAGATGTGAAAAGGCTAGACATACTATGAGGAATGCTTGACATTGTTGCCCAGTCAAAGAATGTAATGGAGAACACTTATATATGCTCCTATGTTTGGCCAAAGAAGAAGAAAAGGAAGGGAAATGACTATGGTTGTGAAAGTAGCCTTAAAAGCTTCCAAGAAAGACAAGTCATGGATCCTTGATAGTGACTACTCTTCACACATGATAGGAGATTCCAAGGTGCTAAATGAAGTAGAAAAATATAATGTGTTGAGTCCATCTTTGATAATTAATGTTGGATTTATTGTCAACAGCATCTCATAGATTTGTCGAGATGTGTTTGCTACCCATAGGTGCATTTTATATTCGTCAAGGAGCTTGAGATGTAGAAAGGTTGTTGGTCAAAACCAATGGTTACAAGTCAACCCTAAAGTCAATAAGTCATGGTTGATCGTTGACCCTAAATTTTAGGAGTCAATGTTGATCGTTAACCCTTAACCCTTAATTTTAGGGATTATTGCTGACTTTTAATTGTAAGACAATCCTTAGGAATCAATTTTGACTATTAATTATAGAGCAAACTTTGGGAATTAATGCTAATTATTGATGATATGACAACCCTAAACTTAAGGCTCATAAATATATCCATGCAACTGTCAAAAGAGGTGTGTGTTGTAGAAATGTAATAGAGAAACATTGAAAACAGCAAAAGAGCAACCACCAAAAAGTGAGAGCAATGACAGAGGAAGAATGTATGTTTTGTAGACCAAAAAGAGAGAGCAAAAGTAAAGGAAGAAAAGAGAAGGTGTGTTGTAGAAATGTAATAGAGAAAAGGAGCAGAACAACAAAGAGTAGCCACCAAAAAAAGAGAGTAATAATAGAGCAAGAAGGTGTGTTCCACAGATGAAAAAGAGAGGGCAATAATAAGGAAGAAAAGAGAAGGTGTGCTGCAAAATAAGAGGACTTATAATGGAGATAACCTGTAGCAAAAAGAACCTATTGCTAAGAGAACCTATAAAGGCAAAAGGAGAAACCTACAAAGACAGGAGAAAACTAACGACAGAGAAGAGAACCCATAAAAGGAGGAACCTGTAGAGATGGAGAGAACCAGCATCAACAGAGAGAACCTACAGAGGAGAAAACCTGCCAAGGTAAAAGGAGGTAGCACTAGCAGCTGAGGAGAGAACCTACTAAGGCAAAAAGAGGTAGCATTGGTAGTTGAGGAAAGAACTTGCCAATGTAAAAGGAGGCATTACCAGCAGCAAAGGAAATGATAGAAACTACAAAGTAGAGACTAGCAAAGCTTGAAGAGAGAAAATGGTAGTGAGCAAGGAGAAGATTCGTTTTCTGTAATAGTAGCTTGTGCATATTAAGTGATCTTTCTTAGAGAATTTTTGTCATAAACTTTTTATGTACCTCTTTAAAAAGGGTGAGAGACCCTTGGAGTGATTCGAAGATCAATCCTTCGAGTGATTGGGAGATCAACTCTCCTAGTCATTGAGAGATCATTATAAGTGGTTAAGGAGTGATTCTTCCATAATATCAATTATATGCCTTAATAACAAGAGTGGATTGTGTGATTTAAGAGTGATTTTATCACACCGTGGACGTAGTTTACATATTGTAGGTGAACCATGTAAAAATTCTATGTGTTCTTGGGTGCTTGTGCTTGCTTGATATCCATATAGTTGTTTCATATAAAGAAATAAGATAAAAATTGGATCATCGACTTTAACAAGTCATAAAGGTTTAATTCAAACAAATTTATAAAATGTAAACATCTTACACTAATTCATCCCTCCCCCTCTCAATGTGAGACCAAAGAAGTTCTTCATCATAATGAAGGGTCAGTCACATTTGGCAATGATGGTGCTTTGAAGATTAAAGGTGTTGGTGTTACTAAAATTGGTGCAAAAATGTTAAAATTAGAGGAAGTGCTTTATGTTGAAGGACTAAAACATAATCTAATTAGTGTTAGCCAATTTTATGATGATGGGCATGAAGTCACTTTTAGCTAGAGTGGCTGCATGACAAGAGCATTGCTAAACTAGACCCGTTAGATGCCTAGCCCGATTGTTGCCCAAATACTTGGCTAAAACATTCTGGACGAATGCTTATGTGTCAAGTCTCTAGAATTTCACTTGTAAATATCTAAGCTATTCTAGAATAGTCTTGATCTAGAGGGTTCCATAGACATCTTGAACAAATAATTGTAGCCACACATTGAGGAGGTGGAACCACTATAAATACCCTACTCCTCTCAATTGTAAGATACCATTGAATTAAAATCTCTCTCCTTTGCAAAGCTCTCTCTCTTGTGCCTTCGATTTCCTTGTCCCTTTCTAGCCTCTCTCGACTCCAAGTTGATTCTCCCAAATTTTCTAAGGCTTACTTAGTTCATCTTGTCTTATACTATGTCTAAGTGTCACATGAGTTAGCACGACCCGAGCCTAACTCTGTGACAGGTGGTATTAGAGATAGTTGAATCCTAGTTTTAACTTAGTTCTTGCTAGACTTGTAGTATGGAAAGTGAGGAAGGAATTGTTGCTATTGCCATTGAGGAGCAACCAATTGAGCTTCAAGCTCATGGGCGAGAGGAACTGCGTGCTTTAACTAAACGTGGGAAGTCTAAGGTCGCAACAAGGGAGCCTGTGGAGTCTTGTGTGGCTGTCCTAAAAAGGAGCATTATGGATGTGAGTTTCTTAGTGGGAGAACTAAGCGATAAAATTGACAATTTGATCCATGAGAATGCTGAAATCACTAAGGTTGTCAAGCCCATAATCCATGAGAATGCTGAAATCACTAAGGTTGTCAAGCCCATGATCAGGGAATTCAACTACGCATTCAAGGGAGAATTAAGCTCCCTTAGTTAAGAATTATTTGATCTACAGAAGTTCGTTGAAGGAGAAATTCACGATTTTTGTAGGGAGATGGGTTCACTTCGTCGAAGCAGTCCACTTTCGACAAGTATTGCTGGCACAAGCAGCACTTTTGTTGGGCACAGTTTAAAAGTCCCCAAGCCTGCCATGTACAATGGCATTCACCACTATGGAAAACTTTCTCTTCAACCTTGAACAATACTTTAAGGCCATGGGAGTTGTCGATGACATTGCTAGGATAAGCAATGCCCCAATCATTTTTCGGGATACTGCTCAACTATGGTAAAGAAGGAAGCATTCTGAATGGGAGAAAAGCCTGTGTGTGATCAACACATAGGAGAAATTCAAGGTTGAGTTACATAAGCACTTTATATAATGCAGATAACAAAGCTAAAGGGAAGCTACATCGTCTCAAGCAAACAGGTAGTGTTTCTAAATACATTAAGGAATTTACTACTCTTATGCTTAAGATTAATGATCTGTCTAACAAGGACTTCCTTTTCCACTTTAAAGATGGCTTGAAGGATTGGGCAAGAATAAAATTGGATAGGCGTAACGTGCAGACTTTGGATGATGCATTATTGTTGCCAAAACGCTGACTGACTACTCAGCCCATTCCAAGAGTAAAAAGCCTGACTCTAATAAAAGTGGGGGAGAGAAAGGCAGACAGTAAAGAGAAGCAAGCCACAAGGAGGGAGGACATAAAAAATCCTCAAATGGCAAACCTAAGAACTCTTCAGGTAAGCATGATGGACCTTCGAGGCCTTACTTTTTTGTGATGGATAAAATTGGGTTAAGGATTGCCCTAATCGCAAGGTGATGAACGCTATTATGGTGGAACACAACAAGGAAAGGTTTAAAGAGGAGCCTCAAGCTGATTTTGGAGCTATCTAACACTTGGGTACTCTCTCAAAGTTTTTCTCTCTAACTATCTGCAAGGAGAAAGGCTTACTGTATGTTGATACATCTATTGAAAGTAAAATTATGGGTATTATGATAGACATAGGAGTCATACACAACTTCATGGACATATAAGAGGCCAAAAGTCTAGGTCTCAAACTTTCCAAAGGGAGTTGGCACCATCAAGGCAGTTAATTCCAAAGTAAAGCCAATTTATTGGATAACGGTGGGAGCAATCATCAAGATTGGTGATTGACACGGTAAGCTAGACTTTACCATTGTCCCTATAGATGATTTTAAAATAGTTTTGGGTCTTGCTTTCTTTTACAAAGCTTTAGCTTTTCCCATTCTTACATCGAATTCCCATGTTATTGTTGAAAACCATAAGATACAAGTGATTCTATTGAAAAGCATAAAAAATTCTAAAGCCTCAATGATTTCTACCTTGCAATTCAAACAGGGTCTCAAGGTGGATCAAGATTATGTTGCCACCACAAGGAAATTAAGGGATAAGCAAGACATGACAAAGCCTACTCTTACACTGCCGTATCCCATTCAAGCTTTGAAAAGTTTAAAGACGTGATGCCTTCGGAGTTGCCCAAGAAAATTCCTCCTAAACAAGATATGGATCATCACATCAAGCTGGATCCAGGTGCCAAACCCACTACCATGGCCCCTTACCGTATAGCACCTCATAAACTTGCAGAACTGAGGAAGCATCTTTAAGATTTGCTTGACTTAAGGTATATTCAATTATCAAAAGCCCTTTACAGTGCTCCAATCTTATTTCAAAAGAAGAAGGATGTATCGTTATGAACTACCAAGCCTTAAGCAAGGTAACCATCAAGAACAAGTACCCAATCCCACTGATAGCATCTTTTTGATCAATTAGGGAAGGCAAGGTACTTCACGAAGTTGGACCTAAGGTCAAGATACTATCAAGTTCGTATAGCACCTAGTGATGAGCCGAAGACTGTATGTGTAACGCATTATGGAGCTTTCAAGTTCCTAGTTATACCCATTGGTCTCACCAACGCCCCTACTACCTTCTGCACATTAATCAACAAGGTACTTCATCCCTTCCTTGACAAATTCATGGTAGTTTATTTGAATGACATAATGATTTATAATAACACTCTTGAGGAGCACAAAGATCACTTGAAACAAGTCTTTCAAGTTCTACATGAAAATGAGTTGTATGTTAAGAAGGATAAGTGCTCTTTTACGGAGCAAAAGGTGGATTTCCTTGGTCACAAGATCAAGGATGGCAAGCTTATGATGGATTGAGTGAAGGTTCATGTCATTCAAAAGTGGAAGCCTCCAACAAAGGACCCTAAATTGCAATCATTCTTAGGACTGTTAATTACTATCGGTAGTTTATCAAGGGATATTCTACCATAGCCACACCATTGATGGATTTACTCAAGAAGAACTTCGCATGGCATTGGTTGAAGGAATGCCAATCTTCCTTTAAGAGATTGAAACATTCAATTTCTAAAGAACTCATCATGGCATTGCCCAACTATGAGAAGGCTTTTGATGTTCACATGGATGCATCTGACTTTGCCATTATGGGAGTCTTAATGCAAGATAGGCATTCCATTGCCTACAAAAGCTGTAAGTTAGACAATACGGAGAGTCGGTATCCCGTCCAAGACAAGGAGATGACTGTCATCATTCACTGCCTACGCACATGGAGACACTATTTGCTTAGAAGTTAGTTTGTTATCATGACCAACAATGTCGCTACTAGTTACTTCCAATCATAAAAGAAGCTTGGCACCAAGCAAGCTCGTTGGTAAGATTTTTTGGCCAAATTCAACTACAAGCTTCATTATAAGCCAAGTAAGGCTAATGTTGTTGCCAATGCGTTAAGTTGAAAGGCAGAACTAGCGTCATTATCCACCAACACACCAAAGAGAGACTTCCTTAGATGAATCAAGGAAGGTATGTTGCAAGACAATTTGGCCAAAAATCTACTAAGGATGGCTAGTGAAGGGAAGACTCGATGGTTTTGGCTAAACGATGGCATTCTCATGACGATTGGCCATCGAGTCTTTATACCTAAGTGGGGAAACTTACGGAGGGACATTCTCAAGGAGTGTCACAATTCTCTATGGGCTGGTCACCCAGTTATGTCATGAACCCTTGCCCTTGTCCAACAAAGTTATTATTGGCCACAAATGCAAGACGATATTGAGGCCTATGTACGGACTTGTCACATTTGTCAACAAGACAAAGTAGAACAACAACGCCCCGCTAGTCTACTTGAACCACTACCAATATGAACTAATTAAAGCTGTTTTTTGTGCTCTTAAAGTTTTATTTATGGAAAATGGAAGTCTAGATTGTTTCCCTAATTAGCAAGCTTCATAAATTCCATTGTCATGTGATATCATAGGTATATTTAACACAAGTTGTTTTACTTTCTTGGTAAATATTATAATGTAATATAGTGATGATGTCCTAATTTCTTATGTTGTAAAATTAAACATCATTAATAGAAGACAAGGCCTCATAATTTTGTTCGTTAAGCCCTAAGGAAAAACTTTTTCCTCTCATTTAACTATAATTAACTTATCACCATTAAAATCCAAATTACTATAGAACTTTCCTTAAAATAGTAAAGAGCATTATTTTCCTAAAAGTTATACTAAACTTTACAAATTTAACTAATCTCAAGTACCAATAATACATTAGTGATTAGTTAGGCACTTAAAAACTTTGGATTGCAACTAATCTTTTGCCTTAAACAACAATAAGGGTTCCATTTCCATTTTTTACTTTAAAAGCATAGGACTTGTTTAACATATATGAATATGGTGACATGTGGTGTGTATAACCACTTTTAATAAGCCATTCGTCATAATGTATGCCACTTGCAACAAGATCCTCCTTCAATTATTGATGACCCTCTTTTGTAACTTGGGCATGTTTCTTTCCTTATTGTTGTTGCTGCTTTCTTTTGCTTTTGCATATTTTCTCTACATATCTTTTTATCTTACAGAAGGAACATATGGCATTTAGCCTTCTCTAATAGTCTTTTGGAAGATAACTTGTTTTATTGCAATATTGACAAGGATCATAAATCCTTTTACATATAGCTATACTACTTTCAGCTCCTTTCTTGTCTTCTTATATATATTATTGCCTTTTATACTGAATTTTGCCTTTAAAGTTTGCTTGAATGGCTTTTTTTATGGTTCCTTTGTCTACAACTTCATTTTTTGAGGCATCTCCTTATTTAAAGACTTTTCTTTGCTCTTAAGGCTAAAAACCATTAAGAAATTATGAAACTATGATTTTAGTAAGATCCTTGGAGTCCTTTAATGAAGAAATTTTTGCCTTAAGTCTTTCAAGAATATTGGCAAGTATCTTTTCACCTATTCTTCTACTTAAGAGGTCATCTTACTTTAACAGATTATGGATAGCCACTTGATTACAAAGAAACGAATTTAGTCAAGTCCCAACTATGTATCATAACAAGATCACAAAATGGACTTAGAACAAACTTAAGGTTGCTAGAACATTCGCATCGAACACCAACTCCTTTATTACAACTTTGTAACCAAAATAACAAAATTTTAAAATTCAATCTCAAATTAAAAACTTCATTTTTAGCCAATTAAGAGTTCCAATGTTCAAGGTCAATCTTCATTATGGTTAAATTCATAATAGTTTGCACTGTCATTGCCTTGGTTGTTTTGTACAATTCGGAACTCCAACAACTTGACAAATGGAATGCCTTCCAACATGACAACTTAGACAAAGCAGTTTACATGGTGCAACTTATTGGTTTTGCTAATAAAGATCATTTTTTTTTTTTTACATTACTCTTTCTATAGACTCAAATGAGTGTCATGTGCTTGTTTTACAATTGGCTTAATTTCTTATTTATTTTTATTTCAAAGCCTCTTAATACTTGTGAATGATGTCATAGTTACTAAGAATGAAAAATTGGAAACTTAACAAATTATTGTTAAGCAAAATCAAAATTTGCAGTAAAGGCTCTTTATAAGCTTCATTACTTTTTTAATAGGGAAATGCATTATGACTCCACTAATGTGGTTTTGTCCCAACTTAAATATCTTCATGATTTATTGGCAAAACAATGATGAATGGCACTAAAAGTTATGTCAAACTAATGGCAACCACCTCGTTTCTTATCAAAGCATTTGGATTATTACATAATGACCCAAAACCATATTAAGAAGTTGTTAGGGCTCTTCAATATGCTACCTTTACTTAGCTTAATATTTAGTTTTATATCAATTGCCTATGCTAATTTATGCATTCTCTAACTACTAATTATTAACTAGTGGTTAAATAGCATTTGCATTATGTTTGTGAGACTCTTAACTTTGAAATTCATTTCACAAAATCCAACTTGGAATTATAGTCCTTTTTAAATGTAGAATGAGGTAAATACCCTACTCATTAACACTCAATTAGTGGCTTTGCCATTTATCTAGGTTTAAATTTGATTTCTTAATAAGCTAAGAAGCACAATACCACTGCATGATGTTCCACTAAAAGTGAATACAAGGTAATTGCAACACATAATAAAAAAATTGTTATGGCTACGTTATTTTTTCAAGGGATTAGTATTTAACTCTTCTTTACCTACTATTTGGTATGATAATGTTAAAGTTGTCTACTTAACATCTAACCTCATCTTTCATGCAAGAACAAAACACTTTGAGTTATACTTTCATTTTGTTACTAAATAGGTAGCAATGAAACAATTAATCGTACATATTATATCCAACATTAATTAGTTAACAACTTGCATGTTTTCAACTTCTTTAATCCCTTCAATCAATTGTAGCTATTGATTAAGCCAACCAACTTGATTTCACTTTATAGCTTTCTTAATATCTAATTGACTAGAATCATTGATTCAATCAACTAACCCAAATTCTTTGTTTCTTCTCTTTTTGCAATTTCTTTTGGTATTTAGTTGACCATAGCCATAAGTCTAATCGACTAACCTAAATTCTTTGTTTCTTTTTTTACTTCTCTTATCTTGTTTGTGAATTAACTAGTTAATACCATAGGTTGATTCATCCTAAATTTTTTCCAACTTTGAATTTTCATGGTTCTTTCCATTTTTCATTGAAATCACTTAAGATTTCACTTAATACCTTTCTATAAATAGATATTTAATGGAAAAAACAATTTTTTTACCATAATTAGTTCAAATCAAATTTGAATTTCAAACACCTTTCCATAATGATTATAAATCAAAATAATGACAATTTAAATATAGATAATATTTGTTTATTAAGTAATCTAATCAATCAAGTATGTGGGACACATCAAAATATAAAGTAATAGAGTATGATACATAATCCTATTAAACTTAGTAATCTCCTTATTGACCACAACAATCTCACTTTTAGTCTCAACAATTTGCCCTTTTTTGTTGATACAACCATGACTATTTGGTAGGTAATGAGATGAACAAAAAAAATGTAATAATTTCTCTAAATGTATGCCCTCCCAAATGCAATCAAAGCGATATAACATCAATTGATCAAACAAGATTAAGAATTAATGATCAATCAAGCAAAGGGAAAGCATAATATCAAAGCAAACATTTAAGAAGCATAAATATCAAAACAAACATTAAGCATCCAAAGTAAAGGATTAAGGTATAGTCATCCAAAAATAAAAGGCATTCAAAGTTTCAAAGGGAGTGAAAAGGTTTAATCAAATAAAATCAAATCAAAGGTTCAATTTAATTAAAGGTAAAGTGATCATTGGACCAAAGTCTTATCAACCATTCTTCTCTTTTTGTCCCTATAGCATCATCAAAATGAACTTAAGCATCCATTAAAACCAATGTTTTACTATTTCCTCTCCAACCATAAGTACACCAAGCTTCAAAAGCAAATGGCTCAAATACATACCATGACATACCTTTTAGACTAGCTTTCTTAAGCTTTCTTAATCACTTGCATTTCATTATGTGCTTTGTCAAGTTAAATTTCTCATTCTTCAATAGATAGGTCAAGAGGGACATATTCGAAAAGGTCAGGTAGTCATAATGGCGACTTCTAAGATTGATGTTGTAAGGCATAATCCTTCATATAATCCTTAACTTAAGTGGTAAGGAAGATGCCTTAAAGGACTTCTTGATGTTGTCACTTTCTATATATAGCCAAGCTATCCTTCGAACACTATATCCATTTTCACTTAAGTACTAAACTTGCCTACCAAATTCAAGTAGTCTACAATCACTTTAAGAGTGATTTTCACTTCATTTTGATACATATAAAAAGTAATCACAATGCAACTTTTATTCACTTCTATATTTGCAAAGAAAAGTACTAGTTCATCTTATATTAAAATTCTCCTCTAAAAATGATGAATCTAATTCTTTTTGAAAGTGAAACCATCTAGGAAACCATTCATTTCAAACTCAGCCATAAAATCTAAATTCAATGGCTTACTAGAATATATACCTCTTTTCTTGTACTTATAAAAATTATCCTTATTTTGAAAAGTTCTAAAATGGAAATTATAAAACTTTGATGCATCAAATAAGTCAAAGGATAATTCACCTTAAGTAAACGTTGATTGTGGTGCTAAATTTAATGGTAGAGCCATGGCTAATGCTATTGAAGATGATGGGGGCATAAAACCTTTCTATAATGAGGATAGCAATGGCCTTATACTCTTATATTTCTCACCTATTCATCTTTTGACCACTTACTTAAAACTTTTGGCTAGTGGTTGGTTTAGGTTTCTCTTTAGAGGTTTGAAAACTAAAGGAGGGGTCAAGAGGAATTAATAATCACGATGAATCAAATGGCATCAATGATGACATATACTTAATGGTGGCTTTCTACTTTAGAGTAGAGCTGGTTGGCGACATGGTAAAGGAAGGAGGAACAATGACAACGTATTGTGTCCTTGTAGAGGTCAAAGTTAATTTCTTCATACTCAGCTTTTCCTTCTTTGAAGTTGTTGCTAATTTTAGTGCCATAAATAATAAGCTTAAAAGATTGATCCTTTTAGAGTTGGATTTAAAGAAATTTTTGCTCTAGGGTTTGGATTTGAAAATGGAAAGTGGATTTCAAAAAAGATAAATTTTTTGGTCTAAAAATTGTACATATGGTTAAAAAAAACAGCATCACTCAACAACTATAAGCCATGAGTTGATTGTTCACATCAATTGACCTATACTTTTAGTCTAATTGACTAATCCTACTTGGATAGAAATGATTCATTTTCACATTTTAAGCATAATATATGCAAACCATTATGCAACGTAAATATTAATAACTTAAATATACCACAAATATAGATAAACATATCAAATTACAACAATCACATAATAAGGGGTTAATCTAGCTCAATCATGACCAATCTCTCTCTAATGGTCATTAATCTATCCTTACTCAAGGATTTGATAAAGATATCAACTCATTTATTTTCATGTTCACAAAGCCTAAGGACATAGTTTGCTTACATACATGATTCGTGATAGAATGGTGTTTTCAGTCAATGTGTTTAGGCTAACATGGTAATAAGGTTCTTGATCATATTGATTGTACTTGTATTATCACACTTGATAAGCATATAGAAGTAGTGGAATTTAAAGTTTTCTAAGGTTTGCTTCATCCAAAACAATTGAGTATAACAATCTCCTATTGCCACATACTCTGCTTTACTTGTAAAGAGAGCAATTAAGCTTTGCTTTCTACCACATCATGAAACTAAGGCTTAGCAAACAAATTTGCATGTATTCGAGGTAATTTCCTCTTAATTTTATCATTTATAAAATTTAAGTTTGAGTAACCTACTAACTCAATGATTAACCTTTTAGAATACTGTAATCCTAAATCCCCATGGTCCTTTACACGTACTAAACACTTGCTTAAGGGCAATTAATTGTGACTCCCTTAGGTTGGATTAAAATCTTGTATATATACAAACAACAAACTATAACCACTGCTTTCATCTCAAACCTCGAATATTAATCCAACCATTTACATTACTTAGGTTACTCTACTTTACTATAGTAAGATAGAGAAGACTACTAATCATACCTTTACATTGCTTTCATCTATAACCTTACCATTCATATGATTGCCCAACTTAACCATTTGAATTTCCATAAGGTTTAAAATTATCCATACTTAACTTCAATAATTTATTTACTTACTTGTCTTGGTTGTTAAAGATTCCATTTTTTGTTTGTTTGATTTGAAATCCAAGGAAGAAATTCAATTTTCCCATCATACTCATTTCAAACTTTGGTTTCATCTCACTAGCAAACTCCTTACATAATGACTCATCAATAGCACTAAATATGATGTCATCAATATAAATATTAAGATTTAACAAGCCCTTATCTTTGAATTTAGTATAAAACAAGGTGTCAATTTTACTTTTAGAGTAGTTTTGTTAACCAAGAAAGAGCTTAACATTTCATACCAAGCTCTTGGAATTCACTTTAACTCATACAAAACTTTTAAAAGCTTATAAACATCATTAAGGGATTCTTTACTTTCAAAGCTAGGAAGTTAATCAATATAATTTTTTTCTGTGATGTAGCCATTAAGGAATGCACTCTTTACATATATTTAGTTTGACCTGAAATATATATATGATGAAAATGCAAACAAGCTTTTACTTAACAATAAGGATGAAGGTCTCATCATAATTAATGCCTTCTTTTTTATTGCAGCCTTTAACAATTAACCTTGCCTTATTTATCACAATTTAGCCATTTTTATCAAGCTTGTTTCCAATCGCCCACGTGGTTCTTGAGATAGGATGAATACTAGGCCTAGGTACCAACGTCCAAACCTTTTTTTTTTTTTTTATAAATTAGTTAAACTTATCCTCTATAACACAAACCTAAGATTGGTTAACCAATACATTATTTACATATGCTAGATCTATTTATAAAATAAGTGTTACAATGTTGATGTTCTTAGATATTGACTAATTTTTCAAAAGATTGAAAGGGTTACCAATAATTTGACCTTAAAAAGCTTTTCCAATATGCTTCTATTCCCCTAAAAATTATTGAACAACACTAATAAGATCACCATATTTTGGAAGACAAGACTCATTTACTTCAAGTTTTTTGCTTTGCTTGATTTAAACATCATTAGAACGTTGTTATTTTCTTGATGATTCATTTTCCTTTTCCAAGATTTTACTTGTGCATAAAAAGTCATCTAACTTTTCCTTTTTAGGAGAAAAGGGTTAGTTTCATCAAATGTAACATGTATGAATTCATTTATAACAAAAGACTTTTTGTTAAACATTGATAAGGACCTTCTTAGGTCCCACACTAAGAGGAGGAGGAAGTGAATTAGTGTGAGATGCTCACTTTTTACAAATCTGTTCTGATTAACCTCTGTGACTTGTTAGAGTCGATGATCCAATTTTTTATCTTGTTTCTTTATGTGAGAGCAGTCGTATAGATATTAATCCAACGTGAGCACCCAAGAACACAACAATTTTTACATGGCTCATCCACAATATATAAGCTACATCCACAATGTGATAGGATTACTCCTAAATCACACAATCTACTTTTGTTCTCAAGGGATACAATTAATGTCATGAAAGGATCACTCCTTAACCACTTACAATGATCTCTCAATCACTCAAAAGACTGATCTCCCAATCACCCTAAGGGTTTCCTACCTTTTTTTAAGAAGTTAATAAAAAGTTTAGACTAAAACTTTCTTGAAAAGGATCACTCAATGTGAATAGGTTGCTATTGCAGAAAGTGAATATTCTCCTTCCTTACTACCAATCTTTGCTCAAGCTTTGCCGGTCTCTTCTCTACAGGTTCTCTATGTTACTGCTACTGTCTTTCCTTCACAGGTTCTCTCTTCAACAGGTTATCTATGCTGCAAGTTATCTCCGCTGCATATTATCTCCATTGTAGGTTATCTTTACTGCAAATTTTCTCCATTACAAGTTCTCTCCCTTTGTTGCTGATGCTGCCTTACTTGTTGCCTTAGCAGGTTCTCTTCTTTTACTATCGGTGCTGCCTCACCTGCTGCCTTGGTAGGTTCTTTTCCTTTGCGGCTAGTGCTACCTCACCTACTACCTTGGTAGGTTCTTTCTCTTGTTACCTTACCTACTACCTTCTCCTTGTTACAATTGCAGCCTTTTTCCTGCTACAATTATTGCCTTCTTTTTGGTGCAATTGCTACCTTTTCCTTGCTACAATTGTTGTCGTCTCCTTGGTACAATTGTTGCCTTTTTCTTGTTGCAATTGCTAGTTACTCCTTGCTACAATTATTGATTTCTTCCTTGCTCCAATTGTTGGTTTCCTCGCTACAATTTCCAGTTTCCTTATTGCTACAATTGCTAGTTTTTACTGCTTCTTCTTCCTTTGGTTGCTGCTAAGCCTTCTCCTTCTGGTAGCTATTACACCTTTTTCTTTGGTGGTTGTTGCACCTTCTCCTCCAGGTGGCTACCGCACCTTCTTCTTTAAGGGCTGCTACACCTTCTCCTTCCAATGGTTGTTGCACCTTTTCCTTCTACCTTTGGTTCAGCTATCACCTTCTTTGGTGTGGTTGTTGCACTTCTCTTTTCCCTTTGCTGTTGCACACCTCTCCTTTTAATGGTTGGTACACCTTCTCCTTTTGGTGGCTACTGCACCTTCTTCTTCCTTTGGTGGGGTTGATGGCTACTACACTTTTTGGTATGGTTGCTGTATATTTTTCTCTCTTTGGTGTGGCTACCAGCTGCTACAACTTCTTTTCCCTTTGGTGTGGTTGTCAGCTACTACAACTCTCCTCTCCCTTTGGTGTGGCCGTCAGCTACTGCAACTTCCTTTGGTTTGTCGTTTAACATGCATGCCCTCTCTCTTTGGTGGCTACCTCCTTTGCCAACTGCGCCTTTCTTTGGCGCTACACCTCTCCTTGGTTGGTTACTTTCATTTTGGTGGCTACCTTTCTTTTTGTCATTGCTCCTCTCCTTGGCTGGTCACTCTCTTTTTCGTTCTCTCTCAATTTTCTGTAGCACACATATCTTTTAAAAAAATGCATAGATATATTTATAAGCCTTGAGTTTTAGGGTTGCCCAATCATCAACAATCAGCATTGATTTCTAAGGGTTGCCCTAAAATCAACGATCAGATTTGATTCCTAAAATTTAGGATCAACAGTGAACATTGACTTCTTAAAATTTAGGGTCAATGGTTAAGGGTCAACAATCAGCCTTAACCCCTAAAATTTAGGGTCAATGGTCAACATTAACTCATTGACTTTAAAGTTAACCTGCCATTAATGGTTTTGACCAATGGCCTCTTTGTATCTCAATGGCATTTAAAACATCAAATCAATAAGTACAACAATGTGAGATGTTATTGACAACAAATCCAACATTAGTCATCAAAGATAGGCTCAACAAACACCCTATATTCCTTTATACTAAAAGAGTATCCTAAGAAGATACCTTCATTTGCCTTAAAGTCTTCATTCTTAAACTCATGACCATAATCACTTTTAATTAAAGTGACATAATACCTTTTTTTCATTTAAGAATTGTTTACAAAATCCCTTAAGGGTTTTTAAACACTTGTCCTATTAAGCTTACCTTTAATGGCTAATGTTAGAGTCAACAACATCTTATATTGTTATTTGTATTAATTTGATATTTTGAATGTTGTTAAGATGCATAGAAGTCGTTGGGCAAAACCAATGATGGCAGGTCAACCTTGAAGTCAATAAGTCAATGATGACCATTGACTCTAAATTATAAGAGTCAAAGTTAACCATTAACCCTAAATTTTAAGAAGTCAATGTTGACTATTGACCTTAAATTTTAGAAATCAAATCTGGTCATTAATTGTAGGGCAACCTTTGGGAATCAATGATGGTCGTTAATGAGTATGTAACTCTAATCCTAAGGCTTTATAAATAACCTCATCCACCTTACAAAAAAAGGGTATGTTTTGTAGATTTTTTAAAAGAGAAAGACAAACCTAAAGACAACTACAAAGAGAGGTGAACAAAGAGAGTTACAGCTAAGGAGTGCAGTAATCAACCACTAAGGAAGGTACAATAACCAGTTACAACGAGGAAAGGTGTAGCAACTGGCCACACTAAGGAGAGTTACAGCAACCGACCACATTAAAGAAAGGTGAAGCAGCTGGCCACATCAAGAAAAAGGTACAGTAACTAGCCACACCAAGGAAAGGAGCAACCAAAAAACCAAACCAACCAAGAAGGGTGTAGTAGTTGGCCAAGGAAGAGGTGGTAGCAACCACCAAAGAAGGAGGTAGCCATACCAACCAAAGAAGGAGTTCAAGCAATCAGCAACCACACCAAAGGGAGAAGAAGACGCTCTACCAAAGGGAGAACAAGATGCAACAACTAGGAACCACACCAAACCAGTAGAGGAGACGTGTGGTAGCCACACCAAGGAGAGAAAAACATGCAGCAGCCACCCTAAGGGGAGAAGGATGTACAACATCCACCAAAGAGGGAGATTGCGGCAACAAAGTAGCAAAAAATAGCAGCAAAGGCAAGTAACAAACTGAAGAGAAACTGACTACTTGTAGACAACACCAACAAAAGCCTGCAACATCAGTTGTAACCTGCAACAAATAGTAGCTTGCAACAACCAGCAGGCAATCCTAGCAATTACAACACATCTAGCAATCTACAACAAGCATAATACTAGTAGCAATTCGTAACATCAGTTACAGACTACAATCCCGGCAATTGTAGCAATTCCAGTAGGCTATACCAGACATTGTAATGCTAGCAGCAAGTCTAACAAGCAAAACCAGCAATTGTAAATTACAAAAGCAGTTGTAAGATACAGCAAAACATATAGGTAGCAATAGTAGAACAAGCAGGTAGTGATAGCAGCCTGTGCATGTACAAGCAGTGACAATGGAACATATAGGCAACAACAGTAAAATGTGCAAGCAGTGACAGTAAATGATGAGGACCTTCTTAGGTCTTACACTAAGAAAGGGAGGAGGTCTTACACTAAGAGAGGGAGGGAGTAAATCAATGTGAGATGCTTGCCATTTACAAATCTTTCCAAATTAACCTCTATAACTTGTCAAAGTCAATGATCCAATGTTTTATCTTTCTTCTTTATGTGAGAGCAGTCGTACAAATATCAATCAAACACAAGTACCCAAGAATACATGATAATTTTTAAGTGATTTACCCACAATATGTGAGCTACATCCACAATGTGATAGAATTACTCTTAAATCACACAATCCACTCTTGTTATCAAGGCATATAGTTTGATTGTGGAAGGATCACTTCTTAACCATTTGTGGAAGGATCACTCAACCACTTAAAATGATCTCCTAATCACTCAATGGATTGATTTTATAATCACTCTAAGGGTATCTCACCTTTTTTCAACAAGTTTATCAAAAGGCTTATAATGAAAACTTTCTTAGAGAAAGATCACTCAATGTGCATAAGTTGTTAGTGTAGAACATGGATCTTCTCCTTCCTCAGTACCTTTTGCTCAAGCTTTGCTGGTCTGCAGGTTATCTTTATTGTAGGTTCTCTCCTTTATTGCTGCTGTAAGCTATCAAACTTGCTATTGGGGCATGCTTTCTCCTTTGTTGTTGTAAGCTGCTAGACTTGTTACTAGGCACGTTTTCTCCTTTATTACTGCAAGTTGCCAGGGCATATTTTCTCCTATGCTACTACAAGCTACCGGACATGCTATCGGGACACGTTCTCTCCTCAGCTACTACAAGCTACCAAACCTACTGCTATTATTGCCTACATGTGTTACTATCACTTCCTGCACATGCTGCTATCGTTGCCTACATATGCAGCTATCGCTGCTCACACGTGCTACCATCGTTGTCTACACATTCTATTATCGCTATCTACACATGCTACTATCATTTCCTATTTGCATGTGCATGGGTTGTTATTATTGTCCGCACGTATTACTATCGCTCCTTGCAATGTTCTGCTTTTGCTACCTACACATGCACAGGTCGCTATTGCTATCCGTATGCACTGCTATTGCTATCTATATGTTTTGTTTTTGCTATCCATATATGCACAAGCTACTATCAATATTTGCACATTTTGTTGTTGCTATGTGTATATACACGGGCTACTATTATTGCCTACATGAGTTGCTATTTGGGATTTCAAGCTGTTGAACATGCTATAATTTTTGGGATTGTAGACTGCTTGATAGGCTATTGGTGTAGGGAATGCCTATTGTTATATTGCTAGTGTAGGAAACACTTGCTAATTGTACTGTTGGTGTTGGAAATGCCTACTTGTGTTGGGAATGTCTGCTAGTTATGCTGCTAGTGCAGGGATCTCCTATTGCAAATTACTGGTTTGCTACCCTTGCTGCTGCTCCTACAATCTGTAAGTTCTGGTTTGCTACCCTTGCTGCTGGACCCTATTAATTCTACTTTACATTTTGTAGTTGCTAGTTTTTGCTACACCTTCTGCCAAATCCTACTAATTCTCCTTCACCTTCTACAATTACTGGTTTTTTGCTACACCTTTTGCCAAATCCTGCTAATTCTCCTTTACTTGGTGTGGCCAGCTATTGCATCTCTCTTTAATGTGGCCAACTACTGCACCTCTCCTTTAATATGACCAACTACTACACCTCTCCTTGGTGTGGCCAGCTACTGCTCTCTTTGGCTACCTCTCTCTCTTGGCCAATTGCTACAATTAGGTTTTCCTTTCTTTCTGTTAAGCCCATTTTTGATAGTTAATGTTGGATTTGTTATCAACACCATCTTACATAGTTATATATGTTGATTTGATGTTACAAATACTATTGAGATCCAAAGAGGTCATTAGGAAAAGTCATTGATGACATGTCAACTGTGGCATTGAAGAGTCAATGTTGACTGTAAAACTATAAGGATGTTGACCATTAACAATGACTATTGATGATCATGTAGCCCTAATCTCAATGTTCTATAAATAACTTTTGATGTCTTACAAGAAGGGTGTGTGTTACAGAAAATTGAGAGAGCTTACCAAAGAGAGAGGTGAGAGATAAACCTAGGGAAAAAAAAAAGGTGAATGGAAAAAGAGAAGGCAGTCACCAAGCAAGGTGCAATTAGTTAAGAAGGAGAAAAAGAGAGCAAGGGGCAACCAGCCAAGGAAAGTGCAATAGCCACCAAAGAGAGAAGGCAAGGCAACCAACCAACTAAGGAGAGGAAGAAAAAAGGCAAGGCAACTGGCCAAAAAGAGTGCAACAACCACCAAGGAGTGAAGGCAAGGCAGCTGACCAAGGAGAAAGCAACAACTACTAAGGAAATAAGGCAAGGCAGCGAGCCAAGGAGAGGAAGCAGCGCAAGAAAATAGTTGCAACATGAAGGGATAATAGTAGCATGCCTGGATAGCAACAGCGATGCGAGCAAATAGCAGGTATACCTTGTATGGACAATGGGCACAGCATATGTGGATAGCAAGTAGAGCTTATGTGGACAGCAAGCATAGCTTGTGCGAACAACGAGCACTTGTGGACAGCAGGCATAGTGTGTGCAAACAGCAAGCATCAGCGGCAGTGCATACAGACAACATTAATAGTAACAGGAATGGACAACAGCGCACATGCGAAAAGTAGCAATAGCACGTGCAGACAATAGTAGCTATGCATGCAAGTAGCAATAATAGAATGTGCAAGTAACAATAGTAGCAAGTCCGACAGCTTACAGTAGAGAAGGAGAAAAAGTGCCTGGCAGCAAGTCTGACAGCTTGCAACAACCGAGGAGAAAAAGTGCCTAGTTGCTTGTAATAGAAAGAAAAGAAAGTATATCTAGCAGTAAGTGCAGCAGCTTGTAACAGCTAAAAAGAAAACATTCTCAATAATAGAGGAGAGATCCTACCAAGGCAGTAAGTGAGGCAGCACCAACAAGTGAGACAACACTTGCAACAAAGGAAGGAGAAGATCAATATTCTGCTTCAGCAGTCTATACACATTAAGTGATCATTCTCTAGGAAAGGTTTTTCCATAAACTCTTGATAATTTGTTAAACAACAAGGTGGGATACCCTTGGAGTGATCAAGAGATCAACTCTTTGATTAGAGATCATTATAAGTGGTTAAGGATTAATCCTTCTACAACCAAACTGTATCCCTTGATAACAAGAGTGGATTGTGTGATTTAGGAGGGATCCTATCACACCATGGACATAGCTCACACGTTGTGAGTGAAACACGTAAAATTTTTCGTGTGTTCTTGGGTGCTTATACATTGATTTTTATTTGTATAATCGCGCTGGCATAAAGGAGAAAATTAAAAATTAGATCATTAGTTTTAACAAGTCACAGAGGTTAAATTCGGATCAATTTGAAAAAAGAGAATATCCCACATTGATTCACCCCCCTCTCAGTGTGAGACCTATAATGGTCCTCATCAAGTGGTATTAAAGCATGGTTCCTCTGTTGATCCATTTTTTTTTTCTTTAAAATGAAGTTGTGCATTGCTATATGAGCTTTTATCTCTACTGCTACTTAAGATCATGGATAATATGAATAGTCTTAATAGCAAGGGCATCCCTACATTTAATGGACAAAATTATCAGTTATGGAAGAATAAAATGCTTCTATATCTGATGTCCATTGGTCTTAATGTGTTTGAATCTACTGTTAGAGGCTTCATCCTTGTTGCTGAAGGTGATCCTATGATGCCAACTGATAAGAAGAACTTAGAGTGTGATGGAAAGAAGAGAAATGCCTTATACGCCTCCCAAACAGATAAAAAATTCACCAAGGTGATAAGATGCAACACAGTTAAGCAAATTTAAGACAAACTAAAGAACATCTATGAAGGAGACAAGGTTGTAAAGGAAGCCAAGTTACAAATCTAGAGGAGTAAATTTGAAGACATAAAGATGCAGAATGATGAGACTGTAGATGCATTCTTCACAAAAGTCAACAAAATTGTGCGTTCCATCAAAGGCCATGAAGAAGAGATCCACGATGCCACTATGGTAAGGAAAATACTCAGGACCTTGCCAAAAGCTTACAATGCCAAAGTGTCTTCCTTAGAAGATAGAGATCTGGATAGGCTGCCCTTAGATGACTTACACAGCATTTTAGTGACTTATGAAATGAGAATAACCTCAATAAAAAAAAAAAGAAAAGAAGGCTAAAATGGAGAAGGAACTAACGTTCAAGGTAATAAAGAAGTTAAAAATTAAAGACCAAGAAGAAAAGTTCAACAGCAACTCTAAAAAGGAAGATAGTGATACTAAGCTGGATGAAGTCATGGCATACATCATAAAGAACTTGAGGAAAGGAAAAGGGAAGTAAAAGGGAAAACTATCCTTGAAGTGCTTTAATTATAGAGACATAGGGCACTTTGTCATGGACTGCCCAAAGAGAATAGAAACATGTAGTGATGATGATAATGAGCTTACTCCAAGGTAAAGAACAAATAAATTCAGCTATCCTAAAGTTGGAAATTCAAGTGCCAAAGGCAAAAAGCAATTCTTCAGATCCAAAAGAAGTAATTATTTGAGCAAGCTAAATGAAGAGGATTCTGAAGAAGAAGTTGATGATGATTTCGATCATGAGGTTGCAAAGGATGTACTGGTCACTCAAATAGATAATGACCAAGAATCTTTAAGTGATGAGGAATCAACAGAAGAGGAAAAGGATGAGTTGTTGCTGCCACTTGAGAATGATTTGAGAGCTTGTTTACGCAAAAATAGCAAGTTGGAAAAGAGGTAAAGCATCTTAAGAAGTTGTATGAAAATTTTGTTGTTAATGAATCTAATCTCCAAGTAAAAGAAAAGGACTTTGAAGCAAAAGAGGAGTACTTAAAAATGATTGAGGAGCTGATCGTACTTGAGGTTGAGCAAGGAAAGATATACGAAGATCTTGGCACTAAGGTGATTGCACAAGACCAAGAGGTGCTGATTTTGCAAGCTAAGTTTTACAAGGTCGTGTCTGAGCTATAAAAGCATAAAGAAAGCTTTATACATGCCATAGAAATGAAAGGAGAGTCATCATCAGCAAGTGCCATCAAGGAGTATGCTACCAAAAAGTTGGATGAGTGTCTAAGCAATTAAAGACCTCATTCCATAGGAAATAAAGGACTTGGCTACATTGAGAAGTTAAATGAGAAAGTAAAAGAAAAGAAGAGGATTGTGTTTATGCCTGAAAGTAAGCACAATGACGTGATGGAGAAGAGAAACCAACCCAAGTTAAAATGGGTTAGGAAAGACATGATGGAAACTCCTAACCAAAGGAGACAGGCTATCATAGATGGAGAGAAGGTTGCCACACCAATTGCTAAAGAAAGGAGACATGGACTTTGTAAGAAAAGTAAATCCAAGTTCAAAGGATATTGCTAAAGCTATGGTAAATATAGGCACAAGGCTAATACTTGTTGGAACATTCAGCCTATAATGAAGAGGAGTGTGAGGCAAGAGTTTAAGGGGAGACTATATCAAGAAAAAAGGCAGTCTTAGGTGGAAAAAAGTCTTATTCCACTAAGAAATAGGTTTGATTTGCCAGGAGAAATTTGTAGAAGATGTAAAAGGGTTAGACACGCTACTGAGGACTACTTGACATTGCTGCCCAGTCAAAGAATGCAAAGGAGATCACGCTAACCATTGCTGCCCGATCAAGGAATACAAAGGAGAACACCTACACAAACTCCCATATTCAACCAAAGAAGAAGAAGAGGAAGAGAAACGTCTATAGTTGTGGAAGTAGCCTTAAAAGCTTCCAAGAAAAAAAAAACATAGATCCTGGATAGCGCTTGCCCTTCACATATGATAGGGGACTCCAAGATGTTCAAGGAAGTAGCAAAATATGATAGTGGGTCTATTAGATTTGGCAATGATGGTGTCTTAAAGATTAAAGGTATTAGCATTGCTAAAATTGGTGCAGAGAAGCTATAATTAAAAAAAGTGCTATATGTTAAAAGACTACTTCCTTGTGATGATGCAGGACTGCTGGTTTGTCTTTCTTGTTTTAGGATTTGCAGGTTACTGCACCATATTCTGGTTTATCTCTCTTGGTTACTGGATTCACAGGTTACTGAACCACCTTTTAGTTTATCTCCCTTTGCTGCCAGATCCACAAGTTGCTGTAACTTAGTGAAGGCTGGCTGCTGCAACTTGGTGGTTTGCTGGTGTGGTGGCCAGCTGCTGATTCCCAGACCTGCTACTATACGTTCTAATTTTTTGCTTGATTTTTAAGCATGCTTTTACTACTAGGAAGCCTCTTGAGGTATTGCTGGTCTATTGGAAAACCTCTGGGATGTGCTGGTGTGGTGGTTGGCTGCTACTGTCACCTTCATAAGGGCCGACTGCTGGTTTGTTGGTGAGGGTTAGCTGCTTTGCTGCCTCTTTCTCTCCCTCTTGGTTTGCTGCTGGTCTCTCCCTCATGGTCGGTTGCCTTGCTCTCCCTCTTGGCCGATTGCCTTGCTTTTCCTCATGGCCGATTACACCTCCCTTAATGGCTGCCTCCTCTCTTGCTGTTCACCTCTCTTTTTGGCTTTAGGTTTGCCATTCACCTCTCTTTGGCAGGCTCTCTCAATTTTCTATAGCACACACCCTTCTTGCAAGATGCATAGGTGTATTTATAGAACCTTAAGATTAGGGCTACATGATCAGTCATCACTAATTTCCAAAGGTTTCCCTATAATCAACGGCCATATCTGAGTCCTAAAATTTAGGGTCAATGGTCAACAGTCAACAGTCAATCTTGACCCCTAAAATTTAGGGTCATGGTCAACATTGACTCCTCAATATCAGGGTTAACCTATCATTAATGGTTTTTCCCAATGACCTCTCTGCATTTCAATGGCATTCATAACCTCAAATCAACATATATAACTATATGAGATTGTGTTGACAACAAATCCAACATTAGCCATCAAAGATGGGCTCAACAAAGAAGAAAAGGATGAGTCATTCAATAACTTGAAAATGAACTAAAAGCTTGTTTGTACAAAAACTGCAAGCTGAAAAAAGAGGTAAAGCATCTCAAGAAGCTATATGAAAATTTTGTTGTTGATGAATCTAATTTCTAGTTAAAAGAAAAAAGAAGGAGTACTTAAAAAGAATTAAGGAGCTGATTGTACTTAAGGCAGAGCATGGCAAGATATATGAAGATCTTGACACTAAGGTGATTGTATAAGAACAAAAGGTGCTAATTTTGCAAGTCAAGCTCCAAAAGGCTAAGTTTAGGCTAAGTATAAAGAAAGCTTTATACAAGCCATAAAAGTGAGAGGAGAGACATCTTCAGCAAATGCCATCAAGGAGGATGCTACTAAAAAATTGGATTAGTGTCTAAGCAAACAAGGACCTTATTCCATAGGGAAGAAAGGCCTTAGCTATATCAAAAATCCAAATGAGAAGGTAGCAAAGAAGAAGAAAATTGTGTTTGCGTCTAAAAGCAAGCACAATGATGTTATGGAGAAGAGAAACCAACCCAAGATAAAATGGGTTAAGAAAGATGTGGTGAAGACTCTCATCCAAAGGAGATGGGTTGTCAAAGATGAAAAGGAGGTTGCCATAATAGTTGCTGAAGATGGGAGACATAAACTTGGTGAAAGAAGAAAATACAGATTTGAAGGATTTTGCTGAAACAATGGTAAGTATGGGCACAAGGCTAATTTGTGCTAGAGCAATGGGCTTATAATGAAAAAGAATGTGAGGTAAGAGTTTAGGGAGAGACTCTATCAAAAAAGGAAACAGTCTTAGGTGAAAAGAAGTTATATTTCACTAAGAAATAGATTTGATTTGCTGGGAGAAATCTATGGAAGATGCAAAAAGGCTAGACATACTGTTGAGGATTGCTTGAAATTGGTACTTAGTCAAAGAGTGCAAAGGAGAACACCCACACAAGCTCCCACATTCAGCCAAACATTGCTGCCCAGTCAAAGAGTGCAAAAGAGAACACCTGCACATGCTCCTACATTCGGCCAAAGAAGAAGAAGAGGACTAGAAAAGGCTATGGTAGTGGAAGTAGCCTTAAAAGCTTCAAAGAAAGAAAAGTCATAGATCCTAGACAGTAGCTGCTCTTCACATATGATAAAAGACTCTAAGATATTTAAGGAAGCAGTAAAATATGATAAAGGATTAGTCAAATTTGGCAATGATGGTGCCTTAAAGATTAAAGGTATCGGTGCTGCTGAAATTGATAAAGTAAAGATAGAATATGTGCCAACCGCAAAGCAAGTTGCTGATATATTCACCAAACCTCTATCAAGAGAGATGTTCCAGAAGTTAAGATTGACCTTATGTGTTTAGCCAACCCCTAAAGGCTAAGGTAGCCTCTAAGCCTTCTCTCATTCCCTCTTCTATTGTTCTTTAGATTTATTGTTGAAAAGGGAGATATTTTGCATAAATCCAAAGAGAATATATCTAGATTAAAAAGGGGAGTATCAAAAATGGAAGCTAAAGGTACAGGTATATGCAAAAAGGAAGATGCATGTTTCAAGGAAACCTATACTTATGCTTAACTACTGAAAGTTGGATTTAATGTATTGCTAACAAATCCAAAGAGGGAGATTGTTAAACCCACCTTTAATGGCTAATGTTGGATTTGTTGTCAACACCATCTCACATTTTTTTTTGTGCTGATTTGATGTTTTAAATGTCGTTAAGATGCATAGAAGTCGTTGGGCAAAACCGGTGATGGCAAGTTAACCCTGAAGTCAAAGAGTTAATGTTGACCATTGACCCTAAATTTTAAGGGTCAACACTAACTATTGATCCATAACTATTGTCCCTAAATTTTAAGATGTCATTGTTAACCATTGACCCTAAATTTTAGGAATCAAATTTGGTAATTGATTGTAAGGCAACCTTTGCTAATCAATACTGGTCATTGATGAGTGTGTAACCCTAATCCAAAGGTTCTATAAATAATCCCATACACCTTGTAAGACAAGGGTGTATGCTACAGATTTTTTAAGAGAGAACAACAAACCTAAAAGCAGCCATAAGGAGAGATGAATGGCAAGGAGAGTTGCAACCAAAGAGTGTAGTAGCCAACCACCAAAGAGAGTGCAGCAGTCAACCATACCAAAGAGAGTGCAGCAGTCAACCATACCAAAGAGAGGTGCAGCAGTCAACCATACCAAAGAGAGGTACAGCATTCGGCCACACCAAAGAGAGTTGTAATAGCCAGCCACACTAAAGAAAGGTAAAGCAGCTGCCTACACCTAGAAGAAGGTGCAAGAGCCATCCACACCAAGGAGAGGAGCAGCCAGAAAACCAAACCAACCAAAAAGAGTACAACTAGCCAAGGAGGAGGTGACAGCAACCACCAAAGAAGGAGGCAGCTGCACCAACAAAGGAGGAGTTGAAGCAACCAGTAACCACACCAAAGGGAGAAGAAAATAGCCCTACCAAAGGGAGAACAAGGTGTAATAGATGACAGCCACACCAAACCAGTAAAGGAAATGTGCAGCAACCATACCAAAGAGAGAAAAAGGTGCAGCAGCCACCCTAAGGAGATAAGGACGTGCAACAACAACCAAAGATGGAGATTGTAGCAGTAAGGCAGCAAGCAATAGCAGCAAACTGAAAAGAAACCAGCTGCTTGCTAGCAATAACTGCGAAAGCTTGCAACACCAGCTATAACTTATAACAACCAGCAACAACCTATTATACCAATAGCTGCTAATAATAACCCTAAGTAACCTACTATACCAGCAGCAGCCTGCAACAACCAACAAGCAATCCTAGCTATTGCAACACGTCTAGCAATTTGTAGCAAGCATAATACCAATAATTGTCTACAACACTAGCTACAACCTGTAATCCCAACAATTGCAACAAGTCCAACAGGCTATACCAAAAATTATAGCACTGACAGCAAATCCAACAAGCAAAACTAGCAATTGTAAATTGCAAGAACAGCAACAAGCTACAGCAAAACGTGCAGGCAACAATAGCAAAATGCATAGGCACCAACAATAGAATGCGCAAGCAACAATAGCACAATGCTCAAGCAGTGATAACAGCCCGTGCACGTGTAGGTAACGACAGCAAAACATGCACTTAGCAACAACAAAATGCGCAAGTAGTGATAACAACCCATAACTACTTGTGCACGTGTAAGCAACAATAGCAAAACGCGCAGGCAGCAAACAACCCGTCCACGTGCAGGCAGCAACAATAGAACATGCTGGCAATAATAGCAAAATGCATAGACAGCAATAGTAGCATATGTAGGCAACAACAGCAAAACATGCAAGCAGCGATAGCAGAACATATAGGCAGTGATAGCAACACATGTAGGCACAATAGCAAAACGTGTAGGTAGCAACAGCAGAATGTGCAGGCAATGATAGCAAAATGTGCAGGAAGTGATAGCAGCACATGCAAGGAGTGATAGCAAAATATGTAAGCAATAAAATGTGCAGGCAGTGATAATAACACATGCAGGAAGCAACAGTAGAATGTGCAGGCAGCAATAGCAACACGTGCAAGCTGCAATAATAGTTAGTACAAGCAGTAATTATAGTAAATGTAGGCAGCAATAGCAAAACGTGCAGGCAACAATAGCAACAAGTGCAACCATGACCAATAATAGGTCTAGCAGCTTGTTGCTGCAATGAAGAAAATGTGCCCCAATAGTAAGTTTAGTAGTTTGCAATAGCAGAGGAGAAAAATGTGCCCCAGCAGCAAGACCAACAACTTGCAACAGTAAAGGAGAAAATGTGTCATAACAGCAAGTCCGATAACTTGCAACAGTAGAGTGGAAAACGTGCATCGGCAACAGGGGAAGAAACATGTCAGGGCAATAGGTGAGGAAACCTACCAAGGAAGCAAGTGAGGTAGCACCAGCAGTAGAAGAAGAAACTTGCCAAAGTAGCAAGTAAGGTAGCACTGGCAGCAGTGGAAGAAACCTACTAAGGCAGTAGGTGAGACAGCAGAGGAAGACAACCTGCCAAGGCGGAGTGAGGCAGCACTAATAGCAAGGGAAGAGAACTTGCCAAGGCCAAAGGAGGAAGGACCAGCAGTAGAAAAGAGAACCTATCAAGGGAACAAGTGAGGCAACATTAGTAGCATGGGAAGAGAACCTACAACAAAGATAACTGGTAGCAAAGAGAACCTACAGCAGAAAGCATTTGCAATAAAGATAACTTGTAGAGAAGAGATCAGCAAAGAGAAAATCTATTTTCTGCAATAGAAACCTGTGCACATTAAGTAATTTATCTCAGGGAAGTCATTATCATAAATTATTTATGTATTATGTGAAAAGGGGTGACATACCCTTGAAGTGATCCGGAGATTATTCCATTAAATGATCGAGAAATCATCTCATCTTGTGATCGGAAGATCAAACCTTTAATTGATCAGAAGATCATCGTAAGTGATTAAGAAGTGATCCTTCCACAACCAAACTATATCCTTTGATAACAAAAGTGGATTGTGTGATTTAGGAGTAATCCTATCACATTATAGATGTAACTCACACATTGTGGGTGAACCACGTAAAAATTGTCGTGTGTTCTTGGGTACTTGCATTTGATTGATATCCATACGGTCACTCTCACATAAAAAAGAAAGATTAAAAAATTGGATCATCGACTTTAATAAGTCATAGAGGTTAATCCAAAAACATTGGTAAAAAACAAGCATCTCATATTAATTTACCCCCTTCCCCTCCCTAATAAGGTCCTCATCAAATCCTTATAAGTTAAGAATAAAACTCATCCAAACCTACTATAATCATTTACAATAAAATATGTATATGACTTACTTCCTAAAGATGAAATGCAAGTAAGATCAAACAAATGTATATGTAATAACTATAAGGGCTTAAAAGTCAATATTGTTTTTTTGTTCTTTCAAAAGCTTTTACTTTGCTTACCTATTTGGCATGCATCACATACCTTATCCTTTTCAAATTTTACCTTTGGAAGATCTTCTAAAAGGTTATGTCAACTAATCTTAGATAGTTGTTTCATTTTTGCATGACTTGACCTTTGGTGCCACTTCCATGGCTCTTCACTAACAAAGTCAAAGCACTTAACATCTTGGTTAGCCAAAGTATGTAAATTAATAATAAACGCATTAACCAATCACTTAGCATTAAATAAAGGATCATTTGTTTTGGAATGAACAACACAACAAGCATTTTACTCAAAAGATGTCTTATAGCAACTATTAAATAATTGACTAATACTTAATAAGTTGAATTTAAGTCCATTGATAAGTGAGACATTGTTAATCATTGGGGACTTGTTCTTACCTATCTTGCTAATGCTAATAATCTTACCATTAACATTGTCTCCAAATGTTATCATTTACCATTAATTTCCTTAAGACAAATAAAATTATTAAAATTCTCTATCATGTCTCTAAAGCAGTTATTATCTAGGTATCATTTGGTTTTTTTTATACTACTCTTAAGATATATCTACAAACAATCTATTTAAATTTTGGTACCTAAATTTTCTTAAGTCTTTAAGCATTAGCTTTAGTGCCTCTATCACCTACATGAGGATAACCATCTAAGTTCTATCTTAAATTTTACAACTATTGTATGTGACCATTGTCACCACAAAAATAACATCTAATATGATCTATAGCATGATACTGATATGGATATGCATTATATCTATTATGATCATGCCATTTATTATAAGAATACACATTCCTAGGAAATAATCTCACCTTTTGTATATGTCTTATATATATATATATTTATTTATTTATTTATTTATTTATTTATTTATTTATTTATTTATTTATTTATGTAATGCCTTTCTACCGTGATATAATGCATGAACATTTTTATATGATGCATTGCTAAATGCTTGTGCATTTATGTAAGCATAAGTTATCTTACCTTGATAAGCTTTTGGTTGATATTCATGAGACATGTATCCCAAACCACCTTTCTTACCTAGAGGCCTTTAAAAGTAAATTAACATATGTAGTTTATCTTCACTTTTAGCAAACTTAAAAAAGAGACTCTTAAAGCTTAGAAGCTTTTTTCTTAAGGTAAATATTGTTACCTAAGACCTTTACAAGTCTTTCCTCATTATAAATATTGTACAACTCAGTATTCTTTCTAGTAAGTGACTTGAACTTATATCTTAGAGAAGTATTCTTATCTTTTAAAGAATCATTCTCATTTTTTAATGAAGTATTTTCATTTTTTTAATGATTTAATTTCATACTTTATAATACATTCTCAAAATAAAAACCCTTATTCTTAACAATTATGTCTTTAAGTTTCTTATCCATATAATTTTAAAGTGTCATACAATTCACTAATGAAAGATTAATTATCATTAGAGATGTTGTAGTTAAAATTTACCTCATCTTCTATAGCTATGGATGCCAAGTTGACTCTAACATTGTCAAAATCACTTTATGAGTCACATAAGTCATCCCAAGTAATTTTGAGAGATTTCTTTACTAGCATTTTATCCTTTTTCTTATTATAGGACAATTGTAAGTAATGTGCCAAATTTGTTACAAGTGTAACAAATGATTTCATCCTTATTCAATTGCTTTATTTCACTTTTTCTTTCTCCAAAGTTATATAACTCTCTTGGACAGCATAACAAGCTCCTCTTAATCTTCTTAAGTATATTGATTACTTTCATCATCATTATCACTTTCTTTGAGATAAAAGGCTTTAAAAGAAATTTCTTTATTGTTTTTGGTAGTCATCTCTCGGGTCAACAATAACCTTCTAAGTCTAAGATATGTAGGACTTTAGATTCAATGATTGGATTGCCTTAGCATTCTAAAACTCTAGAAGTGATCGTAATTTCTTTTTCCCAAGGTTAGTTTGATTTTAATCCTTATAAACTTTTGAATCAAAGCCATCATTTCTAAATCAAGTTAAATCATGGTCATGTTTAAATTTATGTAGATTTAAAATTAGAGTGGTTAAATTAAATAGCAAAAACCATGGAAATATCAACATAAAATAGTGAAAATTGGAGTCAATGATTTATTAAATAAGCACCTAATGTGAGAAACAATGATCCGTAAACAAATCATGCATTTGAAACTCAATATTAAGAGAGAAAAATGTTAAACTAAAATTTAGACTCAAAATAGTACTTTAAACAAACATAAAAAAGAGAAAAAAAAAGCGATGAAGAAAGGCATTCATGTAACTTAAGTGAACAAGTGCTACTAAGAAATGTTTGCTTTTCAATGATTCAAATGCCTTATAAAATTAACAAGGTGTGTTTAGCAATAAATAGCATGGTTATAATTAAAACCACTTGAACATCACCTTTATAAATATTTTAATTTGATCAATCTTTTTTTCATGCTTATTTATAAATAAGCATAAGTAATGTTGTTGTTTTACTAACAAATCCTAAATCTAATTCAAACAAACACCTCTTATAACTAATAAATTTGGTCATATGCAATTTAGTTCTAAAATTCCCTATTACAATGACATTTTTTTCATGTCACATATGTTTAAAATGTGTTGATTTATGGGTTTGGGTATTTACATGTGACAGATTGGTTGGCCCAACTTAACCCAATAAATTAAGTGGGCAATTAAATGGACAATTAGTTATAAAAATATAAGCAATTAAAAGGCCTTAAACTACTCTCTCATATATAATTGGCTTCCCTTTCTCTCTCTACAAAGGTTAAAAATGACACAAAATCATAGATATAGGTCTCTCAAACAATGAAACTGAGCGAACAAAAAATATTAAAGATTATTCTCACATCCTAAGGTATTTTGGATATGGAAATCAAGTGATTTTCAATATGATTTCACTCAGATTAAACAATGATTTTGATGATTAAAGGGTGATGATTCAACCCAAAGATGTTGTATTATGGGCAAACTTTTGTTAAGGCATTTTATATTTTTTAATAAAATGCACATGAAGATTATTCATATAATTATCAAAATTGGTATCAAATCTTTTATATATTATTTTCTAGTTTGATTGCAAGTATATTGATAGAAAAAATCATTTTGTGGTGTGTTTTGGTGAAAATCTCAATTTTTGACTTTTTAATGGCAACTCTATGTACAAAGGGTTTTAAGGCCTAAAACCTTACATGAATATAGTTCATATGCAGTGGAATAAACTTGCAAGATATGAAGGTCTAACTCTCTCTAAGTTGAGAGAATTTGAAGATTTAAGTTTCTAGAAAGGAAATTTTTAACAAAAAACAAAAAGTGATAAAGAAAGACATTCTTGTAACTGAAGTAAACAAGTGCTACTAAGAAAAGTTAGCTTTTCAATGATTCAAATGCCTTGTAAAACTAATAAGGCATTTTTGGCTATAAAAAGAGAAGGGGACTTGGTTGTATATGTAATTGCTCTAATAAATAAAGAGGCATGTGACCATTAATAGTCCAATGGCAACTATGCTTTATGGCACACTAATTAGGGCATGCCAAGTAGCTTATCAACCATAAAATTCTTGTTTTTCAAAAGAGCTGTAGCCTTCTTCTGCCATATATGTCTAAATAATTAACATGCTCTAAATGTGGTTGCTTAATGTGATGTATAGGACAACATACAAATAAGCGTGAATTTATGTTGCAAAATTCATAGAATATTATCTTTAAGTTTAACAATTATAATTCTCATGCTCTAATTTTAAAATTTAGAACATTATCTCATTATGTTGTGATTTACAAAAATGAGATAAAATAGTTATGATTCTTAAAAACCATAATCATATAAGGCACATTATAATACTTAATATATATATAAAATAAATTATTTTTGACATATAATGAATGTGTATATGAAATTATATGATTTTATGATGTCATTATTAATATGTCTTTTATAAATGCAAATGATTACATGACTAAAATTAATATGTTGATGGTATGTTTATATAAATTTGGGTGAAATTTATATGTATACCTTATTCACTATGCTTTTGAAAATGATTTAAGCATATTATAATGTATTACTTGTGAGTGATAACAATTTAAAAGAAGGAAAGAAATTATATGCTTTTAGTCGTAAGCAAAATTATATGAATTAATTTTTACTCTATCGTAATTAATATGTCTAAGTCATGTAATTTTCATGTTAAAAGATAATAATGTGATGAATCTTAATCTTAGTGGGAGATATAGATTCTAGTGAGAGTTCAAAGATAAAAAGAATTGAAAAGAATTCTCATTTATAGAACTAAAATTTTTCAAAAATTAACAAAAATAATAATAATTATACATTGGAATATGGGAGATGATTATAAGCATAGAAAACTTTTGATCTCATATCCTTTGTTAAATCATCATTAGTATAATTTGATTTGTTGCAAAATTAATGTACATGTGTAGTTTTATTAGCATTATTAAACATAAATATTCCTTTTTCCATAAATCATGGCAACTAAGTTTTACTATGAATGCATTACTTATGTAAATGGAGGAAATTAAGAAATTTGACTCCATAAAATTCAATATAATCATAAGAGAGGAATGTGTTAAAAAATTTATAATACATTATGTTCTAGGTTTGAAAGTGAAATTATTACTTGCTATAAAGAGATTAAGAAACTTATTAAGTCCTAAATAAAAAATAAAGGTAATGATGCTAAGAAATATAGAAATTGATCACATTGAAAGGTTTGAAAAATACTTCACTTGCTAATTAAAATGGTTTGCCCTTAAATAGTTTTATAGAGGTATATTCATGATTGGGCCAAAAGACTCAATATAAGTATTAAATCTTCACTAAATGCTTATATGATAGTGTTAATAATCGTGTGAAGAGTTAATTGATATCAATGTAAATGATCATAAATATGAGCTACAATTTGATCTTTTCTAAAAAAATTATGACCATATATAAACCATTATTTGCAATGATTGCATTTGGTAATGTATTATATGGATGTCATATGTACTTGAAGACAAGTACTTAAAAGCTACTAAATCTTCTTATATGTCTCTCAACTTACTAAGCAAACATTGCATACTTGTATGTGACTTAAGTGTTAAGCTCATTAATATAAGTAATTTGAAAAAGTGATAAAGAGGTAAAATCAATTAACATAAGAGGTGAATATGTCAATGAATAAAAGGACAAGACTAATTGTTAAAGTTATGGCAAGAAGGGTCAAATGCTCTTAAATGCTTAGAATCCTTTGAGCTATCAAAGAAAATAACCTATTACCTACTTTTATTTGTACTTAAGATTTCAATTAATATTACTTATTAAAACCTATCCTAAGTGGATGATAGATTTTGAATAATGAACTATATAGTATGAGAACTTAAAGTATGAATGGAAGATTAATGAATGCCATTATGAAATAATGGATATGTAAAGACTTGTTTGAATACCAAAAGGTATTATCAATTTTAAATGAGATTACATGGTGGTTAAACCTAATTTTTACATAAGTTTACTTACGTACCAAAATTTAGCAAAATTTGGACTTTCATAATTCTTCTTAATTTAATAGTGATCTAAATGTTAAAACTAATACCATTTACTATAGCTTTTGCCTAACAGATTCAATTATGTGGATTTTAAATTTCATAATAATGATTGTTTTTCCTTAGTTACTTCAACTTAAAGGGAGTATTAATGTCGACATTATGTATAAGAGGTTAGGTCATTTTGGACAACAAAGGATTGGCAATTAAGCTATAGAAAAGTCTATTAAACTTATTCACTTATGTTGATTAGTCTATATACGAATATGACTTAATTAGAAAAATAAAATAAATCTATTTGTAAGGCAATTAAAGTTATATTTCTATTGTTATCAATTCATTTTGACATTTATAAGCTATATAGTATTGGACTCATTTTTTTTATCATATTTATAAATGATTTCATATATATGATCTCTCATTAATCTAAGCATAAGAGTGCTTTAAGACAAAATTTATGTGATTAAGAATCACAATATATATATATATGGCTAACAAAATGATGAAAATTGACTAAAAGCTTAAACATCTATTCAAACATTACAATAAGCTTTATAATGAAAATAGAGAAATAAGGTCATTAGCTATTTAAGAAACATTTGCAATATAGTGTTGTTGTAGTAAGTGGAATAGCAAGTTGTAAAAGCCAATATGATTAATGATAACGCAAGGAAAAAACTTGCAAAAAACATACCTCCAAGATGTAAAAGAGAGTGTATCTTATATGTTTTGACCTTGTACCTTGAATTACACCATTTCCTTCCTTATAAGCTAAAGGCTAATAAGAAATATTACCTAAGATGTATATAGTTCTAAAGGTTAATTGCTTTTGTTCAAATCATTTCACTAAAGAGTGAAATTTATGTCCAAAGATACAAGAAATATATCTTTGAGAACTTAATGAATATTATTAAAAAAATTATATTCATTAATAAGTAAGCATATGAGAATATGAGTGAATTGAACTCATAAGATATCAAGTTCTAAAGAGAATAAATTTTTAATAGATATATAGTTGAATGAGTATTTAAATTTATAATGACTTAAAAGAATAATGAATTAAATAGTGTGCTAAGTTATTAAGCTAAAATATATGTTAGTGATAGCATTTGGTTCTTAAGAAGTTCAACTACATGCAAATAGTTATAAAGTAATCCCAATTAAGAAATTTAAAAAATTGAATAAGATGCTAAGTTGGTTACTTGCCAAGATGATTGAGAGATTAAAGATATTTGAGTTGTTCTCTCATACTCTACTTATTGTGAATGGGAGATAACAATAAACTAAGAAGTCAATGAAATCTAATTATGTATAAAACACGATAGATTTGCTTTTGAGTATAAAATAGCGAGGAATGAGCAAACTCTTAGATATGCATCAACTAGATAAATACAAAGATATAAGACTCATTAAACATGAATAAGATGTGCCTAATAAAATGGCATACCATTTTGTAAACCTTAAGGGTTTATATTCAATTTGCTTAATTCTCACCATAGTTACACATTTAAATTTAAAATTATATAAAACATACTAAAAGATTAGTTTCTGATATGGAAAATAATTAGAACATACATGTATAGAATGCTTGTTAATATTCATTGTAAAAGGCAAAGAGTGCAAAGGTTACAAACTCTAATATTTCATGTTTGACCTAAAACAATTAACTAGTATGTGGTATTGAAATTGCAATAGGCAAATTTCACATATGGAGTTACATTGATCCATGGTGACCACTATATGTATGTGAAGCATTTGAGTGTGTGGTTTGCAATTTTATATCTTTATGTTTGCAATATACAAATAATTATAAACTACAAGGAGTTAATCAAGTTCATTAAAGAATTATTGCCTTCTACTTTGATGTATAATGACAAGAGTAAGCTAAATAGATAAAATTAGTCTTGATTTGAAGATTCAAACTGATGAATTATTTAAGAAAAAATTCTTGAGCAACTTTACAAAAGAAATATAATTCATTGACACTCCTCAATAAAGTAAAAAAGGTCTAAGTCATATAATGTATCTATTAACTTCTTAAGTCAAATAATAAAATAATAATGGTATCACATTTAATATAATCAATGACAAATGATATTACATGTTTGAGTTATACCATAGACTTTTAAGTCAATAAAAGTTTAGATTCCAAACATGTATAGGAAGGTAGTCAAAATGATATTAGGATACTTAATAGGCAATGTAAATTACTCTTTTCATTGCTAGGAGCGATACAAAAAGAACATTTTCACTTAACATATACTAAGTTATTATTAGGAATAGTAACACCGTTAAATGCAAAATAGTAGATGAACTTGCTTACTTAATGGTGAGACCACTTATAACAAAAAGCAAGAAGTACACATGTATAGCCTTATATAAATAAAGGCAAAGTTTAATGCATGTGTTTTTATTGTATAATGTCTGCTTAAAAAGATTTGTAAAATGTTAGAATTTTTCATAGACTATAACAATTTTTATATGATAATTTGGTACAGTGGTACCTACTTCAAATGATCTTAATCAAAACATTAAGTCTAATGATATTGCTTAGAAGTACAACTTTATAAAAGATACAATAATGCAAATGAAAGTCTTATATTAAGTCTCTGAAAATTAAGTAAAGGCTTATAGATTTGCATAAAATATAATGTGTTGCTGCTCATATAAAATTACAACAATAATTGAATATGTAAGTGACATATGTACAAATATTCAAATAAATTCCTAAAAAGATATGTCACAAAGGTTGAGATTAGCTCAATTACATAAGTAATCACCTTTATCACTTAAAGAGTGAATAAAGATAGGACCATTTGAATGAAGGAATGGTTTAGAGAAATTATGCTCAAAATTATTGGTTACCTTAAAAGATTCAAGATAAGGCCTTAAAGATTAAAAGAAAAAATTAATGCCAACATGGATTGCTTACTATTTATATAACCTATGAAAAGCTATATGTGAGATCTCAATTTAGTGCTTTGAAGAGTAACTACTTAGGAAACTCATGTTAATTTCTTGAGAGCAACTAGACAAAGATTTGTATGGTAAGTTATTAAGAAATAAGTAATAATGACATATGTTTTGAGTAGGAGAAAATTAATCATAACATATGATTCATACCATTTGTGCTAATTAAATGACTAATAAGGGCAGCAAAAGAATTCATCCTTACTTCTTTGTTATGTAAGTCCTTTAATGTAAGTCCTTTAAGGCAATAATAAAGCCTCTTTATGTGCCCTATGTAACTTCCAACTATAACTTGAGGTGTCAATTTAATGATAACCACTTTAGTATGTTACTTAAGAAAGATTCAACTATCCAAACATATATAAGAAAATAGTTAGAATGATACTAATAGTTATAAATACGAGAGGAAGACTATTATTGTCAAACATCTACTCTATATATTCATTAATTGACCAATTATGTTATTTAGTGAGGATTAAATGTAACTATGAATACATAATAAAGTAAAGTGTCAAGTTTAGCCTTGTAAGGATAAGGATAACTATGACCAATGCTACAAAATAAGTCTAAGGTACTATAAGGCATTATTATAATTATTTTTTTATTTTTCCTAAGAATTATAGCTACTATGTTGCTCCTAAAAAATGCATAGTTGAGCTCCCAAATGCAAGTATGTTTGCAAGTTGCACAACTCTTTTACCAAATATAAAGGGATGTTTAAGAAAATTAAATAGATACATGATTGGATAATAGAAACATATCATGTTTAAGTGGGAGATGTTAATTTATGAATTTGGGTATCTCCCTATAATGAATTGGTTAATCCAAGCTAACATGATAAATTAAATGGACAAAAAGTTATAAAGGGAAGTTGTGAAAGGGCCTTAAAATACTCTATCCTATATAATTGGCTACCCTTTTTGTCACTATAGAATTTAGTGAACAATAAAAAATCAAAGTCATAAGTCTCTTACATAATGAAATAGAAAGAACAAAAAGTATTAAAAATTATTCTCATGTCCTAAGGTATTTGGTATATAAAAATCAAGTGATTTTTAATATAATTTCTCTTAGACTATGTAATAATTATAATGTTTAAAGGTTAATGATTCAATTTCAAGATTACGAACTATAGAGGAACTTTTATTAAGATATTTTATATTTTTTAGTAAATTTCATATAGAGATTATGCATTTAATTGTCAACAAATGTTTGTTTGTTAGGTTTAAGTATGAATAGATCTTCTTGAAAGCATTTAAAACAACTCTTTAGAAATTCCTTTTGGTTTCTAACTAAAGGCAATACCTAATTCTTGTAAAGGAGAATACAATAAGATACAAGGGACCCTTTTATGTAATCTAAGCTTGAACATGACAAGAGCCTCTAGTATACCTTTTAAAATGGCTTTCATTTTTGCAAGTGGGAAGAAAAAACTAAAGAAAAATAATAAGAAAAAGGTTATATCAATTTATTATTACATGGCAAAGAATAAGAAATATAAAGAAACAAAATAGAGTAATGTCACCATAACGAACTTCAGGTAACATATATTGCAATCCCATTTATGCCATGAGAAAATGACATCTGCAAAGTTGTACAAGTGCAAGCAACAAATTTGGAGAGGCAGGAATACGTAGTTAGCTATCGAGGGTTTGTCATTTAAACATTGTTCTTCAATGAATTGTTATAGCCATGGACCTATAATCACTAGAGCAGAATATAATTAGCAATGTAGGTTAAGTTCACCACAAAGAGACCATAAGATTTTATTTGATTCACACTAAAAAAAAAAAGACACCATTTCAATGTAAAGTGACTAAGATAACATTATATTCTTTTGATCTCATAAGATTTTCATTTCAAGGATGACATTTGTCTCATCTATGTTTTTCATATCAAAGTTACTTGACAAAAATATTTTGATAACTTCAACTTTTTATAAATCAGTCCCAAAAATTAACATGTCATTCATATATAAGTAAATAATGACACCTCTGCCTTTTTCAAACATGCTATAAACACATTTGTCTAATTCATTAACTTGAATCCATTAACAAGTACCACCTAATCAAATTTTTGGTGTCATTACTTAAATGTTTATTTTAGTCCATATAAGGACTTAACTAATTTACACACCTTTTTCTCTCAATCAAACACAACAAATCCCTTAGGTTGCTCCATGTACACTTTTTCTTCTAATTCACCAAGAATGCTATCTTTGATGAATTACTAGGCTATAAACAGAGGTAAGTGCAATAAGAAGTCTAATTGTGGCAATTCTAACCATTTGTGAGTATGTATCAAAATAATTGACATCATACTTTTGAGTAAAGCCTTTTGCAACCAACCTAACTTTAAACTTATCATTGGTTCCATCAACCTTCTTTTTCTTTTTGAAAATCCATTAACATCCAATTGGCTTTGTACAAAGTGAGAGGTCTACTAAGTTCTATGTTTTATTACTAATAATTGAATCCATTTAATCATTTATTACTTTGATCCAAAACATGGCATCTTGTTATTTCATCGCTTCATGAAATTTCTTCGGATCATCTTCAACATTGAAGCAATATGAAATTTGATTACTCACTAATTCTCTTGTTTCTTCTACTAAGAACATAAAGTAATCAAAATCATAAGATTTTGCTTTCCTTGCTCTTTTGCTTCTACGAAATTTAATGACTTCATCATTTTCAATTCCTTTCACTAATGCATCATTTTTTTTTCATTAAGAACTTGTTTCTATTCTAAAATTTTAAGAGTAGAAATGAACTTATTTTCATCAAAAATAACATCCCTTGATTCTATGATTGTATTAGCAAATATAGAGTTGTTAGGCTCTATGATCATGAATTAATAGGCCTTACAATTATGAGCATATCCTAAGAAGATACACTCAATTCCCATTTCACCCAATTTTTTCTTTTTGAGTTTAGGAATTCTAACAATTGCTCTACAACCCCAAACTCTTAAGTAATTAAGGTTTGGTTTCCTTTTATTCCAAAACTTATATAAAGTTATTTTGTTCCTTTTTGTTGGAACCCTATTCAAAATATGACATATTGTGAACAATGTCTCACCCCAAAATACATGGCTTAAGCCTAAATTTGACAACATAGCATTAACCATTTCCATCCATGTTTGATTTTTGTATTCAGCAACATCATTTTATTGTGGTGTATAAAGAGCAGTTGTTTGATGAATAATTCCCATAGACTCAAAAAATGCAATATCATAATATTTTCCTCCTCTATCAGATCATAAGTACTTCATAATAGATTCACATTTTAACTTAACTTAAATTTATATATTTAAAATTTTTCAAGAACTTCATTTTCAATATGCAATAAATAAACATAACGGAATCTAAAGTAATCATCAATGAATGTCGTAAAATATCTCATTTCTCCTAGTATTAGGGTATTATGCAAATCACATACATCACTATGAATTAATTCTAACAAATTTAAAGATCTTTGAATGCTTGGAAATACACTTTTAGTTATCTTTGTTAACATATAAATGGTGCATTTATCTTTAGATGTATCAAAATATGGCAATAATTCTAATTTAACCATGTCTTGTAATCTTCCAAAGTTTATATGACCTAATATGTTATGCAATAAAGAAGAATTATTGATATGAGTTTGACCATTCTATCACATTAGTAACATTTTCCCACAAATACATGTCCTTTTAAGAGGACAAATTTATTTACTTCAAATACAAATTTAAACCCATATTTGTTCAAGAGACTACTTGAAGTTTGACATGTGTAATAGACATCAAATAATAAGTCACTTATTACATTTAGGTTGTGTCCTCTATATATCTCATCTTTTGTCTCCCATTTTTGTCTTTCCTAGTATTAGCCATAGTCTTATTTTCTAACTCTTTTGATCTTGCAATATTTAAAACATAAGTCACTTGTAATGATACTAACAAAAAGTAAATCCTTTTCCACTAACGTATGAAGTTTCCTTTATCAAACCCTTCTAATTTCACAAATTAAAAACCAACTCTTTCAATGTTCCAGCAATGACAAGAAAATGCAAGAAGTATTTTGCTTTAAGATTGTTAATGCAAAATAGAGCTATACTAAAAATTGAAAGAAATTGGTTCAAGTCATGTGTCTGATGTTACTTTCTTTAAAGAAAAATTTGCCCTCAGTAACATGTAATTTGAGGTTTATACAAATTCCCTCATAGGATAAAATGAAGCATAGTTGACTACAAGTTCCATTACTATAATCAAACGCTCGATAAATTAGTATATTTTCATAATTACTCTCTAATTTATCTATAATAATTTTATAAGTAATAGGATCTTTAATAGAATAATAGAGAAATAGAAAAATAGGGAAAAAAAAGAAAAACTATCTTCTCAAAAGAAGTAACAGACCTTTAATATTTATAAAAATAGTGGTAAGTTTACCTTTTATTATAAACAATAGGTTCCAATAATTACAACTTTTTGTCCAATAATTATAACCTTTTATCCAGCGGTAACAACTTTTTTATTAAATTGTTGCCACCCGTTGTTATTTTGAAAACTTCAACAAGGTTTGCTTCACCGAATTTGTGTGCTCTAGTTTATGATTTTTGTGGTTTTGATTAACCTAATTATTGTTGTTCAATTATTTACTTAGAAGTTAAAGAAAATTGCGGAGACTTTGTACTTCTGCGCTTGATGCCGTCATTATCACTTTGCATGGTATTCATGAACCTTTACCTCTCCTTTCTGCTATTTTAATTAACTGAATAACTTGATGTCAAGCCTTATGCCAGTCTGGTAGTTGGAGAAAACTGCGGCAGTCAGGGAGCTGGAAAATTTTAGACATCCAAGCAGCTATAATAAACAAAATATCCGGTTTAATGGCCTTAGATCATGGTTATAATTTTTCTATTGTTTTTGCTACTTCTGCTATATGCACCGTTGCGGATCGAACGGGAGTTCTTTTGTAACAAGCTCTTAATGAAATTGCGGCATTATGTAGGAAATACCAGAGTGGTTGTGGTTGTGGTTGTGCCATGTGAAAAGTGATTCCATGGACCTGCCGAAGTTCGAGCCGTAACATCAGGAAATTTGATTTGGCCTGACGTTCAAAGCTGCAGTTAAAGTAGTGCTTCTTCGTCGGCAAATTGGAGGACATGCATAGCATGAAATACATGATTCATGTGTGCTTGACAATGATCCATTACATGTCTCCGAAGCATTTCATCGATCTATATCTCTGATTCTTCCCTGCTATCCTTCCTTTTTGGTTTTTTTATTTTCCAGCTTTTATTTTTCAGTTGGTTGGAACAGTCTCTTTCATTTAGTCTATATAGTAGTTGATTTCATTTAAGACAACGAGGCAAGAAAAAAAAAAAAAACAAAAAAGATACAGTTTATGTGGCTTGCTTAAACGGTTAATATAATCTATCTTATACATTAGATCAAGAAATAACCAACCACCTTATAACAACCCTTACAAAGTGTATAATTCCTTGATCCCATTCTGGCAGGGAATTAAAACGATTCTGACGTTAATAAAACATTTTCAGAAAACAAAAAAAAAAATGGAATTGGAAAACTATCAACCAAAAGATTAAATATGATTCTGCTGTTTTTCTAGTGGAAACAGATAGATGAGTTTATTTCAATAATATTTCCTGAAAATTTTAACCCCTCTTGCAAGGGTGGATGGATGACGCCCTCTCTGCCGAAGAGAGGACAAATCGAATTGGAAACCTTTTACCTAATTGTTGTTGTCGATTGGTTCTGGTCATTTTCTAAGGGCGTTAAAGGCATATTTGTGTGACAGTGCATACAGCAACAAGAGGTCTACAGCAGTAGGCCCCTCTCACTTAAAAACAAGAAGGCTCCACGTTGGGGACCCATCCCTAACTAACAACCAAATTGGCTAATTTATAGCCAACCCCGTTTGTAGGTGCAGTGGAAAACATGACTACCCAGCAACGATCTGAAAATAAAATCTTTTAATCGTTTGTCACCACCCCACCCCCGGGAGACTACCCCTAGATTTGACCTAGAAATTGAGGACACCGTGGTAAATTTTCCAAGATCCGTCCAGATACTATGAGAGATTGCCAATAAAAACGACAAGGTATAGCTTCTGGGAATTGTGGGGGTCATAATACTAGTAGCTAATGGCGCAAGCAAAGCGTGTAAGAAAAAAGTTGAAGTCGAGAATCACCCCGGCAGAAGATCTTCAACATTTGGGAAATTGAGGAAAAATTTTCAAGAGGAACTTCTTTACAACGAAAAAGAACACCCTTAAACTTAAACCATAAAAGCCCTGGTTTCCTGCGTTCTCTACAGCATACAATACAACTCGTTTCAGTTTGGAAAACTTCCTCGTGCTTTCTGAAGCAAATGGTCACCATAACTGGATTTTAAAGGTAAGAACAAGAAAATTGGAGCTTACAATGTGCTCTTTCCATAAGCAAGTTCACAACAGAAATCATCCGGCAATCTCAAGCTACACTTCCCTGATCCGATGCATCTTCGTAGTAGTAAGGGGTCAATTTCCCATCCTTTTTGTCAGCTGCCTTAGGCAGGTTCTCTGCCTCGACTTCTTGCAGCATCTTTACCACTCTTCTCATTGATGGCCGGTTGATGGGGAGGGGACTGGTGCAGAGGAGGCCAATATTAAGGACTTTGCATATCTCTTCCTTGAAGCCATGATCTAGCTTGGTGTCAAGGACATTGTCCACTCCTTTCTGATCTAAAGTGGTACATACCCACTTGACCAAGTCATTTTCACCGTACTCTGGATCAACTGGACATTTCCCCGTGACCAACTCAAGAATAACCACACCAAAGCTGTAAATGTCACTCTTTTCATTCACTCTGAGTGTGTATGCATACTCTGTCAAAGAGAACACTCAAATGAGTAAAGATGGGAAGGAAAACTTCATAGACTTGCAAGAAGGCTCATTAGGATCACTAGGTAAATGTTAAATGGAGAATAAATGTAGCACGTGACCCGTGTGGAAGCCTGTGCAGATGAGGACAATTTCGCATATTAAGTTGACAACAGTTAGATAGATGCACGTGACAAAGGACACACAAACACACACCAGTTTGCTACTTACTAACTATAAATGAAGAGGAATGTCACAATAGAATCAGCAATATTACATTTCAAGATGAAATGTTTCCAATCATGCAGGGTAGAAGAAGAAATGTTTTTTGTTTTCTATATATAGAAAAGGTTAGACACTTACCTGGAGCAATGTAACCACAAGAACCAGCAATGACAGACATGGATTTAGGTTTTCCACTTGAATCAACAAACTTGGCTACACCAAAATCAGCCACTCGGGCTACAAAATTCCCATCCAGTAAAATGTTATTGGACTTGACATCTCTATGCACGATGGGAGGAACACAATCATGATGCAAATAAGAAAGCCCTTCAGCTGCATCTACAATGATTTTATGCCTCGTTGGCCAATCAAGCAACCTTCCCTTACTACCATGCAACAGATCACCCAAGCTACCGTTAGGCATGTATTCATAAACCAAAAGCTTGCAGTCTCTAGTGGTGCAGCAACACCATAGCTTGACAATGTTCTTGTGTCTAATCTTGCCCAAAGTTGCAACTTCTGCCTCAAACCCATCATCCTGAACAGGACCCTTCTCAACATCACTGCTCTCGTTATCCTTTTTGGCCGCACCCCAGAGCTTCTTCACCGCAACTGCCTCACCGTTGCTGAGCACAACCTTGTACACTTTCCCAGATGATCCACTTCCAATAATATTATCCTCATCAAGACAATCCAAGATCTCGTACTCACTAAAACCGAGTTTATGGAAGGAAATTAAGGTCCACTTAGACTTATCCACAGCTCTCGCCTCCTTGAATCTTTTGTACTTGAGATAAAACCAAACCACACCAACAACGAACACCAAGGCAGCAAGCACAAAAATGGACCTCAGCAGCCATATATAACCTTTACTTCTTCCTTCACTTCTCGTGTCACACAAACCTTCAATATCTCCGCATAGACCCGGATTCCCCAAGAAGCTATTTTTATAGATTCCCTTGGCAAACAAGGGTGGAATCTGCCCAGATAGTCTATTATTGGACAAATTAAGCTGATTCAATTTCAAATTCTGCAAACTGAAGGGGATTTCCCCCGAAAATTGATTGCTCGATAAATCAAGGTAATTAAGCACGGGCAACTTCCAATTCCTGCAGGAATCTTCCCTGAAAAGGAATTATCAGCCAAATTAAGTTCATTGATTTTCTTCCACGAATCAATCCTCTTGGGGAGCTCTCCAGAAAGCAAATTATCATGAAGATCCAGCCTCCCAAGCTGGCTCAAATTCACTACACTCCTGGGCAGGGAGCCACTGAACTTATTTCGGATTCCCGAAAACTCGACAAGGTGCTCGATTGACCCAATCTCCTCGGGTATGCTGCCATTAAATCCGTTCCCGTCAATAACCAGCACGGATAAATTGGCTGCACTAGCGATAGTCTGAGCTATTGGACCGGAAAACGAATTGTTAACAAGATCGAGAAGGTAAACGTGTGGCAAACCCCAGAAACCAGGCGGTACTTCACCGGATAACCGGTTGTAACCCAGACGGACCCGGGTCAAGCTCCGGCATTCACTTAAGCTATCGGGTATCCGACCATCAAGTGAGTTTTGTATCAATAAGAGCTCCTCCAGCACCCCCCTCTCGCACAAACCCGCCGGAATTTCTCCTGTAAACTCATTCTGCGACAGATCAACCCATTTCAGAGGAGAGTTTTTGCCGAGATTTACAGGCAAGTCGCCGGTGAGACGGTTCTTGAACAGCCGTAGCTCGTACAAACGCGGCGAGTCTGCAATGCTCGCCGGAAGGTTCCCTTCAAGGCGGTTCTCGTAAAGATTAAGAGACTCCAACGGCAGGCGGCAAAGCCCGTCAGGAATGGAACCAGTCAACTTGTTCATGGAAGCGTCGAGTAGTCTCAACGCGGTCAAGCTGCCCAATCCGGGCGGCAGGCTGCCCGTCAACGAGTTGTTGTAGAGCTCGATTTGAACGACGCTGGTCAAGTCAGCGAGTGAACTCGGGATGGGCCCCACCAAATTATTAATGGCCAAATCCAGATCAGTGAGCTTCTTGAGTCGGCCCAGTGAGTCGGGGATCTCGCCGACTAGGTTGCACTCGGTGAGCCAGAGTATCTCCAGGTTGGTCAAGTTCCCGAGCTCTGGCGGAATTCGACCCGGAGAAAACGGGTTGTAGGATAAATTAAGCATCCTGAGAGTAGAAATGTTGCCCAGGGATGGGGGTACTGTGCCGTCGAGGAGATTGTAAACGAGAGAAATTACCTCGAGATTTTGGAAGCGGGCAAAGGAATCGGGAATATCTCCAGAGAAGTTGTTTCCGGAAAGGTCCAGATACTCAAGCTTGGGGAGGTCGGGTAGGGCGTGGGAAAGCTCACCGGTGAGCAAGTTCTGGGCGAGATCAAGGTGGCGGAGGCGTTGACACGCGGAGATGTCTGGAGGGAGAGAAGGGCCGATGGAGTTGTTGTTGAGGGAGAGAAACGAGAGGTTGCTGAGGCTGCACAGGGAAATGGGGAAAGGACCGGCGAGGTTGGCGCTAGGGAGGTCGACAGAGACGACGGAGCCGGAGGCGGAGTCGCAGCGTACACCGGACCAGGAGGAGCAAGGGGTGTCGTCGCGGTCGGACCAGGACGAGAGAGCGGAGTCGGGGTCAGAGAGGGAGCGCTTAACTTCTTGGAGGAACAAGCCCTCCTGGTTCAGAGACAAGGATGGAACCGAAAGGCCGAGTAGTAGTAGTAGTACTAGTAGTACCAGCAGAAAGAGGAGGGGGATGCCGGAGAGCAAAGGAACTGAGCCCAAAACCATAATTTCTTTCTTTCCGTCTTTACTTTCTGCCTCTCAGCTCCCTGCGTTGGGTTCCCAACCTTAATTATATATATATATATATATATATATATATATATATATATATGGAGAATCGGAGAGAGATGTCCGAAGGGAGAAGGGGAAAAGAATCATGAAAGACTGTTAGAGAGAGAGAGAGAATGTGTGTGTGTGTGGGTGTGGGTGTGTGTGTGTGTGTGTGTGTGTGTGCGTGTGAGTTAAATAGAAAGAGAACGACTGTTACTTAATTTTCGTCTCTTTCTCTTTTCCTTTTATTACGGACCGAAGATTGTCCTGAAATGAATAAATTCCCCCAGTTCCCAACGGATATTAAATTTCGTTGCAACCACTTGTTTTAGCAAATTTGCTCAAATATCGTAACGTAAAAAAAAGCTACAACCTTTATTATTATTATTATTCTTTTATTTGTAACTTTTTGGACGGAATTTTCTCCACAAAATGTTGGGTTTTCGTTTCCCTTGTTAGTTCTATGCTTATAATTTATATTAATTTATTCTTAAATAAGTTGTTTAGCATCAACATAGTTTTCGTTTTAAAAAAAAAATATGAAAATACCCTTCTTTTTTTAATATCTTAATAAAAAATAAGAGTATAATTATAAATGCTACATAATAACATCTCAAATCCTTCTACTTCATTTTATTTCAAGTAGAATAAGTTATTTACTCAACACAATATGCCCCCAAAAAAAAATAAAAAAAGAAGTTACAAGTTATAAGATAATTTTATTTATGAATAATAATATAAGTTTATAAATAATTCTATTTTTTACTCTATGGATCAGTTGTTAACTTATAGTTTTTTTCTATATATTTTTTTATTATTTTAATTGATGGATATGTCACAAGTATTTTTGAATTCTTTTATATGTACTTGTGGTCTATTTTACTTTTCTATAATAATATTTAGGTTACAAGATATATATAAACAAAAAAAAAAAAAAAAGAATGCTGCATTATGATATAAAAGACAAATATTATTATTATTATTTAAGAGGTCTGATTTTGACTTTAAAATAGAAAATAGAAATTCATATTTAATAAAATAAATCAGAATTTGTTTTAAGCACATCATTGTAGTGATAGTTCAAATTATTTATGCAATAAATATTTTTTTTTTTTTTTGTCTTTTGATTTTGGTCTTATAAGTTCTACGTTCATGGAAGATTAACTAATATTGGAAAATAACTACTTAATACATTTATATTTAACTTGAACTGAAAATATCTGTAACATAATATTAACATATTAGAAACAAGTTCAGAACTCATTCGAGCATGGAATTAACATTCATTCAATATTTTCAAGATTTCATTGAGGTTGATTTGAATTTTTATAATATTTAAGCATAAAATAATATTAAATGCGGCACAATAACAAGGATCTCAAAGCAGATAGATAGAGTAGGAAAAAAGAGAAAAAAAAAAACAATCAACCAACCGAGTAGGAAAATAATAACTGATCATTGCAAAAATAGCATTGGCCTTTCCTTTGTCTATTCTCGTTTTGGGGGGGTTGGGGACATCAGAAGCTAGAGAGCATCATTTTCTGCAATGTCCAGTAAAACAGCTGATCTTACATTCTGTCAAATCAGTGGTAAAATTTTTCCACTATTTTTGAAAATGACTCTGTAAATTAGCTTAGCATTAACGTTGGCTTTTTCAAAAAACAAAAAAAAAAAAAAAAAAAAAACACCAAAGAATGCTGCGGATGGTGATGGCAGGGCATCGGATATGAATTTTGTAGGATTAAAATTGGGATATAATTAGTAATAATAGGTAATAAATAAATATGATGACAGTGCGCGGTCAGTGGTTTTAACGGCGAATTGCGATAATTACCAGCGTCAGGCGTGCGGTGGTGGCAGGCCGCGGGGGGTGGTGGCAGGTAGAGCCAGCCAGCCAGAGGATAGACGGGGGGTGGTGGCAAGCTTGACGGTGAAATCTTTAAATCAGCGACAGTGAGGGAGTAGGGTGGGGGGGACCTTGCAATAATGGAAACTAATGGAAAGGGGGGAATTGGTCAATTTCTGTCAAACGTTGAAACGAGGTGATTGGCGTTGGGACGTGCCTGGGGAATCGAGTTGTTGTCCATTGCCCGTGTTCTATGCCTCCCTTCGCCAGCAAGCGAAATCGAGTGTTAACTTGACGACAACAATGAGTAAGAAATATGACCGAACTAACTGGCTGTACGGTTGAAAAATTAGCAAAGCAATATTATAGCTTGTACTGTTCATACAATGATACATGAGTGCAAAAGTTGGTCGACCAAACGAAAAGACAAACCTGGAAACCTTGCTCCATGCGTGTCTTTCCGAGGTTTAATTGACCACATGCAGCACCAGTAGATTGTGTTTTCCCAAGTTCCAAGTCCTGGGAATGGATTAATCTAAAATTAAGTGGTTGGGAATTGAGGTAAATTAAGCAAACCGACCACAATTGACTATTCCTAAAATATCATTTTGATATGACGAATGGCAACACCCCCTGCTGGAATGGTCACCTCTCGCGACAAAAACCCTTTTTTTTTTTTTTTCTTTTTTATCATTTCCCTTTTCTTTTTGAAAGGTGGGATTAGGACACATTCAAAACCAGTGTCTGGTCTTTAGCTTATTTGAGCTTCCCCAGCTAGTTTTGACCCTTCGACACGCAAATCTGTTGGGAGAGACTTGACAATTTCCACCAAGTCTATTCTTTTCCCTCTTTTGGGCAATCAAATAAATCATAAAACAGGACTAAAATTCGCTGAATTTTACGCGGAAGTCGATGGATTTCCAAAAATGAAACAACAAAAAAATCAAAAAAAAAAATAAAAAAAAAAAAAAAAAAAAAAGGATGAAAAGATAAACAAAAAATAAAATTTTATAGAAATAAAAACAAAAATAAGAAAAAAAAAAAAAAAAATTAAAAAAAAATCCGTAAAGTTAATAAGAAAAACAAAAAAATAAAAGTTAAAATAAATATAAAAAAAAAAAGCAAAAAAGTAAAAAGAAAAAATAAAAAAAAAAAAAAGGAAGCTAAAAAAAAATAAAGTAAAAATAAAAACAAAAAAAAGAAGAAAGGAAAAAAAAAAAAAAAAAAAGGTACAAGCAAAAAAAAAGATTTATTAAAAAAAAAAAATAAAGGAGGATTAGGAATACTATCTAAAAAAGAATTTTTTAATTTATTATTTAAAAAAAGCATAAAAAAAAATCAAAAAATAAAAAATATAACAGTAATAAAAAAATAAAAAAAGAATTTACCAAAACCTAATAAAAAAAAAAAATAAAGCAAAAAAAAAAAAAAAAAAAAAATAAAAAATTTAGTTTTAAAAATATGGTAAATAAAAATTAAAAATTTTTGCTTGAAAAGGAAATAATAAAAAAAAATAAAAATATTTAAAGAATAAAAAAAAAAAAAAATAAAAAAGTTAAAAAAAAAAAAAAAA